>CM075980.1:3431114-3608614 GCA_038087875.1 Malacoraja senta | reverse complement strand
GACAAAGTGCTATTCATGTTCATTTGACACTTAACAGCGGCTATTTCCTGATGGAAATGTGTTCATCAACCTGGGAATCAAACTTTACAGAGCTAGATAAATTCAGCTAGTCAGAATAAGGATCTCGACCCGAAACGTCACCCATTCCTTCTCTCCAGAGATGCTGCCTGTCCCGCTGAGTTACTCCAGATTTCTGTGTCTATCTCTGGTTTAAACCAGCATTTAAGGTTCATAGAAACATAGAAAATAGGTGCAGGAGTGGGCCATTCGGCCCTTCGAGCCAGCACTGCCATTCCATATGATCATGGCTGATCATCCTAAATCGGTACCCCGTTCCTGCTTTCTCCCCATATCCCTTGATTCCTTTAGCCCTAAGAGCTAAATCTAACTCTCTCTTGAAAACATCCAGTGATTTGGCCTCCAATTCCTTCCTACAGATAGAACCACGGCCTAATAACTTTCCCATTGTGAGTTATGTTTATGCTCATCCAAGATTTAGTTGTACAGCAAATATATATACATTGGTAATATTAATATAAATAAGTAGAAAAGAACGGCGTATGCTTAATTCTCCTTGAAGGGAACTCATTGCTGCCATTCTTGTCATTTTGTGTCGTTCCTTGGTAAACCAGCATCCTTGTTTCTACACTGAGTATAGGAGTTGGGATGTTACGTCATAGTTTTACAATGCATTGAAGAGGCTGTATTTGGAGTATATTCTCCAATTTTGTTCACCTTGCTATAGGAAAGACAACATTAAGCTGGAGGGAACAGAGAGAAGATTTGCAAAAATGTTGCCAGGACTCGAGAGCCAAAGAAATAGGAAAGGTTAAACAGGCAAGGACTTTATTCCTTGGAGTGTTTGAGATTGAGACGTGACCTTATAGAGATGTATAAAATCAGGAGGGGCGTGGATAAGATGCATGCACACAGCATTTATCCTAGGGAAGAGGAATCAAAAACTATAGGGCATTAGTTTAAGGTGAGAGAGGAAAGATTTAAGAGGGACTCGGAGATTATGATTTGGAGACATCATTCGGCCGTACACTTCATAAATATCATGGAAAATATTAATACAGTGCAGTTTGACTATGTGGAGAGATGCTTGCTTATATTCTCAGAACTATGATAAAATATTTTTTTATGCCATTTTAAAATAGTTTTGGAAGTGCACCTGTTTTCAAACATGAATTTAGTTTAGTTTTGAGATACAGCACGGAAACAGGCCCTTCGGCCCACCGAATCGGCGCCGACCAGCGATCCCCGTGCACTAGCACTATCCTACACACACTAGGGACAACTTACAACTATACCAAGCTAATTAACCTACACACCTGCACTTCTTTCGAATGTGGGAGGCAACCGAAGATCTCGGAGAAACCCCACGCAGGTCACGGGGAGAACGTGCAAACTCCGTACAGACAGCACCCGTAGTCAGGATCGAACAAGGGTCTCTGGCGCTGTGAGGGCAGCAACTCCACCGCTGCGCCACTGTGCCACCCTCAAAGGACACCGTTCCACTATATCCCGCTGAATGAGGACATTACACTGCCTGATTTCAATAATGGATTTAGTTTCTACCTTGTGGAAATATCATTGATCAAAATTGCTCTCTTGACAATGATGGGAATGTCATTAAATGACAATTATCAAATTACTCGGATAGAGTCTTCTTTATTCTCTTTTTGCAATATAGTGGTTATAAAACGAAAAGCAAAAACACATGGCCCTACTTCCGATGACTCAATCGGTGAAGGCACAGCCAGGAGGAGAATTTAATCAAGAATGTCCCAGCTTTGATTCCCTCCTGTGTGTTAGTTTAGCTGATCTCAATCAGATAGCAATTACACTGCTACAATTAGCTCAGTGGCTATACATCAGGCTTCAAGAGTTCCAGCTCTTGACTGCAGCTGAAAGCCTCGAAATGTATGGAACGTGGGCAGGAGCGAGAATACAAGCCTACTGCGCTGCCCACACCCAACACATCATTATTTTTTAGTTTAGTTTAGTTTAGAGATGCAGCGCGGAAACGGGCCCCTTCGGCCCACCGAGTCCGCGCCAACCAGCGATCCCCGCGCACTAACACTATCATACACACACTGGGGGACAATTTACACTTATACTGCAGCCAATCAACCTACAAACCTGCACGTCTTTGGGATGTGGGAGGAAACCGGAGCACCCGGGGAAAACCCACGCGGGTCACGGGGAGAACGGTTGCACTCCTGTCTCTGAAAATCAATATTAATATTAATGGATAATCAGCAATTTATGAATTCCTAACTGGTTGCGGTAAAGATCATTCCTAAACTTCTGGATTTTGGCCTTGGGGCCTTCATCAGCAATGGGCTTCTGGACCGGCAGATCTCAGTCAGATAAAATCAGTCATAACATGGTGGCACAGCAGTAGAGTTGCTGCCTTACAGAGCCAGAGACCCAGGTTCGATCCTGACTACGGGTGCTGTGTCAAGTCAAGTCAAGTCAAGTCACATTTATTTATATAGCACATTTAAAAAACAACTCTCGTTGGCCAAAGTGCTTTACATTTGTTATAAGAATAATATAAACAAACAAACTACATACATATATACATGTAGCCCTCGCTCAGAGGACATCAAGAAAGGCTTGGGAGTATAGATAAGTTTTTAGTCTTGACTTAAAGGAGTCGATGGAGGGGGCAGTTCTGATGGGAAGGGGGATGCTGTTCCACAGTCTAGGAGCTGCAACCCCAAAGGCGCGGTCGCCCCTGAGCTTATGCCTAGACCGCGGGATATTCAGCAACCACAAGTCGGCCGTTCTGAGGGACCTGGAGGTGGAGTGGTGGGTGAGAAGACTTTTAATGTAGGTGGGGGCAAGCCCATTGAGGGCTTTGTAGACATAGAGGAGGATCTTGAAATGTATACGGAACCGCACAGGGAGCCAGTGGAGAGAGGCCAGGATCGGGGTGATGTGGTCCCTTTTTCGGGTGCCCTTCAGGAGTCTCGCTGCGGCGTTTTGGACCAGTTGCAGGCGGGACAGGGAAGATTGGCGGATGCCAGTGTAAAGAGAGTTGCAGTAATCTAGGCGGGAGGAGATAAATGTGGGGATGATCTTTTCGAGGTCATCAAAGTGGAGGAATTTGTGTACGGTGTTTGTACGTTTTCCCGGTGATCTGCGTTGGTTTTCCCCGGTTGCTCCGGTTTCCTCCCACACTCCAAAGACGTACAGGTTTGTAGGTTAACTTGGCTTCTGTAAATTGTAAATTGTCCCTGGTGTGCTAGTGTACGGATGGGGGTGATCACTAGATAATCTGATCTTAATGCTGTGTTTCTCATTCCTTGTTCGCCTTATTGGAGAACATTGCATTGCCCGTGAAACATAGTTCTGGATTTTTATTTTAACGAAAGCAAATCAGAAAATCTTTACGCAATGAAACCATGACGTTGGCATCCAATTGTATAAAGCTGAAAGAGAAAGGGTACTTTACACACAAAAAAAAAATGCTTCCATTATCTCAGCTGTCTGGCCAGAAGCTGCCAGAGCACTAAATGATGATTGTATTCTAATACCATGACAACTGTGGTGATAACAAATTATTCCATTGGTTGAAAAAGAATAAACCACGTAACTGTGTGTTGCTAAGGAGCGTTGTCAACACCCTAGTAACGGGTGTCATGGCTGACAGCTCTGCTCGATGCACTGTGAGATGACACCTACAATGGAGCTTTAATAGTTTTGAGGTAATTCTTCCAATTTAGTTCAGTTTAGAGAGACAAAGATACAGCACGGAAGCAGGCCCTTCCGCGCCGACCAGCGATCCCCGCACATTAATACTACCCTACACACACTAGGGACAATTTTTCTTTTTTATATTTATACCAAGCCAATTAGCCTACAAACCTGTACGTCCTTTGGAGTGTGGGAGGAAACCAAAGATCTCGGCGAAAGCCCAAGCTGTCATGAGGAGAAGGTACAAAACTCCGTACAGACTGCACCCGTGGTCAGGATCGAACGTGGGTCTCTGGCGCTGTAAGGCAGAAGCTCTACCGCTGCTCCACCATTTGACTGTAGACAATAGACAATAGACAATAGGTGCAGGAGTAGGCCATTCGACCCTTCGAGCCAGCACCGCCATTCAATGTGATCATGGGTGATCATCCCCAATCAGTATCCCGTTCCTACCTTCTCCCCATATCCCCTGACTCCACTATATTTAAGATACACGTTGACTTGACCTCCGCGGCCTTCTGTGGCAATGAATTCCACAGATTCACCATCCTCTGACTAAAGAAATTCCTCCTCATCTCCTTTGTAAAGGTATGTCCTTTTATTCAGAGGCTGTGCCCTCTAGTCCTAGACTCTCCGACTAGTGGAAACATCCTCTCCACGTCCACTCTATCCAAGCCTTTCATTATTCAATAAGTTTCAATGAGGTCCCCCCACATCCTTCTAAACTCTATCGAGTACAGGCCCAGTGCCGTCAAATGCTCTTCATATGTTAACTCAGTCTGTCCCACAGATGCCGATACTGTTCCAGGAAGAGGTTTTTGGTCAATTGAAAGATATTAACATGGAAGCAGGCCCTTCTAGTTCACATTAGTTCTATGTTATCCCACTGTCTCATCCACTCAAGTATCTCAAAGAAGAACATTTTAATTATTTTAAATCCAGACTATACCTGATTCATTATGTCGATGGATATTCTCTTTGGGGCTGCACAGTGGCACAGCGGTAGAGTTGCTGCAGACCCGGGTTCGATCCTGACCACGGGTGCTGTCTGCACGGAGTTTGTACTTTCTCCCCGTGACCGCGCGGGTTTTCTTCTGGTGCTACGGTTTCCTCCAACACTCTAAAGACGTACAGGTTTGTAGGTTCATTGTCTTCGGTAAAAATTGTGCTAGCGTACGGGGTGATCGCTGGTCGGCGCAGAACAGTGGGCTGAAGAACCAGTTCCCACGCTGCATCTCTAAGTGTCTACGGGTAGAGAGCACTCTATTTGTTCACGATCTGGTTCGGCAACTTGTACCATTCACCTCTACCATCAGGAAGAAGGTACAGGAGCCTGAAAACCATGACCATCAGGTTCAAGAATAGCTTCTTCCCAACAACCATCAGGTTCTTGAACACTAACCTCAACTATGAACCTCTATGGACTGAGGGACACAAAGTGCTGGAGTAACTCTGCAGGTCAGGCGGAATTTCTGCAGAACATGGACAGGTGACGTTTCGGGTCAAGACCCTTCTTCCGGATGAGTCTGAAGAAGGGTCTCAACCCGAAACATTCATGTTCTCCAGAGATGCTGCTGACCTGCTGAGTTACTCCTGCACTTTGTGTCTTTCTGTGTATTAACCAGCATCTGCGGTTTCTTGTTTCTACAACTTCTATGGCCCGTCTTTGGTTGCACTAAGGATCATGGGTATTATGGTTATTAATTTGTTGAATTAGTTTATTATATATCAGTTCAGGTTTGTTTATTGTCACATTGAAACATAGAAAATAGGTGCATGGCTGATCATCCAAAATCAGTACCCCGTTCCTGCTTTCTCCCTATATCCCTTGATTCCGTTAGCCAGAAGAGCTACAGTATATCTAAAGGGCCTGTCCGACTTGGGCGTCATTTGTGCGTCACGCAGGTGGTGCGCGAAGATTTTGTGAATCCCCAAATCCTGGGGCGCCTACGCCACCACGCCTCACCAAGCACCATGCGCGCGTAATGCATGCCATGCGCGCATCACGTGCGTGTCATGATGTGCGCGTCGTGCGTCGTGACGCGTAAATGATGTCGCGTAAATGACGCGCAAATGACGCCCAAGTGGGACAGGCCCTTAAATCTCTCTTGAAAACATCTGGTGAATTGGCCTCCACTGCCTTCTGTGGCAGAGAATTCCACAGATTCACAACTCTGTACCGAGGTACAGTGAAAAGCTTTTGTTAACCAGTCTATATATATATATATATAGCATGCAACAAAATATATATATGCTATATATTACAGGCTTGTTATGCTGTTGCAAGTACGAATTTTGATGATGATGATGATGATGATGAAATTATATTTATTGAACATGTTAAAAAAATACAAACACAAATAAACTTATAAGCAATAAAAAATAAAATAAAAGACAAAGGAAAACAAACAAATAAGTAACAAATAATACAAATAATATCGTTCATGTTCAAAAGGGGTAAGAAGAAGTTCGAAAACTTTTCTGGTCCTACCCCCTCTTATTTTCTATACATTTTCATGGAAAAACAAAATAATGGGAACAAATGGACCCAAAATCTGTTGAACAGTCCACAAACAAGAAATAACCAAACAGAAAAGAAAATCACTGGTCCAGCTCATAACCATTCAATCTTTTGTTTCTGAAGAGTGTTTTTAGTTTGAATAGAGTCTTACATTTTTCAGCTCAGCATGGCAGTTATTCCAGAGACTAACACCCTTTGCTGTAACACAATGGAGTTTTGCATTAGTTCTTATTGCCGGTTTTTCGAATATATAGATTCCTCTCAGGTTGTGTTTGCGTTGGAACAACCCCAACAATTTCATATGTTGGTACATATGTCGGTGAATATGACAATTTAACATATATTTTTTATACGGCCAGATGCACTACATTTTTCTTCCTCTTTGCCATTTTATTTGAACTACTGGTACTTCTTCTTATCGAGTCCACATCACAACATTAGAAATTGTTCTCGGTATCTGCATACAATGGCATCTTGCACTTCTTGTGCTTCTTGTGAACTACTGGTACTGCAGATAATACACTCGAATGAACATTTGTGCACACCAATAGTGAACTCACAGGCAGGTTATTCTCCCTCACAGCTGAGCAAAGTACAGCTCTCTTGTTAAATAGATCATCATTTTCAGGCAGAAATCATAAAGTGTGATTAGGTTTCGGTAATCCTAGTTGAATACTCCTCATCCAGCTCAGTGCCGACCAATTTTAGCCTTGTCTTAAGATTTGCTAATTCAGCACAAACCACGTTAAGAACCTCTCATCCTCTGCAGCTCAGTTCCGTGCTTGACAACCTATCTACTGACAGAGTCCTCAAGGAGCTAATGGGCCACCGGCACAGTGGCGCAGCAGTAGAGTTGCTGCCTTACAGCGCCAGAGACCCAGGTTCGATCCTGACTACGGGTGCTGTCTGTACGGAGTTTATACGTTCTCCCCGTGACCTGCGTGGGTTTTCTCCGAGATCTTTGGTTTCTCCCCCCCCCCCACAGTCCAAAGACGTACAGGTTTGTAGGTTAATTGACTTGGTGTCATTGTAACTTGTCCCCAGTGTATGTAGGGCTGTGTTCGTCTGCGGGGATCGCTGGTCGGCGCGGACCCGGTGGGCCAAAGGGCCTGTTTCCACGCTGTATCGCTAAACTAAACTAAACTGGACTAAATTCATGTTTGAAATCAGGCAGCGTAAAGTCTTCATGCACATGCATTTCTTCCAAAAATATGAACAAAATGCCATCAAAAAATATTTTAGCTTATTTCTGAGAATATAACCAAGGATTTCTCCACATAGTCAAACTGTACTGTATTAATATTTTCCCATGATATCTATGAAGTGTACAGCTGAATGATGTCTCCAAGTCATAATCTCGGAGTCCCTCTTAAATCTTTCCCCTCTCATGTCCTATGTCCTATAGTTTTTACATCCTATAGTTTTTGATTCCTCATCCCTAGAATAAATGCTCTGTGCATTCATCTTATCCATGCCCCCCCCCCCCCCCCCACCGATTATATACATCTCTATCAGGTCACCCCTCAATCTCAAATGGTCCAAGGAATAAAGTCCTTGCCTGCCTAACTGTTCCTATTTCTTTGGCCCACGAGTCCTGACAGCATTCTTGTAAATAGACACGAAATGCTGGAGTAACTCAGCGGGACAGGCAGCATCTCGGGAGAGAAGGAATGGGTGACGTTTCGGGTCGAGACCTTTCTTCAGACGAAGGGTCTCCACCCGAAACGTCACCCATTCCTTCTCTCCAGAGATGCTGCCTGTCCCGCTGAGTTACTCCAGCTTTTTGTGTCTATCTTCAGTATAAACCAGCATCTGCAGTTCCTTTCTTGTAAATCCACCTATCTACTGGCAGTGTCCTGAGCGAGCTAGTGGGCTTTTTTAAAAAGGTTCCTCACCCTACCTCTGGAACAACTTTGTGCACTGCGTTCTAGCCTGGTCATGAGAAAAAGAATGAGTGTTTCTTCTCGGAGGGCTGATTCTCAGAGGTTGGCCTCACGGTAGTTACCAAAGATCCTATAGCGAGCAAGATAACTAGATAACACGACGAAAAAGACGTAGTACGGTCATGGGCAGATTCGTGGGTAATTTTCGGCCCCATTTCCTTAAACCGGCTTCCGTCTCCGCACCAAAGATCCCATAGCGGAGCAAAGATAACTAGTGCGGAGACGGAAGCCGGTTTACGGAAACATCCTCGTAAAAATATAAGTTCTTTGGTAAAAATCTTCTCCTCATTTTCAGAATTATAATTTATTAACACACTGCGAGTCGGGTCGGGTCGGGTCGGGTTACTGAAATGGATGAAAAAAAAGGCCCACTTTCCACTCCGTTGCGTCCTACACGTCAGCCCATTGCATTTAGCAGGAGTGGTCTATCCAGGATAGGACCTTTGGTAGTTACGGCAGGGAGTGTTATTTTGTTATTATAACAATGGAGCGGAAGAAGACAAAAACACTGAAGAGCTGATCATATGTGTCCGCATGATGGGCGAGGGCGGTGGTGTTTTTTTTTGTTAAAACCATTCACCGAGCAGACAATTAAGCCCCGCAGAGTGAAATCAGGACGGACTTTAAAAAGGATTGATTTAGCTGCAACAGAGAGCTGGTACTGCACATTTCTTGCCCGAGGTCAGTGCAAGGCCGGCCTTTTGTTGACCAGAGAGCTGGCGGTGTGCACTGTCAGCCCGGCCTGTCTGTCAGACTGAAGCCCAATGAGTGAGAAATAAAACGGCCCGCAGATAGTTTCATAAATCACACTGACACTGTCTTTTCTCACAAATGTGTACGAGTGGCAGAGACCATTTGTCTCGGTGCCATCAACAGCAAAGCAGTCAGGAGGAATCGAGCCACAAACGAGCGACTGGGTTTACACTCGGTCAACGGCACAGAGCTGGAGCCACGTCTTCTCCTCCCAAGACGAACCGACGCTCTTTGGTCTGCCCGAGCATTGTTGTCCTCCCAGCAGAGCGAGATGTCCGTCGGGGAATGTTGCCGACTGCAGGAGTATGAGCTGAGGGATGGAATGAAGCTCGGTGTGCGGCCAACGCCAAGGCCCTGTGGGGGAGGGTCAGAGTCTAGGGTCGTTCCGCTGCTGGACATTGGGGGGCAGAGTCCGGTGGGGACGTCCCTGAAACAAGGGGGGGGCATCACCCCAGGGGGCCACAGGAGTGGCAAGAGGGAGGGCCAAAACTTGTAAACACTACGTTACGAATGTGTGTACACCTTCCGAGAATGTCAGAAGAATTTTATGCAGTTCCGCTGAGTGCCTCCAGCACTTTATGCTATTATTTTGTAACCCAGCATCTGCAGTTCCTTACCTATTGCAACTATGTGTTTTGTCTTACATTACCGCCTTTCTAAGACACATCATTGGATGACATCTTTCCTCTAAACATGAAACATGAGGATGCGCGTGTGGCGGCACTGGGCCTCAACTTGCCAGAGTTTAGAAGGATGAGGAGACACCTCATTGAAACTTACCGAATAGTGAAAGGCCTGGATAGAGTGGATGTGGAGAGGATGTTTCCACAAATGACCGAGGGCTTAGGCTCAGATTAAAAAGATGTACCTTTAGAAAAGAGATGAGGAAGAATTTCTTTAGCCAGAGGGTGGCGAATCTGTGGTATTCGTTGCCACAGACGGCTGTGGAGGCCGAGTCATTGGGCATTTTTAAAGCGGAGATTGACAGGTTCTTGATCAGTAAGGGTGTCAAGGATTATGGGGAGAAGGCACGAGAATGGGGTTCAGAGGGTAAAATAGATCAGCTATGATCGAATGGCGGGGTAGACTCGATGGGCCGAATGGCATAATTCTGCTCCTATGACTTATGAACATGATTTGTCATGACATTTACCACTGTGTGCATGAGAGCATGTCAGGGTTTTTTAAATGAACAATGCACAATATTTACCCTCTCCCTCCATCCCTCCCCCTTCCCATTTCTCCGACCAATCTGACTATCTCCGACTACATTATATCCCTGTTTGCTTTTGTTGTTACCTTCTCCCAGCTAACAATGATCCTTGATATATTTTCCTTGATTTCCATTCCCTTTGCGCTGTTGTCACACCTTACACTTCCTTATCTTTGTACCTCCCACCTCCCGACATCCGTCCGAAGAAGGGCCTCGACCGGAAACATCACCCATTCCTTCCTCTCCAGAGATGCTGCCTGTCCCGCTGAGTTACTCCAGCACTTTGTGTCTATCTTTGGTTTAAACCAGCATCTGCAATTCCTTCCTACAGATCCCCTTCGTCTATAAACTGTGGTTCCTGTTACGGCCTAGTCAGTTCCAGCACCTTGAAGCTTTGCAGTCCTGACCTTCATCTGTACTGTACACTTATTACATACATATCTTGAAATAGCTTAAGAAATAATACTCTTCCATTTCTCTTTCTCATTAACTGCTTCACACTGCTGATTGAACAGCTGGCACTTAAACTCAAACTTCAAAAGCTCAAATTGAGGCCTTTCAATTTCGCAAAACTTTTGAAAGCTTTGACTCCGAGCCTTTCCGCTTGAGAAATCAATATTAAACCGTCATCAAGGAATTAATCGGAATTTATTTTGCAGGAAGGAAGGAGTACTCGGTGCGATTGGGAGAAGTGGAGGCAAAACTCCACTTTGCTGCCCAAGCATTGGGCGGAGTGGTAGAGTTGCTGCCTCACAGCGGCAGAGACTCTGCTTCGATCCTGACTACGGGTGCTGTCTGTATGGAGTTTGTACGTTCTCCCATGACCGTGTGGGTTTTCTACGAGATCTTCGGTTTCCTCCCACACACCAAAGACGTGCAGGTTAATTGGCTCCGTAAAATTGTAAACTGTCCCTAGTGTGTAGGATAGTGCTAGTGTGCGGGGATCGCTGGTCGGCGCGGACACGGTGGGCCGAAGGCCTGTTTCCGTACTGTATTTCTAAAGTGTAAGGCCATTAAAGTAAAAACTAAATGAGCATATGAGGCAGGACTGGATGGGCAGCTAACTGGGTAGAGTTAAATTGGATAAGAAGTAACTTAAGTTTAGTTAATTTTATTATAGAGATAACACCCATTCCTTCTATCTAAAGTCCCGCTGAGTTACTCCAGCATTTTGTGTCTACGGTGTAAACCAGCATCTGCAGTTCCTTCCTACACATTTATTACGAGCACAGCCATGATCACAATGAATGGCGGTGCTGGCTCGAAGGGCCGAATGGCCTCCTGCACCTATTTTCTACGTAAGGGTCCTGACCCCAAACGTCACCTATCCACATTCTCCAGAGATGCTGCCCTTCCCGCTGAGTTACTCCTGCACTTTGTGTCCTTTAGTGTGGTCGCCAGTTTTGCGCTCTCTGAAAAATGGTGCTGTTTGTTTCTTGAAAGTAATCTGACCAACATGGTTATAACCTTCACATACATTTTGTACACCGCAAGTTCACCTTCGACCGTGGTCCTGATTGGAACACCGGACGCACAATGAGAAATTGTGACTGAATAATTTTCCTGTCATCATTAAGGTTTACACAGCACTCTGATGTAGCCCGAGGACCTCAATCATGGTCATTCCCATCAGCTCTGAGTCAGAAAGAATCAAGATAAAGAAAGGTCCTTTGGTCGGAAACACAAGCATCTTTTATAGCATTAGGGGGGAGTATTGACTGGAAATACAGCAGAAAGTCACCAGCAATCCAATTAAAGTGAGTGATTCCTGACTGCTTGCCATCTTTGCAATCACACTAGCATACTAATTTCCCAATGACAATACTGTACTCCAGCAATTACTGTCCCGATACCATCACCAAGCTCCCGACCTTTGACTTGGGCTTACTTTAAGGTTTCGGGAGCTTTCTGCCTGCTCAGCCTTTCGGCAAGATCGATGTAAATTGTTCAGAAATCTCGACACAAAACGCTGGAGTAACTCAGCGGGACAGGCAGCATCCCTGGAGAGAAGGAATGCTCATAAGGTCATAATTGATGAGACTAGAATGAGGCCATTCGGCCCATCAAGTCTACTCCGCCATTCAATCGTGGCTGATCTATCTCTCCCTCCTAACCCCATTCTACTGCCTTCTCCCCATAACTCCTGACACCCGTACTAATCAAAAATCTATCAATCCCTGCCTTAGAAATATCCACTGACTTGGCCTCCACAGCCGTCTGTGGCAAAGAATTCCACAGATTCACCACCCTCTGACTAAAGACATTTCTCCTCATCTCCTTCCTAAAAGAACGTCCTTTAATTCTGAGGCTGTGACCTCTAGTCCTAAACTCTCCCGCTAGTGGAAACATCCTCTCCACATCCACTCTATCCAAGCCTTTCACTATTCTGTATGTTTCAATGAGGTCCCCCCTCATTCTTCGGGTCGAGAACCTTCTTCGGACTGTGAAGAAGGTTTCTCGACCTGAAACGTCACCCATTCCCTCCCCCAGAGATGCTGCCTGGCCCACTGAGTTACTCCAGCAGTTTGTGCCTATCTTTGGCGTATAACCAACATCTACAGTTCCTTCCTACCCATTGTTCAAAATTTAGTTTGCCTTCAACAAGATTGTGGTTCTGGACTTCCCCAACATCAGGAACATTTTACCTGCATCTAGCCTGTCCAACCCTTTAAGAATTTTATATGTTTCTATAAGATTCCCTCTCATCCTTCTAGACATTTCGGGTTTAGGTTTCTTATTGTCACGTGCAGTATTCAATGCCAGCGGCCAACGCCATAAATGGTCAACGCCAACACCAACACCAACGGCCAGAGACCACTTCACCCGAGGAAGCTGTGGGAGGGTCTGCCTGTCATAAGGTCATAAGTGATAGGAGTAGAATTAGGCCATTCACCCCATCAAGTCTACTCCACCATTCAATCATGACTGATCTATCTCCCCCTCCCAACCCCATTCTCCTGCCTTCTCCCCATAACCTCTGACGCCCGTACTAATCGAAAATCTATCTATCTCTGCCTTAGAAATATCCACTGACTTGGCCTCCACAGCCTTCTGTGGCAACGAATTCCACAGATTCACCGCTCAAGGATAGACCTGGTGCGTCCTCCCTATGTCTGCGTGGGTTTCTCCGGGTGCTCCGGATAGAATAGAGCTAGTGTATGGTGATCGTTGGTCAGCGCGGTCTCGGTGGGCCGAAGGGCCTGTTTCCATGCTGTATCTCTAAACTAAACTAAACCATGTTCTGTGTAGGAAGGAACTGCAGATGCTGGTTTAATCTGAGGAGAGACACAAAAAGCTGGAGTAACTCATCGGGACAGGCAGCATCTCTGGAGAGAAGGAATGGGTGACGTTTCAGGTCGAGACCCATCTTCAGACCATGCTCTTCTTGGGCACCAGTACAATGGTTTTGATGTCATTTGAAGTAGGTGGGAACCTCAGACCATGGAAGCGAAGGGTTGAAGAGGTCTTGAATACTCCAGCCAGTTGGTCCGCACAGGTCTTTAGCACTGGGCCAGGTATACCATTGGGCCAGAAGCTCAATGAACCAGAAGCCAGAAGGATGTTCATAAGTTCATAAGTGATAGGAACAGAATTAGGCCATTCGGCCCATCAAGTCTACTATGCCATTCAATCATGGCTGATCTATCTCTCCCTCCTAACCCCATTCTCCTGCCTTCTCCCCATATCCCCTGACACCCGACCTGACGTGAGCCTCAGAGACGGAGATCACAGGATTGCCAGGGGCTGAGAGGGCTAGCGTAGGTGTGACCTTGTGGCTCAAGACCCACCGCAAGGGTTATAGGGAGAAGGCAGGAAAATGGGATTAGGAGAGATAGATCAGCCATGATTGAATGGCGGACTACACTCGATGGGCCGAATAGCCTAATTATACTCCTATAACTTGTGAACTTGGGAACTTGTGAACTATTATTGACTCGGAAATGTCTTTGTAGATAGACACAAAATGCTGGAGAAACTCAGCGGGACAGGCGGCTTCTCTGGAGAGATGGAATGTGTGATGTTTTGGGTCGCGACCCTTCTTCAGACTGAGAGTCAGGGGAGAGGGAGTCTGTAGATATGGAAGGGTAAGGTGTGAAAGCGGCAGATCAAAGCAGACGATGATCAAGGAAATGTAGAATGATTCATTGTTGGTCTGAAGAAGGGTTTCGGCCCGAAACGTTACCTATTTCCTTCGCTCCATAGATGCTGCTGCACCCGCTGAGTTTCTCCAGCATTTTTGTGTACCTTAGAATGGTTCATTGTTGGCTGAGGGGAAGGTGACAAGGAGGCATACAAACTAACATGAATCAGAAGGGCAGTGAAGCTAGTCGGAGAACTTGGATGGGGAGGAGGGGGCGAGAGAGAGGGAAAGCAAGGGTTACTTGAAGTTAGATAAATCAGTATCATACCACTTGGTTGTAAGCTGCCCAAGCACAATATTGGGCGGCACGATTGTGCGGCATACCCTGGTTTGATCCTGGCTACAGGTGCTGTCTGTACAGAGTTTGTACATTCTCCCCGTGACCTGCGTGGGTTTTCTCTGACATAGAGTGATACAGTGTGGAAACAGGCATTTCGGCCCAACTCGCCTACACCGGCCAACATTGACCAGCTACACTAGTCCCACTTGCCTGCGCTTGGTCCATAACCCTCCAAACCTGTCCTATCCATGTACCTGTCCAACTGTTTCTTAAACGTTGGGATAGTCCCAGCCTCAACTACCTCCTCTGGCAGCTTGCTCCATACACCTACCACCCTTTGTGTGAGAAAGTTACTCCTCGGATTCCTATTAAATCTTTTCCCCTTCACCTTGAACCCGTGTCCTCTGGTCCTCGATTCCCCTACTCTGGGCAAAAGACTCTGTGCGTCTACCCGATCTCTTCCTCTCATGAATTTGTGTACCTCTATAAGATCTCTCCTCATCCTCCTGCGCTCCATGGAATAGAGGCTCAAGCTGCACAGCCTCTCCCCATAGCTCACACTCTCCAGTCCTGGCAACATCCTCGTAAATCTTTTCTGAACCCTTTCAAGCTTGACATTATGTTTCCTATACCATGCTGCCTAGAACTAAACACAATATTCTAAATGCGGTCTCACCAACGTCCTACGCAACTGCAACATGACCTCCCAACTTCTATACTCAATGCTCTGACTGATGAAGGCCAAAGTGCCATAAGCCTTTTTGACCACCTTATCTACATGCGACTCGACGTTCAAGAAACCATGAACTCTGTACTCACTCGATCCCTCTGCTCTACAACACTGCCCAGAGGCCTAGCATTTACTGTGTAGGTCCTGCCCTTGTTCGACGTCCAAAATGCAACACCTCACACTTCTCTGTATTAAATTCCATCAACCATTCCTCCGCCCACCTGGCCAATCGATGCAGATCCTGCTGCAGTCGTTCGCAACCATCTTCACTATCTGCAAAAACACTATCAACACTATCATTTTGTATCACCAACAAACTTGCTAATCTTGCCCTGTATGCTCTCCTCCAAATCATTGATCTTCGGTTTCCTCCCACACTCCAAAGACGTACAGGTTTGTAGGTTAATTGGCTGGGTATAAATGTAAACTGTCCCTAGTGTGTGTTCGATAGTGTTAATGTGCGGGGGTCGGTGGTCGGTGTGGACTCGGTGGGTCGAAGATGTTTCTGTGCTGTATCTCTAAACTAAACTAAACCATCGTTACGGCGTGGGAGATTGCACCGTCACGTGTTTCGACGAATGCAATCAACCCGGCGTGCACAATCAAATAAGATCAAATAGAACAAGTTGCCTACCAACTTTAGGCTGTGCACGCCATACGCAAGAAGAAGAAGAAGTTACTTACCATTGCACTACGAATTTACCATGGCTCGTAAACAATGACAAATGGATGTAACGCAGCAAAAGTTATCATCACACTGTGAAAATGCTTGGTTACTTAGGCAAGTCATCGCTTCAGTGAGAAAGTTGCTCAGAACTCTTGTTGTTCTGTGTTGCGAATGTTTTGTTTATGAGTTTATAAGTGCCCTGCTCTCTTCCCTTCTCTTGATGCGAGTCAGTTATTCTGATTCTAATGTAGGTTTGTTCCTTTTAACAAGGAAGGTCATCCATTGCCATAATTAGTCTAGAAATTCTAGTAGGAAAGAACTGCAGATGCTGTTTAAACTGAAGTAGACACAAAATGCTGGAGTAACTCAGCGGACAGCCAACACCTCTGGAGAGAAGGAATGGGTGACATTTGGGGTCGAGACCCTTCTTCAGACTGAGAGTACTGACTGTCTCAGTGGAGTCCATGTGCGTCTAGGGCACTTTCTGCGGGGCACGGCCTTCTGGGTAGGCACCACCGCCATTGCTGGATTGTTTCCGATGTAAACTTGAGCGATGGTACAGTGTTGTGCAAATCACAAACTGCCAGAATTGTTCACTTAAGCGCGCGTTTACGCTTGTCACCTATTGCGTAAGTCGGGCCGTGGCTGTATTCAAACAGCAAAGGTAAGAAAAGAACTACAAAGATGGCAACTTTTAACTTTTTAACTTTCAAAGATCAGTACAATCAGGCAACGTTATAGGTCTGAAGGGTCTCGACCAAAACGTCACCCATTCCCTCTCTCCAAAGATGCTGTCCCGTTGAGTTACTCCAGCATTTTGTGTCTATCATCGATATAATAGATTATTCTCTCTGGGTCATTCAGACCACAATTATGCAACAAGTGGTTAGTTCTGATGAAATATTATCAACATAAATCAATAAGTGGAATTAATGTTACCCTATGAGATACAGAATGTTGACCTATTTCCTGAAATGCTTTGGGGAGAATAAATAGCCTTGGGTCGGAGGAGCCTTGCGGGACGGTGGAGCCTCGCCGGGCGGTGGAGCCTTGTGGATCGGAGGAGCCTTGCGACCGACGGAGGAACCTCACGGGGCAGCGGAGTCCACGGCCTCGGCCTGGGTCGGTGCTGCAGAGGCGCAGGAGGAGACCCGGCGGCGGTCGATGAGGGCACCAGCGGTCGAGGACGGGCCACTTGGGAATCAGAGGACGTGCCGCTGGGAACAAAGGAGAAGACCTGGCGCGGGAGAACCGCTGTGGGGGAGGGAGGGGAACAAAGGAGGACCTGGCGTGGGATACTGTGTAACTTTGTCAGTGCCCTTTATGTGGTGACCTATTTATATACCTTGGGCATGCAAGCAAAGAATTTCACTGTGACTGGTCACAAGTGACAATAAAGTATTCAATCAATTCAATATAATTATCTCAAAAAGAATAAGCTATCCCAAGCTACTCACATATTGAAATCGGGTTTGAAGAAAGGTCTCGACCCGAAACGTCACCAAATCCTTCTCTCCAGAGATGCTGCCTGACCCGTTGAGTTACTCCAGCTTTTTGTATCTATCTTCGGTTTAAACCAGCATCTACAGTTCCTCCTACACATATTGATAACAGTACTGGCAGCAATCTGCACACATAATATGTTAGAAGCCTCCAGTGCAAAATAAAACGGGGATCGAGAAATTATCCCCTTCATATCGCTCCCCTGTGCAAGCAGAGATGAATTCACACTCTTGGCTATCACCTCCTGGTATAATATGCATCCACGTTTTGAATTCGGGCAAGGACAGGGCTAACTTCAATCACAAACCCTTTCCAAAGATAGAAAACCTTGTGACACTCGCTGTCTAGGTTCACACATTAAGTGTGGCCACTTAGACAAGATAGCAGAAGGTTGCTGGCGCCTGAGAAACCGAACCCCAGCATGGGTCTGTGAACTCAGGCGAGGCGATGGATGAAAATCACATTGCATTCACTATTAAATATCAGCAATGCAAAATGCGATCTGCGACCCCAACCAGCCTTTGAAAGCCAAGCCTTAAATCTCTCAGACCAGGTTTGTTTGCTGAAAGCCAACTAATTTGACGGAAAGTCGTTCCTGTGTCTTCCAGCAGAGTCTTTATTCTCTGGAAGGATCTGTCTGTGACCTCCCTGTGCTCCAGGAGTGAATGGCGTGGAGCAGACTGGCGGTGAGACGGTGTGTCTAGAAAGCCAAATAAAAAAGCAATAGATCTATCAAATTCACGCTATCCCGTGACGAACGGAGACTTGGTCCGACTGCCGAATGCACCCAGTGGCGCTCTTTTTAGAAAGGAGGTGAGGAGGAACTTCTCTAGTCAGAGGTTGGTTAATCTGTGGGGCTCATTGCCACAGAGGGCTGCGGAGGCCGAGTCAGTGGATATTTCTGAGGCAGAGATAGACAGATTTCTTGATTAGAACAGGGTGTCAAGGGTTAAGGGGAGAAGGCAGAAAATGGGATTACCGAGGCAGAGATCAGCCATGATTGGAAGGCGGAGTGGACTCGATGGGCCGAATGGCCTAATTCTACTCCTATAACTTGTGAACTTGTGAAACCGGCGGAGAACCTTCACCGCGTAGGCAAACTCGCCTGGAGGCTCCTCGGACGCGGAACAGCCCCAAAGCTCGTCGGATGCGGAATGGATGGATGGAGATCAAGGCTGGGTCTCTGGCGCTGTGAGGCAGCAGCTCTACCAGCTGCACCACCATGCCACAACAGCCTGGCGTACGTGTTCTTATGGTTAAATACATATAAAATAGGTGCAGGAGTAGGCATTCGGCCTTCCAGCCAGCACCGCCATTCAATGTGATCATGGCTGATCATCAACAATCAGTAAGCCGTTCCTGCCTTCTCCCCTATCCCTTGATTCCATTAGTCCTAAAAGCTCTATCTAACTCTCTTTTGAATGCATCCTAGTGAATCGACCTCCACTGCCTTCTGAGGCAGAGAATTCCACAAATTCACAGCTCTCTGAGTGAAAAGGTTTTTCCTTATCTCAGTTCTAAATGGCCTTCCCCTTATTCTTAGACTGTGGCCCCTGGTCTGGACTTCCCCCAACATCGGGAACATGTTTCCTGCATCCACCATGTCCAAACCCTTAATAATTTTATATGTTTCTATAAGATTCCCTCTCATCCTTTTAAATTCCAGTGAATCCAGGCCAGCCGCTCCATTCTTTCATATGGCAGTCCCGCCATCCCAGGAATTAACCTTGTGAACCGACACTGCACTCCCTCAATAGCAAGAATGTCCTTCCTCAAATTAGGGGACCAAAACTGCACACAATACTCCAGGTGTGGTCTCACCGGGGCCCTGTACAATTGCAGAAGGACCTCTTTGCTCCTATACTCAACTACCCTCGTTATGAAGCCCAACAGTTTTCTTCACTGCTTGCTAGCTGTGATTTGGATTGGATCTGCCATTGGGTAGAAACTAGAGCGTGTGGAGCCAGAGCTGTACAGCAGAGAAACAGGCCCTTCCACCCACTGTGTCTATGCTGGTCATCATTCCTATTTATACATGTTCCATTTGCTTCCTTTAATACCATATCACTCTATGCCCTATATGGACACAAACATTCTGAGTAACTCAGCGGGCCAGGCAGCAATGCTGGAGAGAAGGAATGGGTGACGTTTCAGGTCGAGACCCTCCTTCAGACTGAGAGTCAGGGGAGAGGAGACATAGAGACATGGAAGGGTAAGGTGTAAAACAGAAAGATCAAAGGGGCTGGTGAACAAAGAAAATGTCAAATGGATCATTGTTAGCTGAGGGGAAGTTGACAACGAGGCATACAATCAGTAAATCTAATCAGGACGGTGAAACTAGTTGGGGGAGCTCGGGTGGGGGAGGGACAGAGAGAGAGGGAAGTTAGAGAAGTCTATATTCATACCGCAGGTGTAAGCTGCCCAAGCAAAATATGAGGTGCTGTTCTCTATGCCTTGCTCATTTACCTGTCAAGAAGTCTCTTAAATATTGTTACTAATGGCCTACTCCTGCACCTATTTTCTATGTATCTATGTATCTAATCCTGCTTCATCTACCTGCTCTGGCAACTCATACCAACTACTCTTTGTGTGTTAGATCAGATCTACTCCGCAGATCCCCTTGATATCTTCTTTTCTGTAAATTCTTAAAGCCTGGTCAGAGGAGAGGGGGAAAAAAAGCAGTTTTGATTGAGTGAATTATTTTGTGGTTCTAATTGTACAAATTTAGAGTTTGCTTAAATGCATTTTAAGGGCAGGATATGATCGCTGTTTAGCAGATGTTTTTACCATATGGGAAACGTTTCCCGTATCAATGTTCCCCTCCTCTGGACACATATTCACCTGAGTTTAATAGAGTTCTGTCTCCAACAGGTGACAGTGCAGTCAATCAATGAATGCTTCGCTTGACCTTAGCTGGCAAGCATCGTCAGAATAGTCAGCTGCCTTCGACATCGAGAACACGCAGCTCAATGCTAAAGGACGTCTTGACACAGAAATGTTGTTTCAAAATGAAAGGCAGGCGGAATAGAGAAGCTGACTCTGACAACTGGCCGCATTCTAATTAGTTCGTAGGAAGGAACTACGAGGTGTTTACGCTGAAGATAGACACAGAATGCTGGAGAAACCCAGCGGGACAGGCAGCATCTCTGTAGCGAAGGAACAGGTGACGTTTCGGGTCGAAACCCTTCTTCACATTAATCCTTTTCTCCAGAGATGCCGCCTGACTCCAGCATTTGTGTCTATCTTATAATTAGCACCGTGTCGAGAGGAACTGCAGATGCTGGTTTAAACCGAAGATAGACACAAAAAGCTGGAGTATCTCAGTGGGACAGGTAGCGTCTCTGGAGAGAAGGAATGGGTGACGTTTCGGCTGAGACGGTCTGAAGAAGGGTCTCGACATGAAACGTCGCCCATTCCTTCTCTCCAGAGATGCTGCCTAGTCCCGCTGAGTTAGCCAGCTTTTTGTGTTTATAATTGGATTCTCTCCAGTTTCAAGGGAAGGTCTTGGTTCAGTAAGCGTGCGTGCATGGTGCGCCTTTGTACGGTGATACAACAGCTATCTAAGTGGACCATGCAGCCACTCAATCTGTGCCAGCTGCATGATGCCCACTATATCACACAACAAAAGCTGTTCACTGTACCTCGGTACACGTGACAATAAACTAAAGAAAAACTAATATTGATTTCTGTAGAGGCACCTAATGAATGTGCCATAGGGTGGGTTACTAAATAAGTTGACTGGAGGGCAGTTTTGCTTAAATAAGTTTATGTGGAGAGGAACGGAATTAGGCCATTCGGCCCATCAAGTCTACGCCGCCATTCAATTCTCGCTGATCTATCTCTCCCTCTCAACCCCATTCTCCTGCCTTCTCCCCGTAACCCCCTGACCCCGTACTAATCCAGAACTTATCAGCACCACCGTAAAAATATCCATTGACTTGGCTTCAGAGCCTTCCGTGCACCCTCGGACTAAAGAAATTATTCCTCATCTCCTTTCTAAAGGTACGAGCTTTTAATCTGAGGCTGTGCCTTTGATGCCAAAACATTAGGTTTTAATTCCAGGCACACTGAGCGCCATAAGTTAGTTAGTTTTAGGAGCAGATTCAAGTCTACTCCGCCATTCAATCATGGCTGATCTATCTTCTTCACTCATCCCCATTCTCCTGCCTTCTCCCCATAACCCTTACATGCTACTTTCAGATAACTTAACATGTATTAGGACAGGCAGCGAGATGACAAAATAAAAATCTGTTATAACCTTTATTCTTCTTGCTCATCTCAAAATGGTGAACCATGCTGGCAGCAATCCACAGTTCATCCATCACGGGAAGGAAGTTCAGTTCAGTTTCAGTGCAGCTTAGTTTATTCTTACGTGCACCGACGTACGGTGACTGAAGAAGGGTTTCGGTCCGAACGTTGCCTATTTCCTTTGCTCCATAGATGCTGCTGCACCCTCTGAGTTTCTCCAGCATTTTTGTCTACCTTCGATTTTCCAGCATCTGCAGTTCCTTCTCGAACATTTTATCTACTCCCCCTGCGATATCTCCTCAAGGTATGCTTACTTTGAAGAAGTTCTCCTCCTCCCTCCGAAAAAAGAGTCTGAAGAAGGGTTTCGGCCCGAACGTTGCCTATTTCCTTCGCTCCATAGATGCTGCTGCACCCGCTGAGTTTCTCCAGCATTTTTGTCTATAGTGAAAAGCTCTTGTTGCGTGCTAACCAGCCACCGGAAAGACAATGCATGATTACAATGCAGCCATTTGCAGTGTACAGATACAAGATAAGGGAATAATGTTTAGTGCGAGATAAAGCCAGTAAAGTTCGATCAAAAATCGTCCGAGGATTCCCGTCGATGTCGGTGGCAGTTCAGGACTGCTCTCTAGTTGTGCTAGTTGGCTGATAGCAGCTGAGAAGAAACTGGCCCCCGAATCTGGAGGTGTGCATTTTCACACTTCAATGCCTTCTATACTTCTATACCTTTTGCCCGATGGTAAAACAAATATTATCTGCTCAGAATGCAGCCAAGTTGAAGCAAGATCTATGGGTGTAGTCAGAGAAAACAGCGATGATTCTCAAATCGAGTTCCTTGTTCTTTCCCAAGCGAGAGTTATTATTGCTGCAACATCTTTCACCCATATTTGACGTGTCCATCATAATCTATTGAACCAGTAGCATCAGAACGATTGGAAAGGTGGACACATAATCAATGGTCAGGATTCAACTGCAGAAGTCCAAGAGTCTACGATTTCAAACCTATTGTTGAATTTACTCTTCTGTTCTTTGGAATTTTGATCGGAAATGTTTGAAGGATAAACACTATCCTACGCACAAACTTTACCAAGCCAACTTAACCTACAAACCTGGATGTCTTTGGAATGTGAGAGGAAACCAAAGATCTCGGGGTAAACCCACGCAGGTCACGGGGAGAACGTGCAAACTCTGTACAGACAGCGCCCGTAGTCAGCATTGAACCCGGGTCTCTGGCGCTGTGAGACAGCAACTCTACCGCTGCGCCACCGTGCTCTGTGAGACAAGGAAACTTTAGCTTAAATAACGGTGTGGTTTTATTCGACTGTTTCTGAGGTGATATTGACCAGCCTACTTAAGTAGCTTATGCCAGTGGATTAAGTCAGTATGGCCTTCATGAAAACAACCCCTCTATTCATTTGCACAAGTGTCAAGCAATTGCAATAATTATAGGCAGTACGGTCTAGCCTCCTTGTTGAGCAACGATTCTACGCGGCACAGTGGGGTAGCAGTAGAGTTGCTGCCTATAGTTTGCACAAACTGTTCAAGAGCAGCTGTGTTCATTGAGGAATAGAGGTAATAAGTACTGTAAACAAAGTCATTTACCTTAGTTAAATGGCTGTATTTCCTGATAGAAACATGGAAAATAAGTGCAGGAGTATGAGCCAGCACCACCATTCAATATGATCATGGCTGATCATCCAAAATCAGTACCCCGTTCCTGCTTTCTCCCCATATCCCTCAATTCCGTTAGCCCTAAGAGCTATATCTAACTCTCTCTTGAGTACATCCAGTGAATTGGCCTCCACTGCCTTCTGTGGCTGAGAATTCCACAGATTTCCACAACTCTCTGGGTGATGCTCGCCTCTTAGTCAGTAGAAGTTGCATTCTAATTATTTATTGTGTACGTGCATTGTGTTTCTGGAGTTAATCAAATAGTGAAAGGCCTGGATAGAGTGGATGTGGAGGGGATGTTTCCACTGGTGGGAGAGTCTAGGACCAGAGGTCAAAGTCTCAGAATTAAAGGATGATCCTTTAGGAAGGAGATTTATTTAGTGGAACTTATTTAGTCAGAAGGTGGTGAATCTGTGAAATTCATTGCCACAGAAGGCCGTGGAGGCCAAGACAATTTATAGTTTCAAGGCAGAGATAGAAACTGCATTTCGTTGTCTCTGTACTGTACACTGCACAATGACAATAAAGTTGAATCTGAATCTGAATCTGAATCTGAAAGATTCTCGATCAGTAAGGGTGTCAGGGGTTATGGGGAGAAGGCAGGAGAATGGGGATAAGAGGGAAGGATAGATCAGTCATGATTGAATGGCGGGGTAGACTTGATGGGCCAAATGGCCTAATTATGCTTTTAGAACTTATGATACAATTCATTTGAGAAAACAAAAAACGTAATTTAGCTCTTTGTTTGAAGAGCAACCTCGGAGAATGAGGAGTTGTGGCAATAACAGTCACATTGCCTTGAGGCATCAGAAGGATTTTAACCTCTGATCGGTATCAAAAGCATGGACAAGGATAATCACAATTCACCATAAAGTGACCAAATAGCTCCGACCGTACAGTATGGTATCACCGTGAATTATTAATATTGTACCGGCTATAATTGTAGCTGCTACAAAAGAATCTATTACAAGAAGCTGTTACAAACTAAATGTGCTTCAGTCCCTGGATGTCACCAATTCCATACATTTATACAATGAACAACAGAATTAAGTGACCTAGTCCACTGCTGTTAGCATAAGGGACTGTCAGGCACATTAAGCTAGATGGGTTGTGTTAGAAAGGTTGAAGTTCATAAATTAATATAGTGTAGCTTCTGGGTTAAATCCTAAATGGATGAAAAAACTGTACTGAACATTTCATTAAAATCTGCACAACGCCTCTATTTTCGTACTTAAAATAATTCTAATCCCAGAGTAAATTTATTTTTGGCTTGATAGCTAATGGACTGGCAATTTCCTAATGCTGCTAGAATGCCATTGGTATTACTTTGCCGCCAGTCTACGGGGTAAATGGGGTCTTTACCTCATGAGTTCAGAAGTTCAGAAGTTATCCCACTTTTGCATCCTACACACTAAGGGAATTGCCAATGAACCCACAAACCTGAACGTTTTGGGAATAGGAAGGAAACGCACGCGGTCACAAGGGCGAACGTTACAAACTCCGCACCCGTAGGCAGGATCAAACGCGGGTCTCTGACTCTGTGAGGCAGCAGCTCTACCGCTGCGCCACTGTGCCGCCCAAAACTCAGATAAACTAAAAGGCAGTAAACTCAATTAAACACAGTACAAGTACGGCAATGTAGCAGACTAATGATGTTAATAAGGCAATCTCACCTACATCAGCTCAGAACTCTTCTCATTACCAGAATTCTTTAAAGCAGTTTCTGGGTTCTGGGTTCATACAGACTGAAGTACATTTTTATACTTCTTGTTTCGAGATACAGCGCGGAAACAGGCCCTTCAGCCCACCGAGTCCGCGCCGACAGTGATTCCTGCACATTAATACTATTCTACATACACTGGGACAATTTACACATACACCGAGCCAATTAACCTACAAACCTGTATGTCTTTGGAGTGTGGGAGGAAACGGAAGATCTCGGAGAAAACCCACGCGGTCATGAGGAGAACATACAAACTCCGTACAGACAGTGCCCGTAGTCGGGATCGAACCTGGGTCTCTGGCCACTGCAAGCGCTGTAAGGCAGCAACTCTACCGCTGCACCATAAGGTAAAAAGTTAGGATTTTGAAAAATATCATGAAATAAGCAATATGTTGATATCAAAGTCGAGAACTCTTCACATATCCAGTTTAAACTATTCATTGCATTATAATCGTTATTTAATAGCTCAACCTGTTCCAAAACTTTTGTCTTATTACTCTAAGCTTCTTGTTATGATTCATAGGGGCTCTCTCAAATCTCTTTCTTCACGCTCACGGTAATTGCATTTACATAGCCCAATGCAGGCCCTCCTGCGAACAATCTGAAGCATAATGTGAATGGGAGCAGTGGGCTGCGGGATTAGCAATTGTCCTTTCATCATTGGGTATTGACAGAGAGACACATGGGCTCACGATGCAATTCTGCTCCTTTCCATTGACTGGGAAACACAGGAGCAAAACCTGCTCGGATGGCAGGCAAAGCAAGCAATGGTGAATAAGGCCACAACTGGTGAGCAGTCCTGAACTACTGCATCTACTTCATTGGTGTCCCTCCGACTATCTTTGATCGGACTTTACTGGCTTTACCTTGCACTAAACGTTACTCCTTATCATGTATCTATACACTGTAAATGGCTCGATAGTGCTGGAGAAACTCAGCGAGTGAGGCAGCATCTATGGGGAGAAGGAATAGGCAACGTTTCGGATAGAGATCCTTCTTTAGACTGATAGTAATCATGTATGTCTTTCCGCTGACTGGTTAGCACGCCACAAAAGCTTTTCACTGTACCTCGGTATACGTGACAATAAACTGAACTGAATTGAACGCCCCACCTTGCACTTGCCTGATTTTATTGTGCCACAAAACAACCCCTTAGTTCAACAGCCCTTCCTGTATTAGTACCTACCATTCACAAGAAGAAGTTTACATGATAGCAAAAAGAATATTATTTTTTTCAAGATCAAAGATGGCTCACACTCCACCCCTGTTGGATCTGAGGCAGATGAAAACCCCTGTACAGGTTCTACACACTGTCACAGGTTGAACAAGTAGCACCAGGACGCCTACATCAGCCAAACTCTGCTTACTTTGTTCTAACCTTATCCCACCTAACAATGATCTAGGGGGAGGGGGTTGGCATGGGGGAGGGGGTGGGTGGTGTGGGGGAGGGGGTGGTGTGGGGAGGGGGTGGTGTGGGTGAGGGGGGTGGTGTGGGTGGTGGGGGGTGGTGTGGGGAGGGGTGTGTGGAGGAGGGGGGTGGTGTGGGGGAGGGGGGTGGCATAGGGGATGGGGTGGTGTGGGGGAGGGGGTGGCATAGGGGACGGGGTGGTGTGGGGGAGGGGTGGTGGGTTTGGGGTAGGAGGTGGTGTGGGGGAGGGGGGGTGGTGTGGGGGAGGGGGGAGGGGAGTGTGTGGGGGGGGAGGGAATGGTGTGGGGGGTGGGGGGGTGGGGGTAAGGGGAGGAATGGGAGGCTAAAGGGGGTTGTGGGTGTGGTGGGGGGGTGTGTGGGGAGGAGGGGGGAGGGAGAGGGGGGAAGGGGAGGTGTGTGGGGAGGAGGTAGAGGGGAAGGGGGGAGGGGGAAGGGTGTGTGTGTGTGGGGGGAGCGACTCACTCAGTGGCCATCGGCTGTGCACCACACAGCGCCTCCGACTCCACACAGCGGCTTTCCTGACTCCACTCTTGCGACACAATCAGCAAGGCTTGTTTACTCAGCCCCGCCTCCGGGACTTTATTCTCCTGCGGGGTGCCGGAAGGGGTGTTACCTTCATGGTGAGTGACAGGCGAGAAGACCAATCTGCTGATCTCACGATACTTTAAACCTTCATAACTTTTCTCATATTCCACCGATCGGAACAAAACCTGGTGGCTTGGAGCAGAGGAGAACGATGAGTAAGGTGACGAAAAGTCCTAGCTCTATACAGTAGCGTTTTTGCGCAAATTTAATTACAACGCAGACCAGAAGTGGTCAAGATGAGAGTTTTAGTAATACTACAGATAGCTCTGCCTTCAACACCATAATTCCAACAAAACTCATCTCCAAACTCCTGGCCCTTGGACTCAGCACCATCCCCTCCACAACGGGATCCTACTTCCTGACCCATAAATGGTAGTTTAGTTAAGTTTAGTCTAGAGATACAGCACGGAATCAGGCCCTTCAGTCCACCAATTCCATGCAAACCAGCAACCCCTGTACATTAGCACTATCCGACATTATCGAGACCCAGGTTCGATCCTGACCACGGGTGTCTGTCTGTACGGAGTTTGTACCTTCTCGCCGTGGCCTGCGTGGGTTTTCTCCCGGGTACTCAGGTTTCCTCCCACACTCCAAAGACGGAGCGGTTTGTAGGTTAATTGGCTTTGGGTATAAATTGGAGTGTGTAGGGTGTGCTTGTATAACGAGGATCGCCAGTCGTCGCGGACTCGGTGGGCCTAAGGCCCTGGTTTTGCGCTGTATCTCCAAACTAAACTAAAACTAAACTATATACTTTGTCGTGCCGCTGCATTCAGTGTTCAAGAGTAATCTGAACTTGCAGTTCCTTGCCACTTTAGTTTTCCATTCTTCCATCACAACCTAACTAGCCCCTGGCCTCATATTGGGCAATAGACAATAGGTGCAGGAGTAGGCCATTCGACCCTTCGAGCTAGCACCGCCATTCAATGTGATCATGGCTGATCATCCCCAATGTGATCATGGCTGATCATCCCCAATCAGTACCCCATTCCTGCCTTCTCCCCATATCCCCTGACTCTGCTATTTTTAAGAGCCCTATCTAGCTCTCTCTTGAAAGCATCCAGAGAACCGGCCTCCACCGGCAGAGAATTCCTCAGACTCACCACTCTCTGTGAGAAAATGTGTTTCCTCGTCTACGTTCTAAATGGCTTACTCCTTATTCTTAAACTATGGCCCCTGGTTCTGGACTCCCCCAACATTGGGAACATGTTTCCTGCCTCTAGCGTGTCCAAGCCCTGAACAATCTTATATGTTTCAATGAGATTACCTCTCATCCTTCTAAACTCCAGGGTGTACAAGCCCAGCCGCTCCATTCTCTCAGCATATTGTAGTGAATACACTCTTTCTTTCAACTCTGTCCCACCCACCTCAACCACTTGGTTCCCTGTTAAGGCCTATCAACCCTTCCCCAGTGGTACCTCTTTACATCTACCAGCCTTTATCCCGCCCTCCAACATAGGGCAATTTTTCCTGTTCTCTCACCTTTCGACTCCATGGATGTTGTCCAATCCACAGTTAAGTTAAGTTTAGTTTAGATTAGTTTAGTTTAGTTTAGTTTAGAGATACAGCTCAGAAACAGGCCCTTCAGCCCACCGAGTCCACGCCTGTTAGTAATCACCCCGTACACGAACATTATCCTACACACTAGGAACAATTTACAATTTTTACCAAAGCCAATCAACCTACAAACCTGGACGTCTTTGGAGTGCGGGAGGAAATTGGAACACCCGGGGAAAACCCACTCGGTCGCGGGGAGAACGTACAAACTCTGCACAGGCAGTAGCCGTAGTCAGGATGGAACCTGGGTCTCTGGCGCTGTGAGGCAGCAACTCTACCGCTGCGCCACCGTGCTGCCCTTCCAGTATTCTGCTTTAGTTCCAGATTCCAGCATCTGCAGTCTATTTTATCTCGGCAATGGATTTGTCTCTTGCAGAACAAAATGCAATATTAGGTTTTGTGTTTTTTCCTAGTTTCAACGTTCTGAAACTCTACACTATTTGCAACCAAGTGTCTGGAGTCTTATGCAGCTGACCTTTGATCACACAACAGCAACACTGATTAACGCACTATTAAATGTGAAGATCCAAATATAAATAAGCTCCACAAAAGCTTCCGACTATACACATCAAAGTATTCTGATACAAGGGGGCTGCGAATTAAAGTACAACTGGTTTCTTTCATGGTGTTCCCCAATGAATCATCCATCACAAATGATTATAGACACAAAATGCTGGAGTAACTCAGCGGGACAGGCAGCGTCTCTGGAGAGAAGGAATGGGTGACGTTTCGGGTCGAGACCTTTCTTCACCGAAACGTCACCCATTCCTTCTCTCCAGAGGTGCTGCCTGTCCCGCTGAGTTACTCCAGCATTTTGTGTCTATCTTCAGTGTAAACCAGCATCTGCAGTTCCTTCCTACACATCACAAATGATGATCTGGCTTCCTCCCGCATTGGCAAACACACATGCATTATGGTTTCTGCAGCTGAAATATCAAACAAATCAGTTTTCAAATGATGAGGCTCCGCTTACAAGAAATCAATTTAAGGAAAATAAAAACAAAAGCAGGCAGGACATTTCCAGTCTGTAGATGGGTTCTGAACTGAAGGGTTCCTTCTCCAGAGATCCTGCCTGACCCGCTGAGTTACTGCAGCATTTAGCGTCTATCAGCAGTGTAGACCAGCATCTGCAGTTCCTTCCAACACATTAAAATGAAAAGTGTTGCTTTCAGTGGCAACTAATAGTTCTTTTTAAAAAAAATCTTAGCACTTTAAGCTTTAGAGAAACAGCGTGGAAACAGGCCCTTCGGCCCACCGATTCCGCACTAACCAGCAAACACCACGTACATTAACATTAGGGGCAATTCTGTGATTTTACCGAAGACAATTAACCTACAAACCTGTACGTCTTTGGAGTGTGGGAAGAGACAGGAGCACCCGGAGAAACGTCACGCGGTCACAGGGAGAACGCTCAAACTCCGTACGGACAGCACCCGTAGTCAGGATGGGACCCGGGTCCCTGGCGCTGTGAGGCAGCAACTCTACCGCTGCGCCACCGTGCTGGCAACATGAAGGAGAATAGGATCTATTTCTATTACATTACAAATATGGGTTGGATATCTGAGATGTAAAATGGCAATAAGCAGGATTACCCCAACTGGGAGCTGTAGTAATGATTTTAATGGTTTGCAACAATTAACTTGTTGCTTCCTCACCATGACAGCTTGGCTGGAGAAAAGATGGACTCCACTGTGGCCCATTGTTGGCTGTGGGGAAGGTGCTAACGAGTTACCTACTGCACAGCCAACAATGAACCATTGTGGGCTCCACCTTTCCTTGATCATCGTCGCTTTTTGCATACCCTTCATTCATTTCTTCTCTGTCCCTTCTATATCTCTCGTTTCCCTTTCCCCTGACACTCAGTCTGAACAAGGGTCTGGTTTATACTGAAGATTGACACAAAATACTGGCGTAACTCAGCGGGTCAGGCATCATCTCTGGAGACAAAGAATAGTCGACGTTTCGGGTCGGAACCCTTCAAATCAGTCAGGCAAATACTAAATACTGATAAAAAAATGTTGCAAATGGCAGCTGGTTTGCAGGAAACTTGATCTTTGGTTGAGGATGTCCACAGTCCAGGATTTCAAATCTTTGTCTCACAATCAGTTAATTATTCAACAACTCAATCAAAAGCAAAGCTGGGACTCTGAGCCAGGCCATTTGACACCAACCGATTGCAGTTTCATTGACAGAGTGCACCACATACACAGGACACCGAGCAATAGAAAGCAATGGAAAACAATGTTTGCACGAGGGATTCAACAAGTTAAAAGATATCAAAATGGGGCGGCACAGTGGCGCAGCGGTAGAGTTGCTGCCTCACAGCGCCGACGACCCGGGTTCCATCCCGACTACGGGCGCTGTCTGTACGGAGTTCGTACGTTCTCCCCGTGACCTGCGTGGGGTTTCCTCCGAGATCTTCGGGTTCCTCCCACACTTCAGAGATGTACAGGTTTGTAGGTTAATTGGCTTGGTAAAATTGTAAATTGTCTCTTGTGTGTAGGATAGTGTTAGTGTGCGGGGATCGCTTGTCGGCACGGACTCGGTGGGCCGAGGGGCCTGTTTCCGCCCTGTATCTCTAAACTAAACTAAACTAAACTTAACATCAATTGCCAGGCTCATACTGTCAGATTCAACCCCTGGCCTTACTGACACTGGAGGAGGCCAAGGACAGAAAGGTCAGTGTGGGAATGGGAAGGGGAGTTAAAGTGTTTAGCAACCAGGAGATCACGTAGGGCCAGAGGGTCTGATTTATACCAGCATCTGCAGTTCCTTCCTATACAAGTTATTCACCTCAGTTGAGACAAAACAATGTCGTTCAAGTGCCGACTCTTTAAATACTCGGATTCAATATAAACATGGTGAATAAAACGTATTTAAGTTAATAACAGTTGTAAGGTGGCTCACAGTTGTGGCTCAGCGGTAGAGTTGCTGCCTTATAGCACCAGAGAGCCAGGTTCAATGCTGACCCTGTGACCACCTGGGTTTTCCCCGGGTGCTCCGGTTTCCTCCCTCACTCCAAAGACGCGTAGGTTTGTAGCCTCTGTAATTTGTAAATTGTCCCTAGTGTGTGTAGGATAGTGTTAGTGTATGGGGGTGATCGCTGGCCGGCGCGGACTCGGTGGGCCAAAGGGCCTGTTTCCGCGCTGTATTTCTAAAGTCCAAAGTCTCAAATGTTGCTCTTAAAGTGTAGCTTCAGTAAGGCTAAAGTTCTCACACCAGGTGAATTTTGGATGTTACATCTTGTTGATGCCGGTTTAGGGCAGTTTTATGCCAGAGGATAAATAGAGTTGGGGAGAGTGAAAATCTAGCTGAAAAGTGTAAAGTTTGCACTTTAATTTGCAGGTAATTTGTTTGCAGGTAGTTTAGTAACATAGAAATATAGAAAATAGGTGCAGGAGTAGGTCATGCGGCCCTTCAAGCCAGCACCGCCATTCAATATGATCATGGCCCATCATCCAAAATCAGTACCCAGTTCCTGCTTTCTCCCCATAACCCTTGATTCCTTTAGCCCTAAGAGCTAAATCTAACTCTCTCTTGAAAACATCCAGTGAAGTGGCCTCCACTGCCTTCTGTGGCAGAGAATTCCACAGATTCTGGGTGAAATGTATGCAGGTAATTTGTCGTTGCCGCCTGCGCTGCCCAAGCGAAATATGAGGTGCTGTTCCTCCAATTTGTGTTTGGCATTTTGTGCACAAGTTTCTTGGTTGAGATTTCCTGCCTTTTAACAGAAGAGATGGGGGCAATGGAAACTGAGGTCTCGGCTCTGAGAGAGTCAGAGTTGTACAGCACAGGAATGGAGTCTTTGGCCCACCACATCCATGCCAACCTTTCTGCCCATTCACAAAGGCCGCCTGCACCAACTATGAAGCTTGTATTTTTTACTGTACAGCTGAGGCGCTAACTAATCTTCCACATTTAATTGACGGTGAGCTGGCAGCAATGGTACAACAGGCAGGCTTCACACAGGGTTTAAGTGGGAGGTACCTCCTTGGATCCCTGCTTTGATTTATTCTTTGTCTTTCTGATGTTCTCTCCATCTGTCATACAATCTGCCTCCATGCACTTCATCTTCTGCCTCGGATATCCTTAACCTGAATTCCCATTAGACAATGTCAAAGTGGCATTCCCTATTCCCCTCATCCCACCTCCGCTGTGCTGACTTGCATGAGATCTGTCGATTTTCTCTTTCATAGTGATTAATTTCGATCTGTATGTATTTTCAAATGAAGGTGATTTTTCAAATGTGTTTTTAAGGTGGCGCAGCGGTAGAGTTGCTGCCTTACAGCAACAGAGACACAGGTTTGATCCTGACTACGGGTGCTGTCTGTATGGTGTTTTCTTCGTTCTCCCCGCGACCTGCGTGGGTTTCCTCCGGGTGCTCCGGTTTCCTCCCGCACTCCAAAGACAAACAGGTTTGTAGAAAGCAATGGAAAACAATGTTTGCACGAGGGATTCAGCAAGTTAAAAGATATCAAAATGGGGCGGCACGGTGGCGCAGCGGTAGAGTTGCTGCCTCACAGCGCCGAAGACCCGGGTTCCATCCTGACTACGGGTGCTGTCTGTACGGAGTTCGTACGTTCTCCCCGTGACCTGTGTGGGTTTCCTCCGAGATCTTCGGGTTCCTCCCACACTTCAAAGATGTACAGGTTTGTAAGTGAATTGGCTTGGCATAATTGTAAATTGTCCCCAGTGTGCGTGGGATAGTGTTAGGGTGCAGGGATCGCTGGTCGGCGCGGACTCTGTGGGCCGAAGGGCCTGTTTCTGCGCTTTATCTCTAAACTAAACTAAACTAAACAGCCATCTTCCACTTCTCCCCCTTTTCCCATCACACTGGCTCACACTGAGGTAACAGTCTACAAACACAGGCCTTCCGCCATTAACGGCCATTTTGGGAATCCATTCACCGCATTGCCCAACCGGCATTGCACTAATGTGTATGCCTATCCCGTTAAAGTGTAGGGATGAACGCAGATGGAAGAATAAACACCAAGTAGAAAACCTACCTTCAAGTAACAGCAGGAGATTCAGGGCTATTTTTGAACCGAGATCTCCAAACAGTGGGAGGAAGTGGAAACCCAATTGTGCTTTTGACAACTATCCCAGCTGAAGTCAGTAATGGAATACTTTACTGTCACAAGCAACAAGGCACAGTGAGATTCTTTGCCTGCATGCCCAATGTATACAAATAGCGGCCACCTACAGCGCTGACAAAGTTACAAAGTACACCGGCTCCTCCATTGTTCTTTCCCCCCCTCCCCTCACGGCGGTCCCCCCATGCTCTCATTGACCGTGGGTCGACCCACGAGACAGTATTGACTGTCGAGTCTTCTGGAGCTGTATGACTCACTTCGGTAGATCAGACCCTTTTCACACAAAGGGTGGTGGTGGGTGTATGGAACAACCTGCCAGAGGGGGTAGTTGAGGCTGGGACTATCCCAACGATTAAGAAACAGTTAGACAGGTACATGGATAGGACAAGTTTGGAGGGATATGGACCAAGTGCGGGCAGGTGGGACCAGTATAGCTGGGACATGTTGGCCGGTGTGGGCAAGTTGGGCCGAAGGGCCTGTTTCCACACTGTATCACTCTATGACTATGAGATACTACATTTAACTATTTTTTTTTTAAAATAAGGGAACCAGCGGACATAGTTTTAAGTTGAGGGGGGAAAGATTTAATAAGAATCTGAGGGGTAACCTTTTCACGAAAAGAGTGGCAGGTGTATAGAACGAGCTGCTGGAGGAGGTAGTTGAGGTGGGTACCAGCACAACGGTTAAGAAACATTTAGACAGGTACATGGATTGGACATGTTTAGAGGGATATGGGCCAAACTAGGTAGGTGGGACCAGAGTAGATTGGACATAGTGGCCGGTGTGGGCAAGTTGGGCCAAAGGGCCTGTTTTCACGCTATAAGACTCTATGACTATGAAAAGAGGCTGGAAATACTTAGTGGTCATGTAGCATCTCTAGAGAGAAAACACACTGTTAAACTTACATGTTCAACCTATCGGGATGTATCACAGTTTTGGAACAGCTCCATCCAAGACCGCAAGAAATTGTAGAGAATTGTGGACGCAACCCAGCTCAGCCAAACCAACCTCCCTTCCATTGACTCCATTTATACCTCATGCTGCCTCGGCAAGGCCACCAGCATAATCAAGGACTAGTCTCACCCCGGTCACTCCCTCTTCTCCCCTCTCCCATCGGGCAAGAAATATAGAAATGTGAAAATGCACACTTCCAGATTCAGGGACAGTTTCTTCCCAGCTGTTATCAGGCAACTGAATCATCCTACCTCAACCAGAGATACGCTGTAAATAGCTCAATTGTGATCATGCATTGTCTTTCCGCTGACCGGATAGCATGCAACAAAAGCTTTTCATTGTGCCTGTTCACACATCACAATAAACTAAGTAACCAACCAACCGACTGACCGACTAAATGACCGACCGACGAAATGACTGACCGACTGGCCGATGAAATGACCGACCAACCGACCGACTGACGGACTGACGATGTATAGGAAGGAACTGCAAATGCTGGTTTGCACCAAAGATAGACCAGCATTTTGTGCCTATCTAAATAACTAACTAAGTTGCTGAATACTCTGATGAAATATCAATTCTATTTCTGTCATCACAAATGCTCACCAAGCTGCTCAGGAGAATCAACGTTTCCTTTTTATGATTTAAGGTGTCCAGCATACATTTTATTTGTTTGTTTTTGTCAAGTTATTTAGCGAGATGGAACATGGCCATTTAACTGATGATAGACGCAAAATGCTGGAGTAACTCAGCGGGACAGGCAGCATCTCTGGAGAGAAGGAATGGGTAACGTTTCGGGTCGAGACCCTTCTTCAGCCTGGTTAGGATAAGAGAAACGAGAGATATAGGAGATGATGTGGAGAGATAAAGAACAATGAATGAAAGATATGCAAAAAAGTAACGATGATAAAGGAAACAGGCCATTGTTGGGTGAAAATTAGAAGCTAGTGCGACTTGGGTGGGGGAGGGATGGAGAGGGAGGGAATGCCGGGGCTTACCTGAAGTGAGTGAAATCAACATTCTGGGCTCTAAGTTGCCCAAGCAAAATATTGAATGCTGTTCTTCCAATTTGCGTTGAACATCACTCTGACTCTGACAATGGACGAGACCGAGGACAGAAAGGTCTGTGTGGGAATGGGAAGGAGAATTAAAGTATCCGGCAACCGGGAGATCAGGTAGGTCCAGGCGGACTGAGCGAAACTAATGGTAGATCGCGAGATAACTCAGAATGAGTGACACATGTAATGGTAATGGGCTGTGTTCCTGCAGAGATATTCGGAAGAAGGATACACTGACCTTCTTCACACAGAATCGATAATGTCCTTTTCTTTCTCGACTGGTTTGATCTGTTAGACAAGTGGTAGCGATCCCTGCTGATGTTTTCCTTTAGCTGCTTTCTTTTTGAAAACGACCAAACTTTTGTCTTTCTTTATTGCCCAAAGCAGCTACCATACCCGAAGCCTTCCGGTTGAAGTCTAACATAAACACAGTCTGCCAGTTTTATTGTTTAAGAAGGAACTGCAGATGCTGGAAAATCGAAGGTAGACAAAAATGCTGGAGAAACTCAGTGGGTGAGGCAGCATCTGTGGAGCGAAGGAAATAGGCAACGTTTCGGGTCAAGGTTTCGACCCGAAACGTCGCCTATTCCTTCGCTCTATAGATGCTGCCTCACCCGCTGAGTTTCTCCAGCATTTTTGTCTGCCTACCAGTTTTATTTATCATCTCCTTCCCACTCTGTGTCAAAGGCAAGTTGCTGTTACTCGTTCTTCCTATCGAGTCCACATACATGATTAGAAGTTGTTCAGCCAGAGCTGACCACACGTCTCGGCATCTGCATAATGGTGTCCGTCTTGTGCGTGGTGATGGAAAGATTGGTGAAAACAGGGTCGCGACGTGAACGCTCTTTCCTTGACCCCGCTGTTACTCCTGAATGAATGGGTCATTACAGCATAGCCCCCTAAACCAGCCCTCTGACATTCCACCATGTTGTACATCAAAGCATTGATTCAGTAAAACAGTTTAGTTTTAGTTTAGAGACCCGGGGCAGAAACAGGTCCTTCGGCCCACCGAGTCCACGTTGACCAGCACTAACACTATCCTACACACCAGGGCCAATTTACAACCAAAGCCAATTAACTTACAAACCTGGATAGACACACAAAGCTGGAGTAACTCAGCGGGCCAAACAGCATCTCTGGAGAGAAGAAATGGGTGGCGTTTCGGGTCGAGACCCTTCTTCAGACTCTGAAACGTCAGCAACTCTACCTCATTTTAACAGAGCATGCTTTACTCAGTTTTCTCTCTCTGCTGACATAATGCTGCAGTCTTCTTTGACCCAATGTCCTCTGCTGTTAGTTTCTTCTCACTGCGACTGCGACTGACCTTTCTCGCTTCAGCCTAGCTGTTGTCATCTCTACCTAGTTCCCTATCTGACAGTTAGGCCTCAGGGTGTGCATGCAGAGCCACTCAAGCAATCCTACGATGTTATCTCATCTCTCTGACATTGCTGGCACTTTCAATGTTACCATTAACCACCCCGACGAGCCAATTAATGGCAAATATAGCATGCATGTCCTTATAAAGCCGTTTCCCCCAACTAGGGCAGCAGGGTGGTGCAGCGGTAGAGTTGCTGCCTTACAGCTCCAGAGACCAGGGTTCGATCCTCACTACGGGTACTGTCTATACGGAGTTTGTACGTTATCCCTGTGACCGTGTGGGATCTCCAGTTTCCTCCAACACACCAAAGATGTGCAGGTTTGTAGGTTGAATGGCGTGGCAAAATTGTGAAGTGCCTTCGGTCTGAAGTGTCCCGACCCGAAACATCACCCATTCCTTCTCTTCAGAGATGCTGCCTGTCCCACTGAGTTACTCCAGCATTTTGTGTCTCTCTTCAATATCTTCTCTCATAGACACTTGCCATCACCAAGCCCTGTGAAAATCCTAATATTTCAAAAACGTTTTCCTTAATGCCTCATAACATTTAATGCCATTAAATTAATTATTCTTTCTGCGTAAAGATTATACAACCGCATTAAAAGGTTTGTGAAAACCTCTACCTAATTGCGGAGTAACACACATTTAAGATAGACACAAAATGCTGGAGTAACTCAGCGGGACAGGCAGCATCTCTGGAGAGAAGGGATGGGTGATGTTTCGGGTCGAGACCCTTCTTCAGACTGAGAGTCAGGGGAGAGGAAAACGAGACACGTTGAAAACAGTTCTCCTTCACATTGCTGATAGCATCACATTGTTATTTATCGGCCCAGCTTCCAACACACTGTGAGCAATGCTAAAAGAGATCTATTAATAATGTATAAAGAATTGGACACTTCAGATGTCATGTCGTTGCAAATGCAAAAATAATACGCTGACTGCTTCTAAAACTGACAAGTATATCGCAAACTGCCGGGTCACTGGACCAAATAACAATTAAATACTAAAAGATGATTGCTTACCTGTGGCAATGACCATTTTCTGCCCTTAAAAAAGCATTTTTTAGTTCCGTTTTTTAAAGTTTAGCGCTACAGCATGGAAACAGGCCCTTCGGCCCACCGAGTCCGCACCGACCAGCGATCCCCGCACACTAACACTATCCTACACACACTAGGGACAATTTTTTACATTTATACCAAGCCAATTAACCTACAAACCTGTACGCCTCTGGAGTGTGGCAGGTAACCTAAAAGTCTCGGAGAAAACCCACGCCGGTCACGGGGAGAACGGAACAATCTCCGTACAGACAGCGCCTGTAGTCGGGGTCGAACCCGGGTCTCTGGCGCTGTAAGCGCTGTAAGACAGCAACTCTACCGCTGCGCCACCGTGCTGCCCACAAGCTTTAAGGCTGAATAGAAGAATATTCTGCTCATTATATGGCAGTTCATCAGCAACATCATAGAGATCTGTTGTTAATCTGTTGCAAAACCAGGAGAGTACAAACAAATAGCTGATTGATTTTATTCCACTGCATACCCTAACATTTAATGCCATTAAATTAATTATTCATTTTGCATAAAGATTATACAACCTCATTAAAAGGTCTGTGCAAATCAAAGCTTTTATTCCACTGCTCACGATTAAAGTTTTCCTATCATTTTCTGTGACATTTTTGCTCTTCCCGTTGTGTCCCATATCATCCATTGCATACAAACATCAACTTATAAACAGGTGGGTGGAAGATTGCAACCTTCACGTGGTCCGCCCTGTTTCGACTAATCCAATAGAACAAGTTGTCCAACAACTTTAGGCTGTGCACACCACACCAAAGAAGAAGAAGATAAACAGTTCAAGTTCAAGTGAGTTTATTGTCATGTGTCCCTGCTAGGACAATGAAATTCTTGCTTTGCTTCAGCACAACAGAACATAGTAGGCATTGACTACAAAACAGATCAGTGTGTCCATATACCATTCTATAACAGGCAACTCATTGTCCAGCTTGTGGGCAGGCACGGTGGCGCAGCGGCAGAGTTGCTGCCTTACAGCGCCAGAGACCCGGGTTCGATCCTAACCCCAGGTGCTGTCTGCGCGCAGTTTGTACATTCTCCCCGTGACCGCGTGGGTTTTCTCTGGATGCTCCGGTTTCCTCCCACTTTCTAAAGACGTGCAGGTTTGTTGGATAATTGACTTCTGTAAATTGTCCCTCGTGAGTAGGATAGAACTAGTGTACGGCGGACTCATTTGGCAGAAGGGCCTGTTTCCACGTGGTATCTCTGATCTCGAAACTTCTAATAGTGCATACTTTCAAATTACCAGAAGGAATATCCAATTGAAATACCTTAATTAAATTCTGGAAAACGCTTCCGATGTCTTTAATAGGCCGAATAAATGCTATAAAAATGATCTTTTTACCACAAATTCTATACCTATTCCAATCAATTCCTATATACCTACCAAAAAAGTTTTAAAAAAAACTGGATTCAGACATTACAAATTTTATATGGGATTATATATCCCATAGAATACAAAGAACACATTTGAACAAACCCAAAGTATTAGGTGGCTTAGCACTCCCTAACTTTATTTACTATTATTGGTCAGTAAATATTAAAAATATGATTCAACTGATGGACAACTCTGTCCAGCAGGTGGATTGGATTATAATGGAGAGAGAGGACTGCTCCTCTTGTAATATTGGAGCGATCCTCCTCTCACCAATGAAGTTGAATAACACAAACTATAACAAAAACCCAATTATACATAGTACAATTAGAACTTGGAAACAAATAAAACATAATTTAAAATTAAGAAATCTGTCGCTCTTATCTCCAATAGTTAATAACCCTTCGTTTACACCCTCCATTATAGACAAATCATTTATACAATGGGAAAGATTAGGAATTAAAACGTTCGGAGACTTGTATGAAACTGGAAAATTACTATCATTCCAACAATTACAACTAAAATATAATCTGGGAAACAATCAATATTTTAAATATTTCCAAATATGTGATTATCTGAAAAAATATACAAAAGATTATTATAATATGCCATTAGATTTACTGGACGAAGCAATGAAGACAAAAGCCGAATCAGCAAATTTAATATCTTATTTGTATAATATTATTTTAAATGTAGAAATACCAGCAACGGAAGGTATTAGAAGAGACTGGGAACAAGAACTAGCTATTAAAATTTCAAAAGAGAGGTGGGATGAACATTTATTAAATGTGCACAAATGCTCGATTAATGTAAGACACACTTTAATTCAATTCAAAATTCTACATAGATTATACTACTCAAAAACCAAAATTAGTAAAAAAATTCCCAACGTATCACCTATCTGTGATAAATGTCAGTCTCAAGAAGCTACTATAGCGCACTCATTTGTCTTTTGCACAAAAATTCAAAAATGTTGGATTGAAATTTTTGAAATCTTTACAAAATTATTTAAAATAAAACTGATACCAAAAGCAGAATGGATTATCTTTGGAACAACGGAAGGTAGCCCTGAACTAAATGTGTTTCAAAAGAACCTATTTGATTACGGGTTAATAACTGGAAAAAAGCGTATTCTAAAATTCTGGAAAAATGCTCCTATACCAACTATAAACATGTGGATTTCAAATATGTTTGAAACATTACACCTGGAAGAGATAAGACTCCTCCTGGCAGGTAAATCAGATCACTTCTATAGGACGTGGTCTTCATTTATAGAATTATTACAAGCATAAGGTGCAACGGTACTTTAAAAAGGTACCGGTGTCAGGACTTGGTAAAGGGGGGTGAAAGGTGGCGAGCTGGTATATCCCTTGGTAAAGGGGGGTGAAAGGTGGCGAGCTGGTATATCCCTTGGTAAAGGGGGGTGAAAGGTGGCGAGCTGGTATATCCCTTGGTAAAGGGGGGTGAAAGGTGACGAGCTGGTATATCCCTTGGTAAAGGGGGGTGAAAGGTGGCGAGCTGGTATATCCCTTGGTAAAGGGGGATGAAAGGTGGCGAGCTGGTATATCCCTTGGTAAAGGGGGGGTGAAAGGTGGCGAGCTGGTATATCCCTTGGTAAAGGGGGATGAAAGGTGGCGAGCTGGTATATCCCTTGGTAAAGGTGGATGAAAGGTGGCGAGCTGGTATATCCCTTGGTAAAGGGGGATGAAAGGTGGCGAGCTGGTATATCCCTTGGTAAAGGGGGATGAAAGGTGGCGAGCTGGTATATCCCTTTTGCGCGATGTTCATAATAATCTGTTTTTCTCTTTTTTCTTCTTTCTCTTTTTTCTTTTCTAGGGTTTATTTCTTAATCTCCTTTCTCTAATTTCTCGTCTACAGGGTCTTTCTTCTTTCCTTTCGACACGCTTTTACACTAACACTATTTTCTTTCACTTTCTCTTCCTTCTCAATTTCAACCTTTTTTTAATAGCTTTAAAAAATGAAGGAGTACATTAAATGTAATAAGATATACGTGGTGTGCATGAATGTAATTGATTGTAATTTAATGTACTTCTAATAAATAAAATTTAAAAAAAAAAAAAAAGACTTTCGTCATGAGGGTAAATTACCTGAACATTCTACCTCCATGCCATCTTTACCACCTAATATCCACTAGCATCCCTTCTGCTGGTAGCAATATTGCTGACATCAGTGCTTTGCCACATGCAAGGATATTTATTTGTCATTCCATAATACCTTTCCTTTCCTCTCTAATTATTTGCCTGCTGTCTTGCTCCCTCCTTCCCCCAATTGCCTTTTCCAACACAATGATACCTAATGTATATCTGTCTTAATCAATATAAGCAAATGAAAACCAGGCCTTAGATCACAAACCTTCAGCCTTCATGGGCTAGAATTCCAGTCACACAGACTACCTCATGAGAGGAATAGATCGGGTAGATGCACAGAGTATTTTGCCCCAGAGTAGGGGAATCGAGAACCAGAGGACATAGGTTTAAGGTGAGGGGGGTAAAAATTTAATGGGAACCTGAGGGGTAACGCTTTTTTTTACACAAAGGGTGGTGGGTGTATGGAACGAGCTGTCGGAGGAGGTAGATGAAGCAGGGACTATTGCAACGTTTAAGAAACATTTCGCCAGGTACATGGTTAGGGAAAGTTTAGAGGGATATGGGTCAAATGCTGGCAGGTGGAACTAGGGTTGGCCGGTGCGGGCCAGTTGGGCTGAAAGGCCTGTTTCCACGCTGTATCACTCAATGTCTCTACCTGGCTGGTCTCTGCTCCTTAATTTCCTTATTAATTTGTAAACAAAAGGTTTAACACTGGTTTAAGAAAAAAAGGGATCTGTTCAGTTTAGCCTATTGTCACGTGTACCGAGGTACAGTGAAAAGCTTTTGTTGCGTGCTAACCAGTCAGCGGAAAGACAATACGTGATTACAATCGAGCCGTTTACGATGTGCAAGTTAAAGCCGGCAACGCCCGATCAATTCAGGACCGCTCTCTGGTTGTGGTGGGATGGTTCAGTTGCCTGATAACAGCTGGGAAGAAACTGTCCCTGTATCTGGAGGTGTGCGTTTTCACACTTCTATACATTTTGCCCGATGGGAGAGGGGAGAATCTGCCTTTACAAGGACGGTATTTAGCATCACATTGCTGCCCTATCCTTCATCTCACTAATCTGAGAGATGTTCTTAATCAGAACAGAATTTCAAATCCTTTCCCCACTGGAAAAGAGCTTCTTTAATCCTTCTTTAATTAGATGTCAGTACAGCTCGATAGGACACAGCAAACCTCGACTACGAGCCTGGGCCTGCACCGTTTGAACAATAGCAACTCTTCTACAATTATAGATTTCAATATAAAACTCTCACCTGCTAATTCTGCTCAGGTCTGAACAAGCCCATTTTGTAATTATCTTTTGTATAAAAGCAGATTCGCTACAAACACAATGAACGAGGTCAGGAATGATTTGGGTGCAAGCTGTTCAGCATTTATTGTGTGGGAACCACCATTGGGGTTAACTAGAACAACAGTGATATCGTGTATTATTACATCCTCCGGCTAGATTGTACCAAGCGGTTGAACGATCTTCCACGTGTGGTTTTAATAAACCTTGTTCCAGCCACCTTTAGCAGAGCTCCACTGCAGAACTGCCCCAGTACTCCTCTCTCCTAAAGACGCTTCCATTTGCTGTGGTGGCAGCCATCATCAGCGGCACGGTGGCGCTGCGGTAGAATCGCTGCCTCATAGCGCCAGAGACCCGGGATCGATCCTGACTACGGGTGCCTGTCTGTACAGAGTCTGTACATTTCTCCCCATGACCTGCGTGGGTTTTCTTCGGTTTCCCCCCACACTCCAAAGACGTACAGGTTTTGAGGTTAATTGGCTTCAGTATAATTGTAAATTGTCCCGAGTGTGTGTAGGATAGTGCTAATAGAATCAGAGTGATACAGCGTGGAAATAGGCCTTTCAGCCCAACTTGACCACACTGGCCAACATGTCCCAGCTATACTAGTCCCACCTGCCTGCGTTTGACCCATTTCCCTCTAAACCTGTCCTATCCATGTATCTGTCTTAAACACTGCAATAGTCCCTGCCTCAACTACCTCCTCTGGCAGCTCGTTCCATACACCCATCATCCTATGTGTGAAAAAGTTACCCGTCAGATTCCTATTAAATCTTTTCCCCTTCGCCTTAAACCTCTGCTCCTCGATTCCCCGACTCTGGGCAAGAGACTCTGTGCGCCTACCCAATCTATTCCTCTCAAAGTGCGGTGATCGCTGGTCGGCGCGGCTCGGTGATCCGACGGGTTTGTTTCCTCACTGTATCTCTAAACTAAACTAGACTAAGTTTGCTAACGCCACTCTGTAGCGCGAGTCATTTGTTCCTTGCTTTGTCAGACAGAGATCAGAGTCAAAAGGAGGCCTGGCCCCATGGCTGCAGCTACATCGAAAGTCGTCAGCACCATATTGGAAAAAAACAGATGCTTTACTGACAAATACAGTATCTCATTAAGCAATTTTGTGCACGTTTTTGGGAGAGATAATGTCAATAACTAATATTTTTGATTGTTGCCAAGTGCTGTTTTTCTGGCATCCGACTTGGTCAGGTGATACCAACTGCAATGTAACATCCAAAATCAAAATCCAGTTAATTTTTTTACCACATTTTCTACCGGCCTCTTTCTATGGTGTATTTTTAGAAAGAAAAATGTAATGGATGGTTCTATTCACTCTCAGGAGGGCCAGCTGTCACTATTGTTGAGGCTTTACGGCAGTGTTATTTAAATGACCAGATATATTCCAACTGGGTCCAAGGGTAGAGTCTGGCACAACTCCCCACAAAACAAACGTCAAGTAAAACAGAAGATGGGCACAAAATGCTGGAGTAACTCAGCGGGACGGGCAGCGTCTCTGGAGAGAAGGAAAGGGTGACGTTTCGGGTCGAGACCCTTCTTCAGACTGAGAGTTAGGGGAGAGGGAAACTAGAGGTGTGAAAAGGAACAGAGAACAACTGAATGAAAGACATGAAAAGAACAAAATCAAAGCCATCAGACTGAGAGTCTGGGGAAGTAAACAGACTCAGGCTGGGTTCACAGCAATCACAATCCCCTCAGAGTTTGGTGGCCAAATGCTGATGTCCCAAAATACATCCTGCAATTACAGAAGTGCATTCATTCTCATCATGTGAATTTTTTTTTTTTTAAAAGGAATGTACCTGGCAAAATATTCTAGCAATTTTCAGATGCCTACCGTACTCTTAGGTATAAGGTGAATCCCAAGAGTTCAGTGATGCTTTATCTGTCATCTCCAGAGATGCTGCCTGACCCGCTGAGTTACTCCAGCCACTGAGTTTAGTTTAGGGATACAACACGGAAGCAGGGTCCGCACTGACTGGCGATCCCCACACATTAATGCTATCCTACACACGAGGGACAATTTACATTCATACCAAGCCAATTAACCTGTGGGAAGAGACAGGAGATCTCGGAGGAAACGCACGCAGGTCACGGGGAGAACGTACAAACTCCGTACAGACAGCACCCGTAGTCTGGATCAAACCCGGGTCTCCGGCGCTGCATTCGCTGTAAGGCAGCAACTCTACCGCTGCGCCACCGTGCCACTCCAGCACTTTGTGTCTTATTTTTAAACTTTGATTTATCTTTCTTCCCCAGAACTGTCAACATCTTCTTGAACCTAAAATATTAAATATTCAATTATAGTGGTTAAATAATATTTAAATATTAATCTGAAGAAGCGTCTCGACCCAAAACGTCACCCATTCCTTCTCTCCAGAGATGCTGCCTGTCCCGCTGAGTTACTCCAGCATTTTGTGTCTATCTTCGGTTTAAACCAGCACCTGCAGTTCCTTCCCACACATACCAACTCCATTTCTCTTTCCGCAGATGCTGACTGACCGACCGTGTGTTTCTATCCATTTCAAGTTTTACTTCAGTTTTCCAGCGTTTGATTTTTTTTTGTGTGTGTATGTGTTTTACCTGCAAACACATTAGAGTCTGGAGCCAGGTTTTACCAGAGCAATTACCTCTTTCAAAGAGTTGAGCTCATCCGACTGTCACCAGGGACACCAGTGCAGGTGAGACTCATTACCGTTAATCCACTAATTATGCACCCCTCCCCTCTGCAGCCTCTGAGTGACAATAATTACTTCAGAAGCTTTGTTAGCCTCTCATTAGGCACGCCAAGACACTTTTGCCTAAATGGATAAATAGTCATGCTGCTGCTAATTTGCAGCAAATATTCTTAAAGTATCTTCTCCTGCCTTTAACTGGGGCCATTTCATCCGTGCCATTTTAAAAGAGTAGTTGCCATGGTAATTAATCATTCAAAATCTACTCAGCAACTTTTGCACAATGTCAGTAAGCTGTATGTCAAATGACAAAAGAAAATTAAATGAATCCATTTTTTGTTCTGTTGAAGCATGTTTGGCAGTAATTTATCGTTGCCCTCAATTGTGTGCTCCTGATTGAGCTGTCGTCTCATTAACACCGGATACTTTCGGCTTGCTTTTCTTCAATTTATACTGCAGCTCACAAGAAAGCAGGGGGACTGTAATTTATCAGCAATTGCTTTTAATACTCATTTTGCTTTCCTAGTTTGATTAAAACACACCTCCATGACAAACCAGCTTAAAGTTCTTGCTCCTGGACTTTAGAATGATCGACACTTTCAGGGTGGCACGGTGGCGCAGAGTTGCTGCCTTACAGCGCTGACAGTGCCAGAGACCCGGCTTCGATCCTGGCTCCGGCTGCTTGTCTGTTTTGAGTTTGTGCCTTCTCCCCGTGACATGCGAGGATTTTCTCCGAGCACTTTTGGTTACTTCCCACACTCCAAACTCGGTCAGGTTTGTAGGTTAATTGGCTTGGTATAAATGTAAATTGTCCCTACTGTGGGATGGTGTTAATGCGTGGGGATCGCTGGTCGGTGCGGACTGGGTGGGCATAAAGGGCCTGTTTCCGAGCTGTATCTCTAAACTAATAAACTAAACTTGCAAAATATAATGTTTATAGCATTCTTCTTCACTCGTCCTGTTTGTCTCTACCAATTCACCATGGTAAGGTAAAGCATCATCAGAGACCCACACCATCCTAGCCATACTCACATTTCACCCCTGCCATCGGGAAGAAGCCTGAAAACTGTAACGTCCAGGTTCAGGAGCAGCTTCTTCCCTACAGCCTTCAGGCTGTTAAACATTGCAACCTCTAACTAAGCTCTGAACTGCATAGACTTTGGGGGCATTGGTATTTGACTTTGCACTATTATTGAGTGTTTATTTCTGATATACTGAACTTTCTTGGTGTTTATTATTGTGTTTACAGAGTACTATGTTTACATTTCTGTTGTGCTGCTGCAAATAAAAATTTCATTTATCTGTTTTCATTGAACGCCATGATCACAGTGAATGGCGGTGCTGGCTCGAAGGGCCGAATGGCCTACTCCTGCATCTATTGTCTATTGGGACATATGACAATAAAACACGCTTGACTGTTTAGTTTAATTTCGTTTTGTTTAGAGATATAGTGGGAAAACAGGCCCTTCGGCCCACCGGGTCCGTGCCAACAAGCGATCCCTGCACACTATCACTATCCAACACACACTGGGGAGAATTTACAATTTTACCAAGCCAATTAACCTACAATCCTGTACGTCTTTGGAGTGTGGTAGGAAACCGGAGATCCCGGAGAAACCCCACGCAGTTCATGGGAAGAACGCACAAACTCTGTACGGACAGCATCCATTGTCAGGATCGAACCTGGATCTCTGGCGCTGTAAGGCAGCAACTCTACCGCTCTGCCGCCAGGGGCGACTCAGGGTGAGGCACTTTTCACAAAAAGTATGTGTTTGGTTTGAGATCCAAGGAATTGAAGCCTTGCTTAATGGCCTGTCCCACTTTCACGACTTAATTCAAAACCTCTGCCGTGTTTAAAGGACCTAAAAAAAATCAAGATCGTGGTAATCTACGAACTCCTACGACCTTCCACGACGATGTTCACGAACTCCTACGACCTCCTACGAGTATGTCTACGAATTCCCACGACTATTTCGAAGCCCTCCTCACGAGTAAAAAGTTGCAATTTCTTTCATCCCGACCATTATTTTACTTGTGGACATTTTTTATCGGGCTGGAAAAACCATCCCGACTTACCTGATGCCACGAGTACCTACGGCTAGCATAACGAGCCGCTACGATATATCTACAAACTCCTACGGCCTCCTACGGACTCGTTACAAACATTCTGCGAGTTTCAATCAAGGGGGAGTTCGTGAATTACCTCGTGAAAGTGGGACGGGCCCTTTAAGCTCCCCCATATTTGCATTGCAAAGTCACTCCCTTTTCCCAATAGGTGACTCCTCTATTCACTAATATGCTGCCCACTGCTTCTGCCACTGGAACACCTCAGAGGGCTCAACCATGTTCGAAATTATGCTGGACCTGCTATGGAAGTGGTTCTTGAGTATGGTTTAACTGGTCATAGAGTGATTCAGTGTGGAAACAGGCCCTGCAGCCCAACTTGCCCACACCGACCAACATGTCCCCGCTACACTAGTCCCATCTGCCTGCGCTTGGTCCGTACCCCTCCAAACCTGTCCTATCCCTGTACCTGTCTAACTGTTTCTTAAATGTTGGGATAGTCCCAGCCTCAACGACCTCATCTGGCAGCTTGTTCCATACACCCATCACCCTTTGTGTGAAAACATTACCTCTCAGATTCCTATTAAATCTTTTCCCCTTCTTTATTTATTGAACCTATATCATCCGGTCCTCGATTCCCCAACTCTGGGCAAGAGACTCTGTGCATCTACCCGATCTATTCCTCTCATAATTGTGTACGCCTCTATGAGATCATCCCTCATCCTCCTGCACTCCAAGGAATAGAGACCCAGCCTGTTCAACCTCTCCTCATAGCTCACACCCTCTAGTCCTGGTGAAAATGAAAAACTTCAGGTCACTGGATCTGAAGATACAGCTCCTTCTCTGGAGATGTAAACATAAAATCTAAGCTGAAACTCCAGTGTAGTATTGAGTTCTTGCTCCTGGACTTGGCAATGACTTTTCACAACACAATGTTTACAGCATACTTTCCACTCATCTATTTTATCTTTTCCAATTTGCGAAACTGGTAAGGCGAGGCATCATCAGAGACCCACACCACCCAGGCCACGCTCTCATTTCACCCCTGCAATTGGGAATCATTGATTTATTGATTTATTTATTTATTTATTGATTGGGCGCTATTGAAGTCTGGCCAATCCCTCAAACAAGGTCAAATTACCTAATCGCTATTTATGAGAGTTTACTGGATTGAAATGAAAATACATTTCTTATATTACTATATTGACCACAGTAAAAATATATACCTCATTGATTGTGAAGTGCTTTGAGACTGGTGATATGAGAGGTACTTTAATATCATTCCTTTCTTTTCAGAAATGCATAGTTTCTGCCTTTGACTGTGACAATCCAATCCTGATCTGAGGTTGTGTAGGAAGGAACTGCAGATGCTGGTTTAAACCAAAGATAGACACAAAAAGCTGCAGTAACTCAGCGGGCCAGGCAGCAGCTCTGGAGGGAAGGAACGGGTGACGTTTCGGGTCAAGACCCTTCCTCAGACTGGTTAGGGAGAAGGGAAAGGAGAGATATAGACGATGATGTGGATTATAAAGAACAATCAATGAAAGATATGCAAGAAAGTAACGATGATAAAGGATACAGGCCACTGTTAGCTGTTTGTTGGGTGATCTGAGGTTCTTCAGTTTATCAAAGAAAGGTGAAAATGTGTACCAGCATGATCGTCCTTGTTGCACTTACATAAGATAGGATATATATTGTCTGAAATTGACCTGGCTTCACTGGACGAATATTCTTCAAATGTTTAAATATCAATAGAATTAATATTTTTTTTAAGTTGCCGAACGAGACTTCCAACAATCGTATTTATCATTCACCTGCTTTTAGTCTGCTTTAGCCATTATAAGATTCTGACCCCTTGGAAATATTGTTATGATGGAGCTAGTGGGAAAGTCTAGGACCAGAGGCCATAGCCTCAGAATAAAAGGATGTACCTTATGAAAGGAGATGAGAAGGAACTTCTTTAGTCAGAGGGCGGTGAATCTGTGGAATTCGTTGTCACAGAAAGCTGTGGAGGCCAAGTCAATGGGTATTTTTAAGGTGGAGATTGACAGATTTTTGATTAGTACGGGTGTCAGGGGTCATGGGGAGAAAGCAGGAGAATGGGGTTGAGAGAGAAAGATAGATCAGCCATGATTAAATGTCGGAGTAGACTTGATGGGCCGAATGGCCTTCTTCTTCTTCTAGAACTTATGAACATGAACTAAGGAGGGGGGAATCAAGCTGGAGTCATGTCCCAAACCACTATCAAGAGAAACTGCTGGGAATTAGGGTAGAGTAGAACAACAAAGATTCTCATATCTTGGAAAATGTTTACCATTTGTTATTGGAGATGAAAATGGCCATTCGGGCTGAAGAGGTTAGCTGTGTCCACAAGTGTGTACCCCTAGATCAGTGTTACCAGATGGAGTTAGAAAGAAAGAGAAATTAACTTACAGGAAGGCTAGGGGGCAATCATAAACCTCCAAGGCATTTCACAGCAACAAATCTAAAGCACACTTGTTAACCTAAAGATATTTGGATTACAGGCTAGTCAAAGAGGCAGGGGTCTTAAAAGGTAGAGAGATGAAATGTGGAGCAAACAAAATGAGCCGTTATTTAGTATTTTGTTGAGAAGACAACACTAGTGCTACAACAGCTTTCTCCCAATATTGCATGGGCGGCACGATGGCGCAGTGGTAGAGTTGCTGCCTCACAGCGTCAGGGACACGGGTTCAATCGTGACTACGGGTGCTGTCTGTACGGAGTTTGTACGTTCTCCCTGTGACAGTGTGGTTTTCTCCGGGTGCTCCAGTTTCCGCCCACACTCCAAAGACGTACAGCTATGTAGGCTAATTGGCTTTGGTAAGGATTGTAAATTGTCCCTAGTGTGTGTAGGATTGTGTTAATGTACGGGGTGATCGCTGGTAGGCGCGGACTCGGTGGGCCGAAGGGCCTGTTTCCACGCTGTATCTCTAAACTAAATTAAACTAATATTGCACTGAAGGCATCTTATCTATTATAGTCTATAGTTTAGCTTAAGTAAATAACATAAAATGCCAGTTTGGTGGCACTCATTTTTCCGGTTTCTTGCTCACGCGGTGACCACAAGACTTGACATAAATCTTAATCACTGAAGCCTTATCAATTATGAGCCATAATTATCAAAAACAAACTGTATCCCCTAGAGTTTCCATTAGCAAGGGGAGATGTTTGAAAATGTATTATTCAATGCAAGAAGTGCCTCCTGTTGATTAATTTATAATTTATATTTGTCACCGTAAAATTATGTATTCATATTTAGGAAAAATTGAAGAGCATTGGGGCGGCACGGTGGCGCAGTGGTAGATTTGCTGCCTTACAGCGCTTTCAGCGCCGGAGACGCGGGTCGATCCCGACTACGGGTGCTGTCTCTACGGTTTGTACGTTCTCACCGTGACCGCGTGGGTTTTCTCCGAGATCTTCAGTTTCTTCCCGCACTGCAAAGACGTACAGGTTTGTAGGTTTAGTTGGCTTGTTGTAAATGTAAATTGTCCCTAGTGTGTGTAGGATAGTGTTAGCGTGCAGGATTCGCTGGTCGGTGCGGACTTGGTGGGCCGAAGGGACTGTTTCCGCGCTGTATCTCTAAACTAAACTAAACTAAACAAAAGCAGTGAAAGAAAGCTAGATCTCCCCTGAAATTGTTCAGGGGGGATTTCTTGTCAAATTTTATCCATTTAGTTTTCTTCTTGAATGTTTAGTTAATAACTGCATTGCCAAGTGTGCAATGAGAAGGAGGCTGAAGAAGGGTCTCGACCCGAAACGTCACCCATTCCTCCTCTCCCAGAGGTGGTGCCTGTCCCACTGAGTTACTCCAGCATTTTGTGTCTATCTTTGGTTTAAACCAGCATCTGCAGTTCCGTCCCACACAATGAAAAGGTGAGTTTGATAAGGTGCTGGATCATTAGTCCTTTAGCCTCTTGAGGCTGACTGTGTGGAGCTACTGTTACTTCAGCATCACTAAGCTGGGGAGTGAAGTCAAGTCAAGTTTATTTCTATAGCACATTTAAAAACAACTCTCGTCGACCAAAGTGCTTTACATCAGTGCAGGTACTAACATGCTACATACAGTGGTACATAGATCTAACAATACATACATAAATACATACATACAGCGCTCCCTCAGAGGACCTCAAGAAACGCTTGTGAGTAGAAGTAGGTTTTAAGTCTAGACTTAAAGGAGTCGATGAAGGGGGCAGTTCTTTTTTATTTTTTATTTTTTATTTTTATTTTTTATTTTTTATTTTTACTAGTAAAAGGAAAAGATTGAAAGAAAGAAGAAAGTGAAGGAAAAAGTGAGAGTGTAGAAAATGTGACAACAAAAAAGGACGAAGACCCTATAAGAACAAAATTAAAAACAAAAGAAAAAGAGTTAAGAAATGGACCCTAGAAAAGAAAGAGAAAGAGAAAGAGGAAAAAGAGAGAAACAAATATTTTTATGAGCATTACGCAAATGGGACATACCAACTCTTCAACTAGCATCCCCCCTTTTACCTGACCTCAATTTTTTTTTTAAGGTACCTTTGCACCCTATATTTGTAATGAAGGGGGCAGTTCTGATGAGAAGAGGGATGCTGTTCCACAGTCCAGGTGCTGCAACCGCAAAAGCGCGGTCGCCCCTGAGCTTACACCTGGACCGCGGGATATTCAGTAGCCCCAAGTCGGCTGACGTGAGGGACCTGGAGGTGGAATGGTGGGTTAGCAGATTTTTGATAATAAGGTGGGGGCGAGCCCGTTAAGGGCTTTGTTTACATATAGGAGGAGCTTGAAATTGATTCTGTACCGTACTGGGAGCCAGTGGAGAGAGGCCAGAATCGGGGCGATGTGGTCCCTTTTACGGGGGTGCAACAAACTGTGTAGGAAGATTAGATTAGATTAGATTTTATTCTTGTCATTTGAACCTCATAGAGGCTCAAACGAAACTCCGTTTCCACAGCCATACAACAAAACAATTCCTACACGACACACAAACAATTCAATTTACAGAAAAAACATCCATCACAGTGAATCTCCTCCTCACTGTGATGGAAGGCAAAGTCTTTTCTCTCCCCTGCACCATTTTTCTCCCGATGTTGAAGCCCCAGGCGGGCAATGTTAAGTCCCACGGCCGTTGAGGCCGCGCCGGGCGGTGTACGGCCTCGCTCCGGGCCCAAAAGTCACAAAGTTGGAGCCCCCGGCGGGTGCTGGAATGTCCCGCGGCCATTAAAGCCGCGCCGGGCGATTTACGGCCCCGCTCCGGGTCGTTTCCAACCCCGCGACGCGGGCGGGAGCAGTTGCGTTGCGGGAGCTCCGGAAAGCGGTCTCTCACCCGGACCCGCGAGCTCCCGATATCACTGTCCACCGGTCTGCAGCTGCAGCTTGAGCTCTGGAGTCGGGCCGCAGCAGCGAGCCACCACCGCTCCTCACGCTCCGAGGACGGCCAGCCCCACGATGGTAAGTCCGCAGCTCCGCAGGCTCCGCGACTGGAGCCCCCAGGTCGTCCCGGTCGGAGGCCGCTCCACGGAGCTAGGCCCCAACGACAACGGAGACCCGACAGGGAAAAGGTCGGGTCTCCCGTACAGGGAAGAGATTTTTTTAAGTTTCCCCCTTTCCCCCCCCCCACATATACACAGTTAAAAACAATATAAAAAACCCACAAACAACTACATTTAACGAGACAAAAATTTAAAAAAGACAAACGGACCGCAGTCGAGCCGCTGCCGTTAGGCACCGCCACACCAAACTGCAGATGCTGGTTTACACCGAAGATAGACACAAAGTGCTGGAGGAACTCAGGGGAGAGGGAGTCTAGAGACATGGTGTGAAAACGAAAGATCAATGCAGACGATGATGAGGTAATGTAGGATGGTGAATTCATTATCCATATCTCTATGTTTGTCCCGCTGAGTTGCTGAGTCCTGCTGATGTATTCAAGAGAGAGTTAGATATGGCTCCTAGGGATAACGGAATCAAGGGATATGGGGGAGAAAGCAGGGACGGGGATTGTGGATGATCAGCCGTGATCATATTGAATGGCGGTGCTGGCTCGAAGGGGTGAATGGCCTACTCCTGCACCTATTTTCTATGTTTCTATGTTTGCTCCAGCGTTTGTGTCTGAAGCCCAGTTGTGAGTCTCTATATTAACTGTGCTCCTGCCATTTCCAGCCGGAGTTGAGGTGTTAATAGCAGTACAGCAAAGCAACCCCCACCTACCCCGCGGCCTAGCTCACCGTCAATGTAATGTCATAGCAATCAGTCAGAGACAACTGCTGCTCATTGAAGGACAAGGGAAAAAACACGAGGAAAGCTGTTGAGTCACCAACAGCAGTGCAGACACATGATATATTTTCTTATTTCCCCATTAAAACATACTTAGCTGGTTTTACAACGCATTGCTGCTGTTTAATAGATCATAAAAGTAACTATGCATGCTTCCCAGTGCTCTCTGCCTCTTTGTCTCCACTTGTCTATTAACATTAAAGTACAATCAGGGCGAATGATATCTCTATAAGGATCTTTAATTGCATTTTCCCATGTACCAGCCTCAATTTCCCCCCTTTTTTATGTAGAGATGACGGGGCATTTTGGGGCCTTCTAATGTTCTCCTGCAGCGTTATTCTGCGTTAGATTTTTTTTTTTTTTAAACAATCGTCTCGTCGAGCTATCTGCTTCCAGTGTGTATCGCAGCAGGCAAGGTAAATACTGTCCTTAGCTGGCACCGCTGGATTACAATCAGAAATGAAAACTCAATCAGGAAATGATGAGAGAAATCAAAACAGGATAATGGTACATTCAGAAAATATCAGTGAGATTAGTCAAAGGCAGTATGATTGTATGAAAAGGAAATGGATTTTCAGAAGGCCCGTGATGAAGTCCAGCATGAGAGATTAATGCGCAAAATTAAAGTACACGGGATTGCGGGTAAATCAGTGAAAACCTGCTGGTGCCAGACTGACAGGTTCTCCAGACTATTTGGTGTTATTTCAATCAATACCCACAACGTTTAATTCATTTTGTTGAAGACGTTACACAGAGGTGTGATCAATTTTCCAGTGGGTTTAAAGGGGAAACAGGGCACTGGTGGGTTACAGGGAGCGTGGGAAACAGGGCCGGGAGAGTTTAAAACAAGGGCACTTAACGGGGTCCTCCTGCGTTCAAAGGGAGTGTGAGAAACGGGTTCATCCGTGTATTTAAAGGGGGACATGGTTGGAAGACAGCCAGAAGTCAAAAATAGAAATAAACAAATGGACTGGCAGGCAGGGACTAATGGGGTCCCTCATAAATACTTGGGCTTCGGTTATTCGTGATCAATATCAATGACCTGGTCGGGAGAACCAAATGTAACATTTCCAAATGTGTAGGGAGGAACTGCAGATGCTGGTTTACACCGAAGCTGGACACAAGTAACTCAGGGGGACAGGCAGCATCTCCGGAGATATCTGGAGGAATGTGTGACGTTTCGAGTCGAGACCCTTCTTCGGCCTGAAGTGATTTCATTGTGAAAGGGTTTGACAAGGCTGGATACAGGATGTATGTTTCCCCTGACCGGGGCAGTCTAGAACCAAGGGTTAGATATTCAAAATACATGGCAAGACATTTAGGACTTGGATGAAGATACATTTATCATAGGATGGTGAGCCTGCATTTGGCTCCGAGGCAAAGTTATTAAGTATGTTTATATAGTAGAATAGATAAATTTGTACGGACAGAAGTCAACAAGGGGAATGGGAGAGATTGAGAAGATAGCATTGAGGTGGAGTATGAGTCCTGATCACATTGTATAGTGGAACAGACTCAATGGGCCAAATGGCTTACTCCTGTTTCTATGTTCCAATGTCCTAAGAGGGCAGCCAAGTTAACATTGCAGATATAGATCCTTTATCAAAAGCCTGCCTATTTTTGTCCTTCCACAAGTCCTACGCACTAAGACCAATTATAATTCTCTACATACCACCCGAGCTATAATTGGAGCAGAATTGAACTGTCTGCAATTCTCGACTCCAGTTTCAATGCCAAGATCGGCTTGCAAGGAAATTCTGATACTGCAGCTAATGAACCAAAATATTTGGAATCAAGGAGAGATTTACTCATTTCAGTCAACCCACCAACGCCACAGTGAGATATCCAGGTCACATGCCAAAGCAAGAGAGGTGGCACAGTGGTGCAATGGTAGAGTTGCTGCCTTACAGCGCCAGAGACCCGGGTTCGATCCTGAATACGTTGCTGTCTGTATGGAGATTTCCTGTGACCGCATGGGTTTTCTCGCATATCCCAAAGACGTACAGGTTTGTCGGTTCTCATTGGCATCTGTAAATTGTAAATCGTCCCTTGTGTGTAGGATAGTGCCAGTGTACAGGGTGATCGCTGGTCGGCCCGGACTCGCTGGGCCCAAGTGCCCATTTCCACGTTGTATCTCTAAAGACTAAACTAACGTCTTAAGGCAACAGTAATACCAGCTAGACAAACGTGCTGGAGAAACTCAGCGGGTGCAGCAGCATCTATGGAACAAAGGAAATAGGCAACGTTTCGGCCGGAAACCCTTCAATACCAGCTATTTTGGAAGAATGAATTGCCATTCCTTCTCTCTACATCCCTCCCCCCCCCCCCCCACCCTAGTCATCTACTAGTTGCACTGTCATCCTGCTTACTTTCACTCTTTGTATTCACTCGTTATCACCTTGATAACGGAGAATTAGTGGGCTCCACCTTTCCTTGATCATCGTTACTAGCTTTGCTTTGTCCTGTTGCACACCTTTCATTCATTTGTTCTTCATACCTATTCATATCTCTAGTTTCTCTCCCCCCCCGACTCTCAGTCTGAATGAATTCCGCAGATTCACCACCCTCTGACTAAATAAATTCCTCCTTCCTAAAGGAAAGTCCTTGTAGTCTGAGACTATGACCGCTGGTCCTGGACTCTGGCACTAGTGGAAACATCCTCTCCACATCCACTCTATCCAAGGGTGGAAGAGGTGTGATGCCAAAAGAGGTTCCACAAACATGCCATCGATGCACTTTTGAGATGGGACCAGCACCCAAAAACAATTAAGCGGTCCGCAGAAGACAATAAGTAAGATACTGAAAGATTCCATTACTCTAATGCTTACACATTCTGTATTTATTAAACTCTAGGAGCTTCTGAACTGTCTGTATAACTCGTTTTCACCTAGCCCACCGCTAGCAATGGACCGTTTCCTTGATCATCGTTCCTTTCTTTGTTCCGTATCTCTCTATATCACCGTCTTTATCTCTTGTTTCCCTTTCCCCTGACTCTCAGTCTGAAGAAGGGTCTCGACCCGAAACATCACATTCTTTCTCTCCAGAGACGCTGCCTGTCCCGCTGAGTTACTCCAGCATTTTGTGTCTATCTTCGAGCTCTTGAACCTACCACTAAAGCCAGTGTGGGTAGCTTGGAAAATGGCAGGCGATGGGACTATGGTTTGTTTCTTCTGCTGTGTATAACAATGCACAGAGCGCTAATGACTAACATCCCCACGTACTTAGCAGGGCAAGTGCTTTGGCACTGCACAAATTTGCCATCCAAGTCCCACATATTTGCATAAATAGTCCCAGAGGCTGTGAAAATGCAAGTGATTGAGCAGATATGAGTGACAACAAGTCATTTTATCATGACTGTAATTCACTGAAATATGTCCCTTTTCTAAAAAAAGAACTGACTTCAGCAATTACATTGTGTTATTCCTATAAAGCGCGCTCGAAAATTGAACTCTTGCCTCCGAGACTAAAGAGGTAACAACCTAGGCAGTAGGACAATGGAAAGTAGGAAAGGAACCCCAATCCTAACCGCAAACCATTTACATTATTTTATTAAAGCTTGGCGTTCAGGTACTATTTGACATGGGAGTGGACTAATGTAAATTGCTCTCTCCCGCTTTGCAATTCTGCATGAGATTAACTATATGTAGTTAGAAATCTCAGGCTCCCTGAGGATGAAGTAATGATGAACCCTCTGAAGAAGGGTCTCGACCAGAAACGTCTCCCATTCCTTCTATCCAGAGATGCTGCCTGTCCCGTTGAGTTACTCCAGCATTTTGTGTCTATCTTTGATGTAAACCAGCATCTGCAGTTCCTTCCTACCAATAATATTTGTCTATAGTTGCACTATGTACTTTGGTTTTGCATTATTACTGAATATTACTTTATTGTGTTATTGATTATTATGTATTAATTTGTTGTGCTGTTGGGTTAGTGGGCCAGTGTCTTGGGGCGCAGCGGTAGAGTTGCTGCCTTACAGCGCCAGTGTCCCGGGTTCGATCCTGACTACGGGTGCTGTCTGTACGGAGTTTGTACGTTCTCCCCGTGACCGCATGGGTTTTCTCTATACAGAAGTATAGTAGGGGGGTGAGAATGCATCCTTGCGGGGCACCAGGGCTGAGAATTATCGTGGCGGATGATTTGTCCCCTAGCCTCACTGATTGGGGTCTGTTGGTCAGGAAATCAAGGATCCAGTTGCAGAGATGAGTGCTGACACCAAGTTCCATGAGTTTGGAGATAAGCTTGGTTGGGATAATGATACTGAAAGCAAGAGCTATAGTCGATGTATTCTCGACAATGCCTCTACTTCCTTAGAAGGCGGGAAGTTCAGCATGTCCTCATCGACCCTCTCCAACTTCTGCAGATGCACTATAGAAAGCACCTTACCGGGCGGGATGCATTGCAGCACGGTTGAGAACAGTTCCAAGAGAGCAAGAAATCGCAGAGAGTTGTGGACATAGCCCAGACCTCTCTTCCATTTACTCCAGCTACACTTCACGTTGCCTCGGCAAGGCCACCAGCGTAATCAAGGATCAGTCTCAGCCTGGTCACTCCCTCTTCTCCTCTCAAGAGGTACAGTGAAAACGCAAACCTCCAGATTCAGGGACAGTTTCTTTCCAGCTTATCGAATAACTGAACAGTTCTCTCATCAGCTAGAGTGCCTTCCTGACCTTCCAGCTACGTCATTGGAGACCTTTGAAGTGTCTGTAATTGGACTTCAATGTTGTATCCTTGCTTTAATGTTGTACCCTTTATTTGTGCACTGTGGATGGCTTGATTCCATTTATGTACAGTCTTTTTGACTGGAAAGCATGCAAATAAAAGCTGTCAACTGTACCTCGGTACATGTGACAATTATACATTAAACTAGTTAACTCTTCATTCTGTTCAGGTGAATTATGGTCGACTTGGTATATGGTATAATTGTGGCATTATCCCACCTCATTTCCATTACTCAACCCAGTTCTTTTAATACCAGCAAATTATCCAGATTTCAACAGAATACAGAGTGTTCATATAATTCCACAGCAAAGTGCTTGGAGAGCCATTGTCATCATGAAGAGAATGCTAATAAAATCAAAATAATTTAATATTCAACCTTAAATATAACTTAAATATTGTCGTTCACTTATACACGACTGACAACTGCGACAAGAATGTTTGCAGCTGAACACTCCAAGTGGCTTTTCAAAATCTGAACAGCGCTGTCTTTATGAAATAAGTGCAAGGTCTTTTCTTCTCTGAAATAGAACTCTAAGTGTTATTTCACGTAAGAGATCCAATGTTACAGTCCTTTAAAATGTACGTCATAGGTACTGGGTAGTATTAGTCTTCTGAAATTGCATGACTGAAAGCTTAATGATCTTGGCACAGCCCCAACCACTAGCTGATGAAACAGGGCAGGGGGTTTGCATGTTGTCCTTAATTGAGCACAGATGGGTATTAAATTATCAGTCTCAACTGGAGAAGAAAACTGATGTGTGGAAATGGAAGGCAGGTGGTCTGGCCCACCGCAGAATACATTTCTGAGGTCGCAATTGAAACGTGGAGTTGGAACAGGACACACTGAGCCATTCTGTGTTTCATCTGTACTGTTCTTGGCCCAGGAATCCATAATAGAATCATGGAGTCAAACAGTGTAGAAACAGACCCTTCAGACCAACATTTCCCATCTACACTAGTCCCACCTGCCTGCGTTTGGCCCATGTCCCTCCAAACCTGTCCTATCCATGTACCTGTCTAATTGTTTCTTAAATGTTGTGATAGTCCCTGCCTCAACTACCTCCTCCGGCAGCTTGTTCCATACACCCATCACCCTTTGTGTGGAAAAAGTTACCCCTCAGATTCCTATTAAATCTTACCCCCATCACCTTAAACCTCTATCCTTTAGTTCTCGATTCCGCTACCCTGGGCAAGAGACTCCGTGCGTCTACCCGATCTATTCCTCTCATGATTTTATACGCCTCAAGAAGTTTGCTGGGGAGTGGAATTAACAAGAATTTTTGGATGGATGCACAGGTTAAATAAATTTCTGTACTTACAAAGAGGTTATTTAAGAAAAATTGAATATTATTACATGATCCATTTGTTAGTGAAATCAAAAATTAGCTCAAGTTCAAGCCTTAATAATCTTTTCAAAAGAATAATTTTAGAATCTAATCTAGAAGATGTAATCATCTTTATTAAACTTAAGATAAAGAAGCTCAACAGGAATGAAAAACTCAAAAAGAAAAATATATATGGCTGTAAGAAAATCGCAAAGAAGAGGTTAAGATCATTTCCCTCTCGCAAGCTAATCCTTCTGTGTCTTTAGAGAAGTACTTTAACTCAGTATTGACCAATACATTAGTTACTGCCCAGATGTTACTAATTAGGAATCCAGAGGCGGGTAATTGCATTTTTTTGAATAGTAAATTAAAAATGAGTAATAGACACCATCGTTAGGCATGTGCTTTGAATACCCCAGTCACACACTGCACACAGGCGTACTTCAAACTCTTGTGAATTTACCTGTACGATAACAAGATGAGAGTGAATCTGTGGTTGATTTTGAATCGTATGCGAAGGTAACTGCTTTCTGGGTTGAAAATGCAAGAAATGTAGGTGACAATGCGTTGTGGAAAGGGAAGATTGCAGTTAGCTCTATTGTTTACAATATCCAACAGAACAAAACCCAAATCTTCAAGTCTGAAGAAGGGTCTTAACCTGAAACGTCACCCATTCCTTCTCTCCAGGGATGCTGTCCGATTCCAGCTTTTTGTGTCTGAATCCGAATCTTCAATTAGGCATTTCAGGGCAAACCATGTTGCATCTATGCAGACCAAAGATGGATAGCAGGAGTGGATTGGTTCCTATTAAATATGGATATCATACTTAACATGTGTAGGAAGGATGCTGATACTGTAGGAAGGATAGCAGATGCTGGTTTCCACTGAATTTCGACAGATAATGCTGGAGTGACTCAGCGGGTCAGGCAGCATCTCTGGAGAAAAGGAATAGGTGAGGTTTTGGGTCAAGACCCTTCTTCAGACTGAGAGTCAGGGGGGAGGAAAACTAGAGATATGAAATATTACAGAACAAATCAGAGCTGGCTCCGATGCTAAAGGAAAGGTGGAGCCCACAATGGTCCATTGTTGGCTGTGGCTGTGGCAGAGTTGATAGCGAAGGGATACCAACAGTGTAGCAGTATGACTAGGGTGAGGGGAGGGATGGAGAGAGAGGGAATGCAAGGGTTACTTGAAATTAGAGAAATCAATATAACTCCGGAGGCGCTGTTTAGGCAGCAGCCATGTCAGCAGTGCGTCAGTTTATTCAACTTTTTTTTATTTTTTAGTATGTTTTAAAGTGTGTATTTAATGTTTCTTTGGGTGTCTTGTGTGGGGGGTGGTGTGGGGGGGTGGTGTGGGGGGGTAAGGGGGAAACCGCTTCGGTCGCCTCCTCCATGGAGAGGCAACTTTTTCCAGGTCGCCTCCCCCGTGGCCTACCATCAAGGATCGGCGCGGCCTTTCCCGGAGACGTGCCCGGGGCTTCAGCGGCGGGCGCAGCATGGACTCTCAGCGTGGAGCGGGTGAACCCTCGCTGGGGCTCGCTGGAGGGGAGCGCTCCGTTTCGCTGGCTCGGGGCAGCCGGCAGCCTGAAGTCGCAGCCTGAAGCCGCGGTCTGCAGAGCTCCAGCTGGTGCGGCGTCTACAGCCCGGGATCCCTCGTGGGGGACCCAGGGGAAGAAGAAGCCATCACTGCCAGCCCGCGGCCAACTTCTACCGCGGGGCCGGCATGGACTTACCATCACCCCTGGAGGGGAGCTTCGACCGCCGGCCCTGCAGTCTACGGTGCTTCTGGCTGCGGCGGGGACTTTAAATCTTGACCGCCGGCCTGCGGCCTACAACAATCTAAAGCCGCGGTGTCCGGTGAGGAAGAGCCGATCCTGGACTGACTTGGACTCTGGTCCTGTCCACGGGGGGGGAAATGGAGGAGGACTGGCCAAATTGTTGTGCCTTCCACCACAGTGATGAATGCTGTGGTGGATGTTTGTGTTACATTTTGTGTGTTCTTTATTATTGTATCGCTGCTGACAACCCAATCCTTGCCGGGTCACTGCTCGTGCGGTCGACCGGTCGGTGCAGAGAGTAGCTTTGAATGTTTGTTTTTTCGTTACGTTGTTTGTGTCCCTTTCTTTTTTTTAAAAAGCTACTGTAATGCGCCCTTTTAAATTGCCCCTTGGGGATGAATAAAGTGCTTGAATTGAATTGAATTGAATATTTATAACACTGGGGTGTAAGCTGCCCAAGCGAAATAGGAGGTGCTGTTCCTCCAATTTGCCTGTGGCCTCTCTCTGACAGTGGAGGCGGCCCATACTTAACACTATATATTTTCAAGTCGAAACCCTTCTTCAGACTGATGTGAGGGGGGGGGGGGGGGGGCGGGACGAAGAAAGGAAGAGGTGGAGCCAGTGGGCTGAGGGAGAGCTGGGAAGGGGAGGAGAAAGTAGGGACTACCTGAAATTAGAGAAGTCGATGTTCATACCGCTGGGGTGTAAACGGCCCAAGCGAAATATGAGGTGCTGCTCCTCCAATTTACGGTGGTCCTCACTCTGGCCATGGAGGAGGCTCAGGACAGAAAGGTCGGATTCGGAATGGGAGGGGGAGTTGAAGTGCTGAGCCACCGGGAGATCAGGTTGGTTATTGCGAACCGAGCTGAGGTTTTCGGTGAAGCGATCGCCAAGCCTCCGCTTGGTCTGACCGATGTAGAGCAGCTGACACCGAGAGCAGCGGATGCAATAGATGAAGTTACAGGAGGTGCAGGTGAACCTCTGCCGCAAGGGAAAGTGCCCGGAGAAGGGGTGGTTCGGGTGGGAAGGGACGAATTGACCAGGGAGATCCGGAGGGAGCGGTTGTGCGGAAAGCAGGCAGGGAAGGAGATGGGAGGAGATTCTTCTTCCTGTCCCCCCCCCCACATCAGTCTGAAGAAGGGTTTCGACCCGAAACGTTGCCTATTTCCTTCGCTCCATAGATGCTGCCTCACCCGCTGAGTTTCTCCAGCATTTTTGTCTACCTTCGATTTTCCAGCATCTGCAGTTCCTTCTTAAACTATGTATTTTCAAGAAGGCTTGGAAAATATCTTGCAAGAGTTATCTCTGTACTCTTGTAGATCACCTCCTATCATGGAACCTGGCGTTGGGTGCCTGCATTATGGGTTCTGGAATCAGGTATCAAGATGATGTAACCTGTGGAGTGGAACTAGCTGAACATGCTAGGAGAATGATCAGAGGGTTTCAGCGCTGAGGAAGTTGGCTTCAGAACAAGAAATAACTGGAACAAGCTGCCAGAGGAGGTAGTTGAGGCAGGGACTATCCCAACATTTAAGAAACAGACAGGTACATGGATAGGACAGGTTGGGCGCGCTATGGACCAAACGCGAGCAGGTGGGACCAGTGCAGCTGGGTCATGTTGGCTGGTTTGGGCAAGATGGGCCGAAGGGCCTGTTTCCACACTGTATCAATCTTGGACTCTATGATTATAACTGTGGTTTTCAATTAGACTACTCTGCATACTTCCTTTATATGCAGTAGCTACACACCATTGCTTCCTCTTCCTGTCAAAACTGGTCTTCTTTTCAATGAAGTTCTGATGTTTAATGGACTTTAGTTTAGTTTAGAAATACAGCAGGGAAACCCACCGACTCCGCACCGACCAGCGATCCCCGCGTACCAAAGGGCCTGTCCCACTGCTGGGACCTAATTTGCGAGTTTAGAAGAGTTTGCGCTCGACTCAAACTCGCAGCATGGTCGACACGTGGTCCTAGGAGGTCTATGTAACTCTCCTTCATGCTCGAGAGAAGTTCCCGCATACTCGCGGCCTCAGTTTGATCGAGGAGTATTTTTTAGCCTGCTGAAAAATTGGCCGCGAGTAAAAATTGGTCAGCATGGAAAAAAATCAATATTTTTTTACTCGTAGGTTTAGTCGAAGTAGGTCGTAGTAGGTTGGCATGTTATTCGTAGGTAATCGAAGGTAGTCGTAGATAGTATTAGTATAGTCGAAGGTAGTCGAAGGTGGTCGTCTTCACTCTCCACTATTCGGTGCCCAATTTTCCAGAGTAAATCGTAGATAGTTGAAGCTAGTCTTCAACATAGTCAAAGGAGGTTGGAGATCGAAGGAGGTCTTCTACATGGTCGTAGGAGGTCTTCCACATATTTGTAGGAGGTTCTCTACATAGTCGAAGGAGGTTGTAGGAGGTGTTCTACTTCGGCGATACAACAAGGCCATGACACTCTCCTAAACTCTTCTAAACTCGCAAATTAGTTCCCCGCGGTGGGACAGGCCCTTTACGCTATCCATCACACACTAGGGACAATTTACAATTATACCAAGCCAATTAACCTACAAACCTGCACGTCTTTGGAGTGTGGGAGGAAACTGGAGCACCCGGAGAAAACCTATGCTCCTAAGCCACGGGGAGAACGTACAAACTCCGTACAGACGGCACCCGGAGTCAGGATCGAACTAGGGCCTCTGGCGCTGTGAGGCAGCAACTCCACCGCTGTGCCACCGTGCCCCCCTATTAGCAATAGTTTGTTAAATGAACAGCTGGTTTTTTCTGGTCCGCAAAAGCCTCCTTCTTACCATCAAAAGGAATTATCAGGATTATTGGTTTACCAGACAGAGTTTGTATTATCTCCCGTGCAGTCGCTCCAGTAATTTTTAATCTTTTTTTTTAATGTATAGCATTTCACTAAAATAAAGCGACATTGGATTAACCCTGAGCAGTAGTCTGACTGCTGGAGTAAGCAGAAGTGTCAGTCTTGATCCAATCTAAATATGTTTTCCTATTCTCAGTTCACCAAACTGAAAAAAATAGATTTCATTTCCTTCCACTCAAGATTTACTCTCCCCCTTTCCTGAAGGTACTGATTCATGCTTGAGTGATATTCATAGGTGCCGGGCGCCTCTTGTATCTCATCTCCTGCTTCAGTTGCAAGCTTAGACAGTAACTACGCGTCAGCTACTTGATGCTAGTGGGCATTACAGCCAAGCTCAATTCTGCTCTCGTCTGACAAAGCTCAAGTCAAGGGTACGGCTGAAGCCACAGGATAAGTGTGCAAGTGTGAACTCTGGTCCAGAAACAATCCGAGCAAATTGTCACCCCGTTGCTGATGTAGCTGGGACTAACACCATGAGTCGAACCATGGATCTACTGTTTGAATAATATAAATCCCCTTCTCTCATTTTCTTTCTTTTAGTTTAGTTTAGTTTAATTTAGACATACTGCTCGGAAACAGGCCCTTCGGCCCACCGAGTCCGCGCCGACCAGCGGTCCCCGTACACCAGCACTATACTACACACTAGGGACAATTTACAGGATTTACCCAAGAAAATTAACCTACAAACCTGCACGTCTTTGGAGTGTGGGAGGAAACCGGAGCACACGGGGAAAACCCACTCGGTCACGAGGAGAATGTACAAACTCCGTAAAGCACCCGTAGTCTGAATTGAACCCGGGTCTCTGGCGCTGTGCGGCAGCAACTCCACCGCTGCCCCACCGTGCCGGTCATTCCGTTCAACGTGAATGGCATTTTGTACATTTCTCGAAGATATTCCATCCATTTTTCTCTGTTTAGTCTAACATACTACCTTTTCATTTATATCTGTCAAATACATATTCTTCTCTCATGCACAAAGTGAGTGTCCTGTGAACTCTCCAATGTCAGGTCGGGCATTTTTTCTTTAGAAAGGGCACAGAAGGGTGATTGGAAGTGGCAAATCTGTCCTTGTTTCTCCTCATCAGCCTGAAATATGAAGACAATAATAGTAGCCACCCTGCTTCTCCTAGGAAGCAGAGACTGGGCTAAAACCAGGGCTTTATTGAGCATGGACACAAAATGCTGGAGTAACTCAGCGGGTCAGGCAGCATCTCTGGAGAGAAGGATTGGGTGATATTTCGGGTCGAGACCCTTCTTCAGACAGGGCAGTCTGACTGCCTCTAAATGAGCCATTTGACAATTTTATTTTCTGTAGATGGACACAAAAAGCTGGAGTAACTCAACGGGTCAGATACGCTGCTCTGGAGAAAAAGAATAGGTGACATTTCGGGTCGAGACACTTCTTCAGGGAGATATAGATTCAAGATTCAAGAGAGTTTATTGTCATGTGTCCCAGATAGGACAATGAAATTCTTGCTTTGCTTCAGCACAACAGAATTATAGAAGGCATGAATACAGAACAGATCAGTGTGTCCATATACCATTGTATAAATATATACACACATGAATAAATAAAACAGATAAAGTGCAAATAAACAGATAATGGGCTATTAATGTTCAGAGTTTTGTTTGAGTTGAGTTCAATAGCCTGATGGCTGTGGGGAAGATACTGTTCCTGAACCTGGATGTTGCAGTCTTTAGGCTCCTGTACCTTCTACCTGAAGGCAGCGGAGAGATGAGTGTGTGGCCAGGATGGTGTGGGTCCTTGAAGATGCCGCCAGCCTTTTTGAGGCAGCGACTGCGATAGATTGCGATAGACGGTAATATAGAGAGATATTGTGAATGAAATGAATGAAAGATATGCAAAAAAATCAATATGGTAAAGGGAACAAGCCATTGTTAGCTGTGGGCTAGGTGAAAACAAATTACAGACAATGAGACTCAACAAGACGGCTTTGAAGCTGGTACAACGACGGGTGAGGGAGGAAAGGGGAGAGAGGGGATGCAAGGGTTACTTGAAGTTAGAGAAATCAATATTAATACCCCTGAATTTAGGCTGCCCAAGCTTATAAGAAAAGTTTGTACGAAAAATGTATTTTCTCTCTGTCATTGCCCATTGAGATACCTTTCATTCATTCCTTAGTGGAATCCTCAGCCCTTATACTAGAACTATTGAGTATTTTGGTTCCTATTCTAAAAGTTGGCTGAATCTTTCCTGCACATTGGTCAGGTTATATTGGTCAGATATAGATTTAAGGTGAAGGGGAAAAAGATTTAATAGGACTCTGTGGTGGATGTATGGAATAGTGTGGTAGGTGTATGGAACGAGCTGCCAGCGGAGGTAGTTCAGTCAGGAGCTATCCCAACATTTAAGAAACAGGTACATGGATAGGACAGGTTTGGAGGGATATGGACCAAATGCTGGCAAGTGGGACTAGTGTAGCTGGGACATGTTGGTCGGTGTGGGCAAGTTGGGCCGAAGGGCCTGTTTCCATACAGTGTCACGCTATGACTTTATGACATTGATACATACAAGAGTTACACCTAAAGATGTCTAGTAAGTTTCTTAATCACAAATTCCATTGGAGATGATGTACCAGTTCCTTCCATGAGATTTCATTTCCTCACTGAACTTAGCTCATTGGTTATCCTTGATAAATCTCCCTCTGTACTCCATGTTGTTGTTGCTAACCTATTTAAACCGGTGCTAAAAATAGTGCACAGAGGAAATTAAACCCTGGAACAAGCAGTGTTCGAAATGTAACATGATATGTTACTCATTTTATCTTGGTTATAAATAGAGGTGACAGTGACATTACCATGACTCAGACTTGTCTGGATGTTAATCTGACTTTGTGACAAATGGTGATTTTTGGTTCCTTGAAGTGCACTCCCGTGCAGATCAGGAGAGCCTTGGGTTTGTGCAGTGTTGGCTGATGTCTGCTGGGACCACATTAGAGGATCTGCAATTCCACATGTCTGTAGATCACCTTGAAATGGAGCCCGGTGAGTAATGTCGTCTCGGGCAGGTACCTGAGAGCACAGGGATGATTTTGTGCATCCATTGTGCATGCCAACAGGTGAATATGTTTACTGTGTAGGAAGGAACTGCAGTTGCTGGTTTACCCGAAGATAAGCACAAAATGCTGGAGTAACTCGGCGGGACAGGCAGCATCTCTAGAGAGAAGGAATGGGTGACGATTTGGGTTGAGACCCCTATTCTGAAGAAGGGTCTCGACCTGATATGTCACCCATTCCTTCTCTTCAGAGATGCTGCCTGTCCCGCTGCGTTACTCCAGCATTTTGTGAATATGTTTATTGTTCAATGAAAACAATCACCATCTTGGTAACCCAACTAGTTTAGTTTATGCTTGGAGATACAGCGTGGAAACAGGCCCTTTGACCTACGAAGTTCGCACCAACTAACAATCGCCGTACATTAGTTTTATCCTACACACTAGAGACAATTTACGGAAGCCAATTACCTACAAACCTGCACGTCTTCCCAATGTGGGAGGAAACCGGAGCACCCGAAAGAAACCCGCACGGTCACGGGGATAATGTACAAATTCCATGAAGACTGCACCCATAGTCAGGATCAAAGCCAGGTCTCTGGTCCTGTAAGGCAGCAACTCCAGGCACTGGGCTGCCCCTACACTGAAATTGTTTGGGGAACAAATTACTTGTGGGCTTTGTCTTAAATCCCTTCAATGTGTGTTAGCAGCATCACACTATCTAAACTAAATAAATTAAATAAATCTAAGGTAATTGGGTAATAACTCTGTTGTAATGGCAATTAACATACAGCTCCATCATGAGTTTGGCAACATTCCCAAGTGTAATTTTCACCTTAGGTTGACATACTTAAAGAATCCTTCTTAAATTCTTCTATTGCACCTTCAGTCTCAATTTTATTTTATTCAGCAAAGTTAAAGGTTGCCTTAAAGAAATGAGTTTACCAGAACTTGTGAGTTGTATAATTAGCCCTGCGCTGCTGGGTTTAGGGTGAAAAAAGACAGGCAGGGATACTGTTCATGATCCCCTGAATATTTAGGTGGGGAAAGAACTGCTGGTTTAAACTGAAGATAAGACACAAAGATGTTACAAGGATGTCTGCAAGAGAGATATGAAGGCGCTCGACATCGATGTGGTTTCCTGGGAGAGCCTTGCAGCTGACCGCACGAGGTGGATAGGGACCCTGAACCAACATCTCAAAACGGGGGAAGAGTGACTGATGAACGCAGCGGCAGACAAGCGGGCACGCAGAAAGGAGCGCAGCAACTTCAACAGACCAGAGACCACACACAAATGTGACCTTTGCGACCTAGACTGTCACTCCCGCATTGGTCTCTTCAGCCGAGGTTTGGAGCAAGCGGCCAACAACTAGGATGCATCACCCATGGTCAGTCAGGGGGGGCTACAAAAAACCCCCCACAAAAAGCTGGAGTAACTCAGCGGGTCAGACAAGAAGAAGGGTCTCGACCTGAAACGTCACCTATTCCTTTTCTCCAGAGATGCTGTCTGTCCCGCTGAGTTACTCCAGCTTTTTGTGTCTATCCTCTGAAGAAAGGAGTCGACCCGAAATGCCACCCATTCCTTCTCTCCAGAGTTGCTGCCTGTCCCACTGAGTTACTCCAGCTATTTGTGTTTATCTTTGGTTTAAACCAGCATCTGCAGTTCCTTCCTACACACCCTGAATATTTATGTGGATGCTCGATATAGAGAGTTTCACTGTGATAACATGGTTGAAAAAGAAATACTTTTGGTGTTTTCAAATGTTTCCCAAGCCACATCAAGGCAAGTCAAGTCGAGTTTATCGTCGTATACACAAGTACATTGAGACACAGGCTACAAAATATCGTTCACCAGAAAGAGTTTCCATTATTTCCCAGAGGAATATCAAGCAATGCACAAATGCACTCTGTTCGTTGCAGTAAGATTAATGAAAGTCAGCATGTAACTGTGGACATGTTAAATCTTTCCAATTGACTATTTTTTGCACAGTTATTAGATATAAATAACCTGGTATATATTAGAGATACTGTCTTTCAAAAGGTACTTGATAAAGTACTTCACACGGCACACGGTGGAGATAAGGACTCTGAAAATTAGGTGAATACGGTGGATCGAAAATTGACGAGACATCAGGAAGCATAGGGTAATTATAACTGGGAATACACCACCTTGGGAGTGGAGACTTGTGCAGCTCTCCAGAGGCAAGTACTTGGGGTTTTGTTCTTCAACAGCAACATTAATGAACTAGATGAGGGAACGAGAGTCGTGCCTGCTAAAGATGCTGATAGCCATATTGTGTGAGATAGCAAGACATACAATGGAATCTGATAACAATCAAAGAGACTGGACTAACCATTCAACTTGAATAGTGATTGGCAGCTTTCCTTTTTATGAGGATGAATGCAATCTAAAGTATTTTCACTTGGATAGACACAAAATGCTGGAGTAACTCAGCGGGGACAGGCAGCATCTCTGGAGAGAAACAAAGAAACATAGAAAATAGGTGCGGAGGAGGCCATTCGGCCCTTCGAGCCAGCACCGCCATTCATTGTGATCATGGCTGATCGTCCCAAATCAATAACCCGTGCCTGCCTTCTCCCCATATCTCTTGATTTTACTTCGGAGTCACGTGAGTGACTACGTGAAGAAGACCCCGTCCAGCCGCACACGCGTCATATCGATCAGACGCATAGCGTCCATGACCGTGTGTGGAGGAGCAGGAGCTCCTCCAAGCGGTGAGTAAAGCAAAGTAAAGTAAAAGTCGGAAGGTAAGTGGGTTTACTTTCACTTAGAGGAGCATTTTCCTTCCCGTTCGGACTTGTTGGTGGAGCTCCACACAAGTTTATTATGGAGAAAGGGGAAGAAGAGGCGACCAGGGACGCACCGTAGTAAAACCCCAGATCCTAAGGGTAGCGGGCGTCAGTCAGTGGAGTCAGTGGCAGCGAAGCCATTAACTCCCGTTGCGGTCGAGTGTGCCGTTAAACCGCCGGCGGCGGGGCGCAAGGCAGGACAAAAGTCGGCCCGACCTGTAGACTCGGATGAGTCAGACCCGGAGGTATACCCTCCTCAGGCAGAAACATAATGGCTGCAAGGGTCGCAACTTTAGAACTCCTGATGGGGAAGATGATTTATAAAGAACCCCCACAGGAGGATTTAAGTCGGTGTTGGCCAATGGAGGATATAGCACAGGGGGTGCCTTGGATGGGACAGGCACAGAGTGGCCTACAGGAGAGCCATCAGAAATGCCTGTGCAGAAACATTACAGTGGTTGGCCTACAGGAGAGCCAGTGCCCGAAATGCCAGAAAAAAGGCAATATATGTGTTGGCCTATTGGAGAGCCAGTACTAGAAAGGCCTGAACAAAGGCAGCACAAACGTGCAATGACAAATGTGCCAGCACCGATAATATAAAGAGAAAAAATAATGAAGTGTTGGCCTAGAATTGAGCCAGCGCCAGCAGCACCTGAAACAGGGCTGCCTATCCGTGGGCCTACAAGAGAGCCCGTGCAGGGGGAATCTGGCAGAGACTTACCTGAAACAGGGGAGTCAGAAATTACCCAACATAACGATGAACATCTAGATTCAGATGATGATTTATATGAGGACCAGAGCCCATTATCAGAGCTAAAATGTTCCAAGGCTGGCACAAAAGTTCCCAGAGTAACAGGGGAACCTTTGAGAGAGGAAATAGCTATGACTATAAATTATCTGCTCTCCCATCAGGAATTAACTATGGATGAGACTATCAAAAAGTATGAGACCCCGGAAAATTGTGAATTGCTAGCAGTTCCAGCGATGAATAACTTGATATGGGGTTATTTGAGCATTGGTTTACGCTCACAAGAATTGAAATTACAACGAGTGCTGAAATTGCTGGGGTCAGGCATTACGCCGTTTGCCAGGGGATTGGATGAAGATTTTATATCGGATTCACAACAAAATGCCTTAGCACTCATGTGTAGTGCGCACTTTGAAATAAATTGTATTCGTAAAAATGCAATAAGACCAAATATTCATCCTAAGTATGCAGGCTCTGCAAACCATCCAATATACAAATGCCTAAATCTGCTTTTGGAGAAAATCTAGCAAAGAAGCTAAAAGACTTAAATGAAGAGTCAAAGACCATAAGTGGTATGATGATGAAGCCACCTATGCTGAGCAGAGCGGTGCGAAGGCAGTATCCCTACAGGCGAAATGCTGGTGCTGAAGAAGGAACAAGCCGATCATTCTCGTATACACGTTGGCGTGCTGCACTGGGGATACGTGGAGGTTACAATGTGCCTACTAGAAGGGGACAACAATTGCCGGTGGCAAACCCCGAGGTAGGGGGGCCTGGTCTGGTAAGAAACACAACAAATGTTTCACACTAACAAATAGGGGGAAGGTTACGATTCTTCCTAAAAAGAATAGCAATTAATAACAAATGATTCATTTATTCTATGCAGCATTGTAGGATTCAAAATTGAGTTCTATCCACATTTGGATCCTCCAATTCAGCATAATTCAAACTGGTCACGGATTTCTCAAAGGAAGAGAATAAGTTGATCAAGGGAGAATTGAAAATTTTATGTGGAAAAGGGGTAATAGAAAAGTCAGTAGAACAACACCATCAGTTTGTGTCAAATATTTTTCCTAGAACAAAAAAGGATGGTGGATGTAGAATCATTTTAGATCTGACAAGTCTTAACCTTTATGTACAATATAAACATTTCAAAATGGAAACATTTACTAATGCCATTCAGCTGGTCACAAGGAATTGCTACATGGCAAGCATAGATCTGCAAGATGCATATTATTCTGTGGCAATGCATGGTAATGATCAAAGATATTTGAAATTTAGATGGATGAGTCAGTTATGGCAATTTAAACCATTGCCCAATGGCCTGACTTCAGCACCAAGATTATTCACTAAATTACTCAAACCAATTTTAGCTCTGCTAAGAGCTGTGGGCCATGGCTTATTTAGATGATATTCTGATTGTGGGGGACACTTTGGCTACTGCAAAATTGTCAGTATCTAGAGTCAAGTACATTTTTGAAAAAATGGGTTTCATTATTCACCTACAAAAATCAAAATTGTTACCAAGCAAGAAGATTGATTACCTAGGGTTCACAATTAACTCTGAACACATGGTAATCACCTTGCCAAAAGAGAAAAGGCTGCAGTTAATTGAAGGTTGCACTAAACTCATAAATGAGGACAAGCCTACAATTAGAGAAGTGGCAAGCTTGCTGGGCAAATTAATTGCTGGGTTTCCAGCTGTAAGGTTTGGACCATTGCATTATCAATGTTTGCAGAGGGCTAAGGTACAAGCATTAAAAATGAATACAGGGCATTTTGACAGGCCCATGAAATTGACAATTGGATCCATTACAGAAATAGAATGGTGGATTAACAATGTCTCTAATGCTTCCAGAAAAGTTCTGGTAGAAACACCTTCCGTCATTCTACAGACTGATGTAAGTGCTCTTGGATGGGGCGCAACTAATGTGATTTCCAGCTGTGGAGGTAGGTGGAATGTGAATGAAGTACCTTTGCTTGAAAATCAGGGGATCAATTACCTAGAGCTGTTAGGAGCATTTTATGGCCTTAAAGCTTATTGCACTAATATCGGAAATGTGCATGTTCAGGTACAGGTTGACAATACTACAGCTGTAGCATACATAAATCACATGGGTGGTATCAAATCAGAATCATGTGATAGATTGGCAAATGAAATTTGGACCTGGTCTATTGCCAGGAAAATCTGGCTGTCAACAATATATTTACCAGGAAAATTTAACACAATTGCAGACAAAAGATCATGTAAATTTAATGATAATACAGAATGGATGTTACATCAGGAAATATTTAAGCAAATTGTAACACAAATTTGGAATGCCAGTGATTGATTTGTTTGCGTCAAGACTAAACCACCAATTGCCTAAGTATGTGTCATGGGAACCTGATCCTGGTGCAGTAGCGGTGGATGCTTTCTCGCTACATTGGGGTGATATGTTTCTGTATGCATTTCCTCCATTTTGTTTAATCAATAGATGCATATGGAAAATTAAACAGGACTCAGTTTCGGGATTTTGGTAGTACCAGATTGGCCTACACAGCTATGGTACCCACTGGTGTTCAACATAATCAAAGAACCCCTTATGGTGATTCCAAAGCAGGTGAAACTGCTTGTAAACCCTGTAACTAATGAACCACATCCTTTACATGATCGTATTGGTTTGTTGATTTGCAGATTCTGAAAAGGCCATATCTTGGAAGAGGATTATCAGACCGTACAGTGGATGTTATGACAGCGGCCTGGAGGAATAGTACCCAGAAGCATTACATTTCTTATATAAAGAAATGGGAGGTGTTTTGTTCAGGAAAGAATATTGCATATAACACAGCAGAAATTTCAGATGTATTAGAGTTTCTTTCAACTCTTTACTACGAATTAAAATTAAGTTATAGTGCAATCAATACTGCACGAAGTGCACTCTCTGCATATTTAAGCAGTGAATCAGAAAAAAAAGAAAAAATCCAATAGGATCACATCCTTGGGTCTGTAGGTTTATGAAGGGAATTTTCAACTCCAATCCTCCTAGACCTAGGTATACAGAAATCTGGAATGTAAAAGATGTACTGATGCTGCTGAGGGATTGGAATCCTATTGAAACTCTGTCATTAGCCAAAATGACCATGAAATTGGTTATGCTCATGGCATTAGTTTCAGCCCAGAGAGTTCAAACATTACAGAAATTAAGAATTGACAGAATGAAAGTAGGGGCAGATGCCGTTACATTCTATGTCTATGATTTACTGAAGCAAAGTAGACCTGGGTACACGGGATGTAAGTTGGAGTTTTCAGCATATCCTACGGATCCACGGCTATGTGTAGTAACATATGTAAGATGTTACATGGAAACAACCAGAATCTTAAGTGGCACCGAATTAGCATTTTATTAGTCATAAAAGTCCTCATAAGAAAGTGTCAACACAGACAATTTCAAGATGGTTGAAACAGGTGTTGATTTATTCAGGTATTGATACTGATAAATTTAGATCTCATTCCACCAGGGCGGCATCAACATCGGCGGCCAGGGATTCAGACGTTCCAATAGACCTTATCCTCGCGGCCGCAGGATGGGCAAGTGAACAGATGTTTCACAAGTATTACCATAAGTAGATTAAAGATCCCGGGGTGTTTGGTGATGCCGCGCTGGATTCAGTATTAAATCCCCCATTATGATAAATGGGTTACTTTTGTTACTTTTGTTAAAATAAATAAAACCATTAACTGATTACATTTAATGTTGTGGTTATGCATTGTTGATTGTGCTTACTCAATAGAGTCAATCAGTGCAGTGAGCACCTGGATGTTAATCCACGGTGTGAAATCACAGAGCTTTAAAATCTTCACGTAGTCACTCACGTGACTCCGAAGTAAAATAGTAAGATTAAACGAGAACTTACCAGTTTGAAGTTTGATCTTTATTTTATGAGGAGTAACGTTGAGGGATTACGTGCCCTCCGCTCCCACCCTCATAAAAGGATCGAGCTGGTAGTTCTAGTCTTTATGCATCTTACTATCATACTTCAGTAATTATCGTCTGTGATTTTCACTCCGCTGCTTTGAAGATTGACGCATGTGCGGCTGGATGGGGTCTTCTTCACGTAATCCCTCAACGTTACTCCTCATAGAATAAAGATCAAACTGCAAACTGGTAAGTTCTCGTTTAATCTTACTATTCCACTAGCCCCTAGAGCTCTATCTAACTCTCTCTTAAATCCATCCAGTGATTTGGCCTCCACTCCACTACGAAGGAATGGGCGACGTTTCGGGTCGAGACGCTTCTTCAGACTGATATCAGGGGAGTGGGCGTTCAGAGTGATGTCAGAGAGTAGCCAGTCCTGCTGAGTTACTCCAGCATTTTGTGTCTACCTTCGATTTGAACCATCATCTGCACTTCTTTCCTATTATCTTCACTAGGACTTCTGGGCTTGCTAAATGTTCACACCATATTTATTTGAACTGCAAAAAAAGATCATTTTATATTAAAAGATAAATTGTCCACCGAACTGGTCAATAACTGGAGAAAATTATCTGCAAAGAGATGGAATACTGGTTGTTACGGTTACACTGATAATATTCAGTTTTGAACATGTTTCAGGCAATGGATGCATTCATACAAGAACCATCAGGTGCCATTACGTGCAATTTATTTGATAACTACGTGTGCTTATGTGCCTGTAACTGAATAGAGGAGTCCACACAAAAAAAGTTGGTCTGTCCACTTTCTGACCAAGTAGCAATGATATGTATTGGTTTCAAATCGCCACGCGTGTAGGTGGATGACGAATGTACAAAAGATGTTAAGATCAGGAAAATTTAATTTTCCTCAATGTTTTCCGACCTGTGCACAAAAGACTCTCATTACAGCTCACTCAAAAAGTAGCTGGGCAAATATCTGATTCCTGGGCTCAATGCGCGTTTGAGAAATCATAATGAATAATTTTTTTCATACAAAATCGTATCCATTTTCTTTCAGATTGCACTAAAGGTTTGCAAGAATCAATGCACAAAATGTTCTTCAATAAAGAGTAAACCTGTTCCTCGGCTTCTGGAAGATAAAAGGCCACGATATACAAACTGCGATCCATAATTTTTTGCCGAGCTATTTTGGAGATGAAGAAGGGAGAGATTTCACATCCGAATTCTCATTCTTGCTTGCGGTCCATTGAATACACTCCACTTCTGAAAAGGAACACCGCTTTGAGCTGTCACATGATGAGAAACATATAAAATTATAAAAGCACTGGACAAGCTAGATGCAGTAAAAATGTTTCCAATGTTGGGGGAGTGCAGAACCAGGGGCCACGGTCTAAGAATAAAGGGGAGGTCATTTAAAACTGAGATGAGAAAAAACTTTTTCACCCAGAGAGTTGTGAATTTGTGGAATTCTCTGCCACAGAAGGCAGTAGAGGCCAATTTACTGGATGAATTTAAAAGAGTTAGAGCTCTAGGGGCTAGCGGAATCGAGAGATATGGGGAGAAGGCAGGCACGGGTTACTGTTGTGGATGATCAGCCATGATCACAATGAATGGCGGTGCTAGCTCAAAGGGCCAAATGGCCTCCACCTGCACCCTTTTTCTATGTTTCTATGAGATTCCCAGAAGGTCAGAGAAAAGGTTTCAAGAGCTTCTAAGTAACTGTAACCCCCTCAACTATTCATGAATATCCAAGAGATTACTGCTGGAATGGAGAAGAAGCATTCAGGAAAGCGTTAAGAACGTCTACTTTCTTTGGCTTGAGCGAGTGGAGACCAAATGTAAATTGCAAAAGGAGGATGGATTGTTCCAAACAACCTACAAACCTGTCTGTCAAGTACCTAAGACAGACACTAAATGATGGAGTAACCCAGGCTGGGCCAGGCAGCATCTCTGGAATGAAGGAATAGGTGACATTTGTGTCTATCTTCGGTGTAAACCAGCATCTGCAGTTCCTTCCTGCACATTTTATCAAGCACCTCCAGTCCTACTATGGCAGAATCTGCCATATCAAAGAGAAGCTTTTAGCAGCCTCTTCGGACCACTAAGTCATCCTCAACCCAACAAGCAATGGGTTACGTTACGTGAGCCAATGATTACGTTACCATTTTCAAGGAAACTTTGAGAATGAGCTTGAAGCACTTGCCTTATCTTCCTGGAAATCGTTTCTCTGATTTCAGTTCAGAGTTCAGAGCAGGCCAACTCAAACTGTATCAATATTTCAATGTTTTTCAATGTGTTTACTGGATCATGATCAAGCATGGAAGATCACGCTACTCCCTGCCCCAACATATGCCCATTAATGCTCTCTGTAATATCACATTGCTGATTTAGCTAAAGTAAGTTAACTTTTCAGAGCCAAAGAAGGTATGTATCTGGAGCTATCCAGATATATATGTTCAAGATAGTTCAAGTTCAAGTGAGTTTATTGTCATGTGTCCCTGATAGGACAATGAAATTCTTGCTTTGCTTCAGCACAACAGAACATAGTATGCAGACACAAAATGCTGGAGTAACTCAGCGGGACAGGTAGCATTCTGGAGAGGAGGAATAGAGTCGAGACCCTTCTACTCCAGATGCTGGTTTACACCGAAGATAGTCATATGTCCCAGACAGAACAATTAAATTCTTACTTACAGCAGCACAAAGATGTGTAAACATAGTACATTGTAATAGACACAAAATGGTGGAGTAACTCAGTGGGACAGGCAGCAGCAAGGAATGCTTCTCTCCAGAGATGTTGCCTGTCCCATTGAGTTACTCCACCATTTTGTTTCTATCTTTGGTTTAAACAAGCATCTTCAGTTCCTTCCTGCACTATGTATGTCCATGTTTACATTCAAGCTCCGCCTTTATTAACTGAGCTCAAATAGATTGGATTGAAAAATAGAAATGAAACGTCATCTATACATGTTCTCCGGGGATGCTTCCTGACCCGCTGAGTTACTCCAGCACTTTGTGTCTTTTTTCGTAAACCAGCCTCTGCAGTTCCTTCTTTCCACAATGAACTGTGTATGTTATGCTTTGCCTCCATCACAGTGAGGATGTGCTTTGGTGAACTCACTGTGATGGATGTTTAATTTGTGTTTATTGTATGTTTTGTTATTATTGGTTCTGTGTATGACTGCAGGCAACATAATTTCGTTCAGACCGAAAGGTCTGAATGACAATAAAGGAATCTTGAACTTATTCTACATTTGTCAATACGGAATTGTCATCTGACAGTCAACAGACAAAGTGTGAATAAAAAGTGTGGAAGAAAACAACTAGAGACCATTCAGTCCATCGCAGTGTGTCTGTGCTGGCTGGCCTTTAACATAGATACATAGAAAATAGGTGCAGGAGTAGGCCATTCGGCCCTTCGAGCCTGCACCGCCATTCAATACGATCATGGCTGATCATCCAACTCAGTATCCCGTACCTGCCTTCTCTCCATACCCCCTGATCCCTTTAGCCTCAAGGGCCACATCTAACTCCCTCTTAAATATAGCCAATGAACTGGCCTCAACTACCCTCTGTGGCAGAGAGTTCCAGAGATTCACCATTCTCTGTGTGAAAAAGTTTTTCCTCATCTCGGTCCTAAAGGATTTCTCCCTTATCCTTACGCTGTGACCCCTTGTCCTGGACTTCCCCAACATTGGGAACAATCTTCCTGCATCTAGCCTGTCCAACCCCATAAGAATTTTGTACGTTTCTATAAGATCCCCTCTCAATCTCCTAAATTCTAGCGAGTATAAGCCAAGTCTATCCAGTCTTTCTTCATATGAAAGTCCTGACATCCCAGGAATCAGTCTGGTGAACCTTCTCTGCACTCCCTCTATGTCTATAATGTCCTTCCTCAGATTTGGAGACCAAAACTGTACGCAATACTCCAGGTGTGGTCTCACCAAGACCCTGTACAACTGCAGTAGAACCTCCCTGCTCCTATACTCAAATCCTCTTGCTATGAAGGCCAACATACCATTCGCTTTCTTCACTGCCTGCTGCACCTGCATGCCTACTTTCAATGACTGGTGTACCATGACACCCAGGTCTCGCTGCATCTCCCCATTTCCTAATCGGCCACCATTCCCGTTTTTGCCACCAAAGTGGATAACCTCACATTTATCCACATTATACTGCATCTGCCAAACATTTGCCCACTCACCCAGCCTATCCAAGTCACCTTGCAGTCTCCTAGCATCCTCCTCACAGCTAACACTGCCCCCCAGCTTAGTGTCATCCGCAAACTTGGAGATGTTGCTTTCAATTCCCTCGTCCAGATCATTAATATAAATTGTAAATAGCTGGGGTCCCAGCACTGAGCCTTGCGGTACCCCACTAGTCACTGCCTGCCATTGTGAAAAGGACCCGTTTACTCCTACTCTTTGCTTCCTGTTTGCCAGCCAGTTCTCTATCCACATCAATACTGAACCCCCAATACCGTGTGATTTAAGTTTGTATCCTAATCTCTTATGTGGTACCTTGTCGAAAGCCTTCTGAAAGTCCAGATACAACACATCCACTGGTTCTCCCCTATCCACTCTACTAGTTACATCCTCGAAAAATTCTATAGGATTCGTCAGACACGATTTACCTTTCGTAAATCCATGCTGACTTTGTCCAATGATTTCACCACTTTCCAAATGTGCTGCTATCCCATCTTTAATAACTGACTCTAGCAGTTTCCCCACTACCGATGTTAGACTAACTGGTCTGTAATTCCCCGTTTTCTCTCTCCCTCCCTTCTTAAAAAGTGGGGTTACGTTTGCTACCCTCCAATCCTCAGGAACTACTCTAGAATCTAAGGAGTTTTGAAAAATTATCACTAATGCATCCACTATTTCTGGAGCTACTTCCTTAAGTACTCTGGGATGCAGCCTATCTGGCCCTGGTGATTTATCGGCCTTTAATCCATTTAATTTACCCAACACCACTTCCCGACTAACCTGGATTTCACTCAGTTCCTCCATCTCCTTTGACCCGCGGCCCCCTGCTATTTCCGGCAGATTATTTATGTCTTCCTTAGTGAAGACGGAACCAAAGTAGTTATTTAATTGGTCCGCCATATCCTTGTTCCCCATGATCAATTCACCTGTTTCTGACTGCAAGGGACCTACATTTGTTTTAACTAATCTCTTTCTCTTCACATATCTATAAAAACTTTTGCAGTCAGTTTTTATGTTCCCTGCCAGTTTCCTTTCATAATCTATTTTCCCTTTCCTAATTAAGCCCTTTGTCCTCCTCTGTTGGTCTCTGAATTTCTCCCAGTCCTCTGGTATGCTGCTTTTTCTGGCTAATTTGTATGCATCATCTTTTGCTTTGATACTATCCCTAATTTCCCTTGTTATCCACGGATGCACTACCTTCCCTGATTTATTCTTTTGCCAAACTGGGATGAACAATTTTTGTAGTTCATCCATGCAGTCTTTAAATGCCTTCCATTGCATATCCACCGGCAACCCTTTTAGAACTAATTGCCAGTCAATCTTGGCCAATTCACGTCTCATACCCTCAAAGTTACCTTTCTTTAAGTTCAGAACCGTTGTTTCTGAATTAACAATGTCACTCTCCATCCTAATGAAGAACTCAACCATATTATGGTCACTCTTGCCCAAGGGGGCACGCACAACAAGACTGCTAACTAACCCTTCCTCATTACTCAATACCCAGTCTAGAATAGCCTGCTCACTCGTTGGTTCCTCTACATGTTGGTTTAGATAACTATCTCGCATACATTCCAAGAAATCCTCTTCCTCGGCACCCCTGCCAATTTGATTCACCCAATCTATATGTAGATTGAAGTCACCCATTATAACTGTTTTGCCTTTGTTGCACGCATTTCTAATTTCCTGTTTGATGCCATCCCCAACTTCACTACTACTGCTAGGTGGCCTGTACACAACACCCACCAGCGTTTTCTGCCCCTTAGTGTTTCGCAGCTCTACCCATACCGATTCCACATCCTCCAAGCTAATGTCCTTCCTTTCCACTGCGTTAATCTCCTCTCTAACCAGCAACGCTACCCCACCTCCTTTTCCTTTCTCTCTATCCCTCCTGAATATTGAATATCCCTGGATGTATTTTGATAGAGCAATTGCATGCAGTCCCCTGTCCCTGTCATTCATCCTTAATTTAATTAATTTCCTAGTCTTCCATTACGAACCAAAACTGCCTTCTAGAATTACACAGTGAAATAGCTTCCTTCCAACTTTTCAGATATAACATTCCACATTCTTGAAAGCTCTGAATCATAACTTTCTACTGCACTTTCTATACTCAAATTAAAATATTCAGATGAAAAATAATTGGCCTTCAACATGAACTCTGACTTCTGGTGTCCACCGAAGACCCTTGGTCTAGCAGCAACCGGCGCCTAGTCGCTCAAACCCCTTGCTGAAGAGACTTTTGTTGGCAAGGTCGAGACCCTTCTTCAGACCATGTTCTGTTCCGTGTTTTCACCTATCTATTTCCTGATTTTATTTTATAATCCCATCACATATACACACACCACTTGGCCATTTTATAAAACTCACCCATCCATTTGTTCACATAATAGGCCATTAGCGTAAATGGCACTTCGTGCGCCTAATTGAATCGTTGTCATTTTTTTTGGGGGGGTGAACGAGAGAATATAAATTTTGAGAATGAGGGTAATTAACAGGAAGAAAGTGCGTGGAAGTAATTGATTGCCCAACAATTTCGCTGAAAATCGCCACTGGAATTGCCCAACCTTGATCCAGAAGTTTTAAAAAGCCGCTTTGTTATCCTAATTCACCCCGAATTAAATTCTGAATTAAGTGATGAAAAAATGTATACCAATCCTTCAGGAAACAACGTGCAAAATAACACTGCCCCAACAAACGGCTCTGTCTCTTTAGCAAGGGGTTTCAGCGACGAGGCGCCGGTTGCTGCGAGTATATTATAATATTCCAAAGCTGCCTGGTGCCAGCTGCTACTTGCCACAACTGTTTGTGCAACCGGTTTGTGTTTTTGGGTGAAAAAGCAGTTTCGTGTAACTGGTGCCTGAATCTGGGGCGTGAGGGCGAAATTGACGCGTCAGATGCTGAAACCAGTTTTTATATATTTTTTTCCCACTCTCTCTTTCCGAGCAACTGATTGACCTAATGTAATGGGAAGGGTCTCGACCCGAAACCTCACCCGTTCCTCCTCTCCAGAGATGCTGCCTGCCCAGCTGAGTTAGTTACTCCAGCTTTTAGTGTCTATCTTCGGGTTAAACCAGCATCTGCAGTTCCTTCCCACACACACCAGGACTAGACTGGGTGATGGGAGAGCATCGCGCCGTCTTGGCTGCTTTATATATATTTTTATCTACAGCTAAGTCAAAGGCAACAATTTGACTGAACAATTCGTCTGAAGAAGGGTCTCGACCCGATACGTCTCTCGTTCCTTCTCTCCAGAGATGCTGCCTGTCCCGCTGAGTTACTCCAGCTTTTTGTGTCTCGCAACAATTTAGAAGATTGAACTGGAGAGTTAGACATTGTGGCGATCACTGGGGGGGGGGGGTGCCTTTCGATAAAAAAAACAACTGGCTTAGGTGAGGGGGGGGGGGGGGGGGATGGAGCCAGGGACTGGAACAGAGAAGCTGAAGTAGCTCCCGGAAGGGATCTTGTAACCGCAGATTGTCAGATGAAACACAGCATAAATGTAAGAGTGTGGGGAGAGGCGAGACTGTGGGGAGAGTGTGGGGAGAGGCGAGACTGAGCCGGGCAAAGCGTGCGTCTGTGATGAGAGATCAGATCACCAGTTCCAGGCGATTGGAGACGGGATCCGATCGGGTAGAGAGAGGCTGGCAGGCGGGGTGGGGACAGAGCTGGAGGGATCCAGAGCTGGCGGGTTGAGCTTGTTCACAGACAGACAGACAGAAGCGACGAGAGCGGTCAGATAAAGCAGCGTCGGTCAGCACCTGCCAGACCCCCGAGAGCAAAGCCGCAAACATCAACACACATCGGCGCTCAGAATGTGATCCCCTCCTGCCTGGCTTCACATCCGACCCGCAAATCCACCTTGTCTACCGCGGTCTACAATCACGCCCCTCGTCAGCATGTGGCCAGCTTGATTCCAATCTCTGACAAGCATCGTGGACATTGTCGTCGAGGCGCCGCCGGCTTTGAACGCGGACGGAGATATTTTCGTTTCATCTTCATCCTAGAGGATTGACGCGTTGAGCAGAGCCAACCTTTGGGGATAAACGTCCAGCGCTGGTCTCCTTTTGTACTGGTGGTGGGGTTGAGACGCCCGCTCTGATGTACGACCACCAGTCATCTTAAACTGAAGGATTGGCGCGTTTGCAGCCGAGCAACTTCACGGTGGAAACTTTTGCCAAGGACGGAGGGTTTTGTTTTTGGAGCACATCATATATTCCCGCCTATGGATCTGGAAACTAGCAGGATCATGGTCCCGATTATCAGACTGGCTAAAGAGAACGAACTGCTGTGGAACAAGTTCCACCCCGTGGGCACCGAGATGATAGTGACAGGGAGAGGAAGGTACGGTGTTAGACAGTTGTCATCTTTTATTTTCCATCACAGCGGTAGATTGGCGCAGCGGTAGAGTTGCTGCCTCACAGCGCCAGGGACCCGGGTTCGATCCCGACGACGGGTGCTTGTCTGTACGGAGTTTGTACGCTCTCCCCGCGACCTGCGTTGGGGTTTTTTTTTTTCCCCCCCATACCCACTCCAAAGACGGGCAGGTCTGTAGGTTAGAACTGCAGATGCTGGTTTAAATCGAAGGTAGACACAAAATGCTGGAGTGACTCAGCGGGACGGGCAGCGTCTCTCTGGAGAGAAGGAATGGGTGACCTTTCGGGTCGAGACCCTTCTTCAGACTGAACAGTCAGTCAGCATTTTGTGTATAAGAAGGAACTGCAGATGCTGGAAAATGCTAGGTACACAAAAAAATGCTGGAGAAACTCAGCGGGTGCAGCAGCAAGCTGCTGCACCCGCTGAGTTTCTCCAGCATTTTTTTGTGTACCTAGCATTTTGTGTATCTCAGGTTTGCAGGTTAATTGACGGTATACATGTAAAACATTGTCCCTCGTGTGTGTAGGATAGTGCTAGTGTGCGGGGTCGGTGCGGACTCGGTGGGCCGAAGGGCCTGTTTCCGCGCTGTATCTCTAAACTAAACTAAACTAAAAATCTCATTTGTTATTCCAATCCACCTGGCCACCTACATTTGTTATTCCAATCCACCTGGCCACGTCGACACACAGTGGGGTGCGGTATGTGCGCGTCGCTCGTGTCTATATAATCCTATATTCTGACTGTAATTTTAACCGCGGGGAGCTACAACAACACGTTCAGGAGTTTGCAGAAGGGCCTCGACCCGAAACGACACCCAATCCTTCTATCCAGAGATGCTGCCTGTCCTGCTGAGCTACTCCAGCAGTTTGTGTCTATCTTCAGGCAGGGCAGTGCCTGGTAGATCCATTGTTGGTTAGGGTAGGTGTGATCTCAAGAAGGAAACAATGTGGAGAACTGTGGAACTGGTAAAGCGACTAGGGTGGGGGAAGGAGGCAAGGTGGGGACCTGACCTGCTGAGATGCTGCCTGACCCACTTTGTGTCTATCTTTGGTATAAACCAGCACCTGTAGTTTATTGTTGCTACAAATGTCATAACAATTCTTGTTCAGCAATACTAGCCATGGTAGCTGAGAGCTTTCCAATCAAACTAGAACAGGCATCACCTAGTTATTTTAATTCTATTTTGGAGAGTATTTTGAATAATATTCTTCATGGAATAGTTTTCACTTTGGGATTTAAATGCCTTCGATTCCTAGTGGCAAGATTCTGAGTTGACACCAGCTTAACATTAAGATGGCTGACTCTCCAAACTGGAAAACAGATTGTGAGAATGATAGGAAAGAGGCAAACATCAAATAAAGTGGCCAAGAAAAATCAAGTCGTATTAACTTGTGGCACACTATGATAAAGATAGACACAAAATGCTGGAGTAACTCAGCGGGTCAGGCAGCATCTCTGGATGCTGGAAAAAGAATAGGTGACGTTTCGGGTCAGAATCCTTCTTCATGTATGATGGAAAAAGTTTGGAGTTCACTCAGCCACTCATGGCAAATGGGGTAAGTCAGATCCCCCCGGTAAAGCACAGCAGCATGATCACTCTGTTTCTTGCCGTCTTGTTAAGGGGATCATGTCTACTCTGTAATCTATGAATTTGGGCAGTGAACATTGGTAGGCTATTCACCATTGAGTGCAGCAGAACTGAGTTTGGCATTGTACTAATTGTGTGTCCACACAGACATCCCTTTCAGCAACGTAGAAACAAAGAACTGCAGATGCTGGTTAATACACAAAGGGCGCAAAGTGCTGGAGCAACTCAGCAGGTCAGTCAGCACCACTGGAGAACATGGATAGGATCTTCTGAAGAAGGGTGTCAACCCAGAACGTCACCTATCCATGCTGCCTGACCTGCCGAGTTACTGCAGTACTTTGTGTCCTATTCAACCATGGTTACCAGCAGCTGGTATCCTTGCTGTTTGCTTCTCTCCTTCCCTAACTCAACACGCTAAGATGACTGTAAATAACAAGGTCGTGGCTTAAATCAGCAAATGTAGCAGAGTTAGAAATTGAACATGAGCTCTCTGTTTTATGTGACTCAGCTGATGTAATTATCGTCAGCTATCTCAGCAGCTAAACTGGTCCATGCTGTCACCACCATTACCCCACTTCATTATGTTTCCTAGCAGGAGCGATGCATTTTCTTAAAGAACATCCTGACCCACACGAATACAATTGTAATACAAGATCATCTGCGCTCCATGCGTTTATTGATTTACTTGGCAAATGCTGCACAGCTGCAGAGGCATGAAGTTTCTGGAATCCAGACAATCAAATTCTAAAGGCCTTGACCATTATTTTAATCAATCACAATATCTTTATATAAAAGCTTTTAAATTACAAGTTATTGGCACTATTTATCTTAGTAATGATACAGGAGCATGAAAGCCCAGACATCTAGACTTAACAGCTTCTCAGCCACTGTTGTCAGACTCCTGAACTAATCACTTTTTCCACACTGAAGATAGACACAAAAAGCTGGAATAACTCAGCGGGTCAGGCAGCATCTCTGGAGAAAAGGATTAGATGATGTTTCGGGTCGAGACCCTTTCCACAGACTGAAAGTCAGGGAAAAGGGAATCGAGAGATATAGACGGCACATAGAACTAATGAATGAAAAATATGCAAAAAGCTTTGCTCTGTCCTCCTTGGCCGAGATGATCTCTCGCTTGCCAAACTCTTTAATTACCTTTTCTGTCCTGGGCCTCCTCCATTGTCAGAGTGAGGCCAAACGCAAACTGGAGGAACAACACCTCTCCATCTTCACCCCAATTCACCATCCTTAATTCCATCGGTCCTATTACCACAATCCAGCATTAAAAAAAAAAAAATCTGCTGTTTTCCCGAGTCACCTCTTGGAAACTTAGACAACAACCCCCTGTAGACGTTCAGAACATGGAAAATTCTCAGCATTATTTAATCCGTCAGCATGGACATTAAGGAAAGTGAATAATGTAATGATCATCAAGATAAAAGATGTTTGAGGTAAAATATCTGTTATGACATCGGATGATGGAGTGAAACGGTGGTTGTAAGTCCAATTCCTTCTTCCATTTTGTATAGAGTCATAGAGTGATACAGTGTGGAAACAGGCCCTTCGGCCCAACCCGCCCACACCGACCAACAATGTCCCAGCTACCCTAGTCCCACTTGCCTGCGCTTGGTCCATAATCTTCCAAACCTGTCCTATCCATGTACCTGTCCAACTGTTTCTTAAATGATGGGATAGGCCCAGCCTCAACTACCTCCTCTGGCAGCTTGTTCCATACACCCACCACCCTCTGTGTGAAAAAGTTACCCCTCGGATTCCTATTAAATCTTTTCCCTTTCACCTTGAACCTATGTCCTCTGGTCCTCGATTTTCCTACTCTGGGTAAAAGACTCTGTGCATCTGTATCTTCCTATATCGAAGGCTTGTATGTTCCTATATCAAAGGCTTGGGAACCAAGTTCACATGTTAGTGTCCATAGACAAAAATCAGCTTCAACTTGGACCCTTGCTGTTAATGCGAGTGATTCCAGATCCTGCATTCGTGGAGGCTCTTGGGTAAATGGGAGGGTCTCGGCATTGAATCAATAGAATCACTTATTAGGCAGGAATGTCTCTAAAGAAAGTAAAGTACTGGAAACGGGTGATTGGAAAGGAGGAGAGAATATAGTGATAAACAATAAATGGCAGAGTTGGGAAGAAAAATAGGACCGATTGAATTAAGGAAGGTGAATTGGGGTGAAGATGAGAGAGGAACAAGAAAAGTAGAAAGGTTTTCAAGGTGAATGGTAAGTAAAATTATAGACTGAATTGAGGGTTAAAAAAAATTGTGTTGGGAGAGTGAAAGGTTGGTTGAGTTACACGAGATAACGTCAAACTTAAATTGTGTCTGTGAAGTATAGAGTAAGTACGTGAATGGAATCTAGAAAGGGTGAATTACTTTTATCAGCTGAGACGTAAGGAGCAGATGTGGGGGAAGTGGAGACACAAGGAAGTAGATGCTGGAATCCTGAGCAAAACATGAAGTACTGGATGAACTCAGTGGGTCAGGCAGCATCTGTGGATGGAATGGACAGGTGACCTTTTGGGTCAGGACCCTTCTTCTTCAGACTGTTCAATTGTTACTATATTTTTCTATGTTAAGGTCAACCAATGTTGACATTTGAAAGTAGGTTAAATTAGCTTAAATGCATGGTGTGATACAAATCCTAAAGTTGCCTTGGGTAACATTGTCTTCTGATTCTTAGGAAAGCATATTGTTATTGAGCAGTCCACGTTTATATTTTGTTCTGAGGCCCTCGGATACTCATGTTTATCTGCTATTTAAGTAAGGAATGATTGGTTAATCTTGTTTTACGAAGCTCGTGCAATCCCTGGTTCATAGTCAAGACCATATTGCAGTTGTTAACCATTTAGAAACAGACATCTTTTTTTGAAGCTATTGATTGGTTTTGATATATTTTGAGTTGGCACAGAAAAGGAACGGAATATAGGACATTTCAGGACTGAAAACTGTCATTCAGTCTGTCAAAACTATGTCAGTGTTTTAATTCACATGAGCTCTCAGCCTATTCTGTGCTCACTCTCTGCACCCCTCTTTTTAAATTAATTTCAGTCACTTATGAACCCTACTGCGATGAGGGTTTGTAGCAGTGAATTCTACATTCTAACCTTAAATTTCAAATTTAAATCTAAATGTATTCCCTTGTCAGTCATGAAAACGCTATCAGGAGAAAGAGCCCTAGTAATATCTCTCCACAATGAGGGCACTGAAGCTAATTACCATGTCAGCTCAGTTTATAATAATTTTAATTAGTGCCCTAAAGTTGGTTATAGCTAGAAATTGGAGGTCTCCGACTGCATCAAGTATAAACATTGCTAAGTGGCCCAGAGACTGTAGATGCTGGAATCTGCAGCAAAAAAACATACTGCTGGAGGAATTTAGTGGGTCAGACAACGTCTGTGGAGGGAAATGGACTCTTCATCTGGACCCTTCATCTTCATCCAAGTGCAAAGTTTCTTCCTAACTATTTGCCAAATAGGCAGAACAACTCAGGGTGGCAAAGACTTTTGTGAGGTTGTGTATTGTGATCGATACTGTGCCTTGCATTTCTGAGATCCATCACGAATGCCTCTAGATGGATAGAAGCCACGATGTCATTTGGGAAGCATCTCCGGCACTGGAAGGAAGTGGTGGAGAAAGATGCTGATTCTGATTCTGCTGATTCATTCTGTGGTTCTGTAAAGAGATTTGTGTCCTTTCTTGGAAATGGTTACATTTATTACATCCCTGACATTTCCTGGCACATTCTTCTCCTTCCCAGTTATGGGAAATGAGGCTGTGAATATGCATTTGAAGTTCTTCTCTGCCAGGTATTAGAACTATAGAGATCCCATCTAATCCAAGGCCTTGTCATTTTTCATTTGACCTTTTCATATGATCTTTTCAACTTCTTGTTGGGCTGAGCTGTGGGCATGGTTGGTCTGGATAGTTTTCTGTGAAATAGTATTACGAACATTCATATCAAGGACAAGTACAGAATCTAAGAATACTTTGAGGAACATCTTCCATTGATCTGAGATTGCATTGCCTCTCTCTGTCCTTAGCTTTACTCTGTCACCGCTGTTCAATAGGGTGGGACTTCAGATGCTTAGGTCATAAGTGGTCTTTATAGCCATGAATAATCCATGCCAGTTGAGGTTATCAGCAATGAGGTGCTGCATTTCCTGTGCTCTTTCCACTATCTGTTCTTTCGATCATGACATTTTTTGTTGGATCTCGGCCTTCAGGTGCATTCAGAGATGTCATTTTCCATTGAGACACCCTGGAGGTCCCAGTCCAAGAAAGCCTTGCATTTTGAGTTACTTAGTTCTTGGATCTCCTGGTGTTTTCTAATATAGAACCTGAAGAGTCAAGAGACAAGAGAATCTAATTCTCATCTGTACCAACAATGGAACAATGAAGTTCTTGCTGCAGCTTAACAGGCCATAATGCCAGGAGTCTTTTCACAGGTATTAATTATTACAGACTTCAGAGTGATTATGATGAATGGTCTGAAGGTCGGGTACACAGTATTTCTCAATCTTTCTTGCCACAATACTGTACATTAATACCAAATAGAGTTAATCGATGGGATAAATAAGTAAATATTCAAACTACGAGGCCTCTACTCAGGGCTGCTGTTTTTCACATGATTTCCTCCTCTATATATATTTTCTGCTGAATAATAACATTGTAGGCTCAATTGAACATTTACATGGGATTTTATAGTCATCAATGTGGTTATTCTGAATATTTCAAAGGCCATTGATGGGTATATTCCATGTTAATAGGTTACATTTCCAATATATTTTTAATTTATTTCCCCTTCACAGAAGTACTGTTGATGAATCTATATTAATCTATATTAACTGGTCCATGATATAAGTGTTTTTGTTATTTATGGGGATATATAAATTCCGATCTTGTATAAATTCCGATCTTACATATGTTCGGTTTAAGTTGCTATTGTGAACTAGTCGGGTTAGCCCTGGGTTAGCCCAGCACACCAGATTCCAGACAATATTGCATTATTCCCTCCTGAATAATTTCTGAATTTTCTGAATAATTTCTTTAAATGTTTGCCATTGTCATTTGCAAATGTGCTTTAACCAGATTTTCCAGCCACTTATGAAAATATATTCCATAACTCAAATTTTTGCAAAACAAATCCTTCATCTCTTGCTTCTAGTATTAATTTTAAAACAACATCTTTTTTTAACTCATTCATCAAATAGTTTAAAAAACTGGTCATTATTTCTTCTTTTAGATTAGAGATACAGTGCGGAAACAGTCCCATCAGCCCACCGAGTGCGCGCCGACCAGCGATCCCCACACATTAACACTATCCTACACACACTAGATATAGCAATGTTACAAAATTTTGAGATTTAAAAAATAAAGTCTGCAATTTATCCCATCAGATAAAGCATAAAAAGAAGTTTAATTTGACACTTAATTCACTTTCATATCTTCAGTATTAAAAAAGTTATGGCCATTATCATACTCAGAAATTAGCATCTAGTGCTTTTCCATTGACTTAACACAAAAGCTGTGATCGAGGACAATTAAAAGCCCATAACTTTCTTAAAAATTATGATAACTGAAAGAAAGTTTCAGTTATTATAGATTGAAGCATTCTGAAACAAATATGAAACAATCTTACTTCGAAGACATGAAAGTAAAGCATATAATTAGTTAGTTACCTAATTGTAGCTAATTACAAAATTCAATTACTGGATCTAAACATCTATCAATTTCTTAAGAATAAATTAACATTTTAAATAGCCTAAGTGTCCAAATAACATTCACACAATAATTCACAATATAACATAATTTTTAAATCTAATTTTCATGAATTTACAGGCCAAATGGAAGGAATTGAATGTTTAATACCTGTAAATTAATGGGCATTTAAATCATCTTGCGAGTAAGGATTTCTGGAACGCGATCTTTTGGAACGTTCATTTGCGGTGAATTTAACCCCGTATTGGCATGAAAAATACTGCCGTTAATTCGGGAAATAAAATCACCGTGTCGCAATGAAAAAATGTGAATTAAAGGCTTCTTAAAAAGCACTTTTATACATTTAAAGAAACCACTTTCGTTTACCTGTCCCGTGTGTGAAATCCGTCCCCGTTATCGGCGTTGACGCTTCAGGAGCTGATTTTTAAATTACTCCAGCGCTGACATTGATGATTTAATAAAAATAAAAAATTCACAAAACGCCGCTAGGAACGATTTGTCAGCCAAGGCTTGTACTCCAACAAAATATTAACCAGGACAAGGGAGGAGAAACCGCGTTTTAACCCCGCCCCCCCCTTAAAGGCGCCAAAATCGCGCACACGGCCAGTGGCAGAATTACAGCGCGACTGAAGGTAAGTTTTGTAACATACCTACTAGATACAATTCATAATTATACCAAGACAATTAAACTACAAAACTGTACGTCTTCAGAGTGTGGGAGGTAACCGTAACTCCTGGAGAAAACCCACGCAGGTCATGGGGAGAACGTACAAACTCCATACAGACAAGCACCTGTAGTCAGGATCAAACCCAGGTCTCTGGCATCGTAAGACAGCAGCTCTACCCGCTGCACCACTCAAATCCTTGTACGGAGATTTGTACACAATAATGTTCAACTTTTCAGGTCAATTTTAAATGAAACCTCATGTTCTGATATTGGTCAAATGGATCGACGTTGCACTTCATCCAAGGCGCCATTAAATTTTCCTTCTAACAAAGATAAGGAAAGGTATTGCTGAGAAATGGAACCCGATTCCCCTCTCGATAATAAACAATTCCCATTAACGAGCAGCAGAGTTGAGTTGCAGAGTACAGATACTTTTACATTATTTCACAAGGGCATTCCCAGCTCACCTGATGCTTCAGTGAGTTTTTATAACTATTCTCCAGGCTGTACAAAGCAAGAATGTGCCAATTTAGAAAGAAAGTGATTAGTGCTAAGTTAGCTGATTTATCTCAACTCTTAAATTTAAGAGCATAAAAATTAGAAAAGCTTATTTGCCTCCTGAACTGTACTTTCTTTTCAATAGCACATAATTTCTATGCCTTAGTGAAATCCTGAAAAAATGTAATAAGCCCATACATTTGTGAAGTGAAGATAGTTAGAAATGAAAAAATGATCACTTTGTTTGTCTACTTCAATGTGCAATTTATAATACGTAAACTCCTACTTGACAATAGTGTTTATTATTTGTTCTGTCACAAAGACTTGGACTGCGTACTGTCCACACTATGAGCACCATAAAAAAAACCTTTCCATCAATCAGATCTGATTTAAACATCCCTTCTCTAAGAGAAAATTACTGATGAAATTGTACTCATTCCCAGTACAATTAAGTATAAGTATCCCAAAGCAAATGATTACAGATGCTGGTAATCTGGAATAAAACAGAAAATGCTGGAAAAGCTCAGCAGGTCAGAGGTCTATAAAGAGTGAAGCAGTAGACAGACACAAAATGTTGGAGTAACTCAGCGGGTCAGAGAGCATCTCTGGAGAAAAGGAATAGGTGACGTTTCTGGTCGAGACTCTTCTTCAGGCCTGAAATGTCACCTATTCCTTTTCTCCAGAGATGCGGCCTGTCCCCCCGAGTCTTCTTGCGTATGGCGTGCACAGCCTAAAGTTGTAGGACAATTTGTTCTATTTGATCTTATTTGATTGTGCTCGCCAGGTTGATTGCATTCGTTGAAACAGGGCGGACCACGTGAAGGTTGCAATCTCTCACCCCGTTGAGTTACTCCAGTTTTTTGTGTCTATCTTCAGTTTAAACCAGCATCTGCAGTTCCTTCCTATGTAAGAGTGAAACAGTATTCCTGACAAAAAATCAATAGTTAACTTTGTATCTTTAGCCTTTTCAGTATTATTTGTAGAATGGGTAATTATGTCCTTAGGTACTTCACAGAATTTCTCCAAGGTTAAATCTGAATCTTGCAAAAGGCACAAAATACATGAATAAGGAAATGAAATAATGGGAACAATGGCCTGTTTTTGAAGTTTTCTTATGTTCCTAAGTGCTGTGGCATATGTCCGGTAAAATGTATCCTACAGAAATCGACTAGTGAATCAAAATTAGAAGTACCTAGTCTACAACTAAAAAGAATAATTGATTTCTGGCAGGAAAAAGATAAATAAATTAAATACATAGAAAATTGATTTTTTTTTTTAAAGTTTAAAGCTCAGGGAGTTAATTGATAACTAGCTAGCTGCATTGAAAAGTGAATAGGAAGGTCAAGGTGCAGTGATGAATGGAAGCACCTTCATCTGGAGGTGCGAATGGTAGATTTCTGTGGCACCCCTTCCATTTCTACTATTTATACAAGTCTTAGAGAGTACTTCTTTATAACCATATGCCAATATATCCCAAAAAGCCTTACTCCACACATTTCCTTCAATTTCTACAGTCAAATGTTAGCAGTGTACTTGGTATACATAAGCATAAAGAAGAAAAAGCAGTAATTCAACAAGAGAATTATGTAGCTTCCAAATTATCTCACTAAAAGAAAAACCAGCATTATGACTCACATCCCAAATGGCAATTAAATTCAGACTTAGTGTTTATTCAACAGCAGTTAGACAGTGGCCTTAAGGGATACAGATTTACTTTAGCAGCAGGATAATGCATTCTCTATTTGACAATATTAGTGAGAGCATGAGTAATGTGTTGGTTTATTAAAATTTTGTCATAGACATCATAAATTGTTACAAAAAGTCTGAAATGTATGTTCAGATATAATCTTAAATTGACAAGTACATCTCAATCTGCAAAGTTCCTTGACCAAGCAGCATTTATCTCATTTAGTTGCAATTTTTTAACAAATAAAGCAACTAAAATTTTGATCATGCAGAATAAGCTTGCTTGAGCATAGATCTATTTTAATAATCCCTGCTGTTCAAAAAGAAATGCATGCTGTAAGGAAAGCCTTGAACGTTGCCGAGAATATGTTCAATACATGGTTGCTGATGACACCAATTTATGCAGCTAGGAGACAAATCAAATAAAATAATCAGCATGCAAGGATACTTAAATTAATTAAGCAAGAAATGGCAGACAGTATGCAACTGAATTGTGGTCTCCATAACCTGAAAAAAATTGTTCAGTATTAAAATACTCAAATATACCACAACATATTAAAATGTACACATTACATATGTAACTTTAATTCCCCACATCACCAAATCAGATATGTAGAAACAATCTTACCTAAACAAACATTTCTCATTTAACTTTCTGCATCCTTCATATGTTTTTCTCTATTCCTCTTTTGATTTCCTTTTTTTCATTTTGTTATACAATCTTAACCTAACAGAAGTGTTGAACAGATTAAGAATCTTAGCTTCCTCTTAAGATCACCATTTCAGAGGTCAGTTCCTAGCAAGATCAATTCACTTCGTGTGATATGAAGTAAACGCCGAGATACAGCAAAGGCATTGGGATCAGGCAGCATTCCAGCTATAGTATCTACACTCTGGAATGAGCTGTTCCTGTATCCAGAAATAGAGGCAAAAAGCTGGAGTAACTCAGCAGGTCAGGCAGCATCTCTGGAGATAAGGAATAGTCACATTTCGGGTGTCGGGTTTTAATCTGAAGAAGGGTCTCGACCCGAAACGTCACCTATTCCTTTTCTCCAGAGATGTTGCCTGACCCGCTGAGTTACCCCAGCTTTTTATGTCTATCTTCGGTTTAAACCAGCATCTGCAGTTCCTTCCTACACTGTTCCTCTATCCAAGTCGTTCCAGTACAGGTACAACACTGGTATTTATCCAACAAATGTGGAAAATTGCCTAGGTATGTCCTGTTCACAAAAAGTACAAATCCAATCCAGCTAACTAACAACCCCATCAATCTACTTTGGCAAATTGATTTAAGCCACCATCAACAAGTCAAGTCACGTTTATAGTCATACGCACAAGTACAATGAAGTACTGGTACAATGAACTAACTTGCTAGCAGCAGCATCACAAACTTAGACAACCACACAAAACTAATTATACATAAATTGTAATGAATTATGCAAAAAGTGTTAAAGGAAGGCAAAAATCAAGACGTTGGTTCTTAATTAGAAAAGAAACAAGTGTTACTGTTGGTACACAAAAATGCTGGAGAAACTCAGCGGGTGCAGCAGCATCTATGGAGCGAAGGAGATAGGCAACATTTCGGGCCGAAACCCTTCTTCAGACTGCTACTGTCTCCGGAGGGAGGAGGAGAACTTCTTCAAAGTAGGCATACCTTGAGGAGATTTTGCAGTGGAGTAGACAAAGTGTTAAAGAAGGAACTGCAGATGCTGGAAAATCAAAGGTACACAAAAATGCTGGAGAATCTCAGCGGGTGCAGCAGCATCTATAATAATAATAATAATAATAATAGATTTTATTTAAGGGCACCTATACAAAAGTCTCAAGGACACCTTACAAAATTTAACAAAGAAACATATAATCAGAGTAAAATAAGTAATAAAGACATCACAATACACAAATTAAAGACAGAAATTCGATCCAAAAAAAGACAACAACAAAATTCAGAAACACAATGTGAAGGGAGAGCAGCGGCAGCTAAACCGCGCCAGCGTCCACTCTCCCTTCCGACCGCCATCTTGAACATAGACTAACATAGACACTACACACTACACACAAAATCACCCCCCCCCACAATGGTTACCACTGTGGGGGAAGGCACAATGTCCAGTCCCCAACCCCAGTTCTCCCCAAAGTCAGGCCTATTGAGGCCTCCACAGTTGCCTCTACGGAGGCCCGATGTTCCTGGCCATTCTCGCCGGGTGCAGTTGCCCCGGCGTCGGGAGAGTCCTCGCAGCGGCTGGGATGGCTGCAACGGCCGGTTTCCTACCGGAGTCCGTGGCACCTGAAGCCGACAAGGCCGCGCCGATTTGGAGCTCCGAGGCTCCCGATGTTAAAGTCGGCGCCGCCGCCCGCGGCTGGCCGCTCCGCAGCCCCGCAGCCCGGAGGTGTTGAGCTCGGCGGTCACCGCATACCGGAGCTCCAGCGCGTCGATCCAGCGCGGCGACCCAGGCAAGGCATCGCCCGCTCCGCTCTACGATAGCGCTCCAGCGTTGTGCCACCAACCGAAGCTGAAGGTGCTGGGCAGTCCCCGTCAGGAAACGCCGCTCCAGGCCCGCTGGTAGGCCACGAGGACGGGTCGACGGGGCAGCCCGGAGAAAAAGCTGCCTCACCGACCAGGTAGGGACCTAGAAATATGGTTACCCCCTTCGCCCAACATTGAAAAGTCGAATTACTCCTACAGACAAAACGCAGACTAACTAAAACTACAAAAAAAAAGTGAATTAAACGGACGGCTGCTGATTAGCAGCCGTTCCCCAAGATGGCTCCTCCTCCTCCAATCTATGGAGCGAAAGAGATAGGCAACATTTCGGGCCGAAACCCTTCTTCAGTCTGAAAGTCGTAGGAAAGCAGCTGTTCCTGAACCTGGTGGTGTGCGACTTCAAGCTTCTGCACCTTCTTCCTGCCTGATGGTAGCATTGAAAAGAAGTCCTGGCCAGGATGGTGAAGTTCTTTGATGATAGATGCCGGCGCTCTCTTGAGGCAGCTTCTCATGTACAGTAGATGCTTTCGATGGAGAGGCAGAGCTGTGCCTGTGATGGACCAGGCTGAGTGCACCACTCCCTGCAGCCTCTTCTGTTCCAGTTCTTTGGGATTGCCGTGGCACAGCATGGGTGCAACAGTGCCATAATGCAACACTTGCTTCTCCAACAACCAGCTCACCGGTGTCAATACTTCACCAAAGCCCTGAATGAAAGGTAGACACAAAATGCTGGAGTAACTCAGCGGGTGAGGCAGCATCTCCGGAGAGAAGGAATGGGCCACGTTTCGGGTCGAGACCCTTCTTCAGCCCTGAATGAAAGAGATGAATTTCAGATGAGAGGTGCAAGTGACTGCCCTTGCCATGAAGGAAGTATGTGACTCAGTGTGGCATCAAGGAGCTCTGGTAAAATGGAATTCAATGGACAGCAAGGTGAAAATACTCCTTGGGTTGAGTTATATCTTGCACAAAGAGAAATGGTTGTGGTTTTTGGGAGTCAATCATCCTAGTCCCATAATCAGGAGGAGGAGCCATATTCATGAGGAGGAGGAGGAGGAGGAGGAGCCATCTTGGGGAACGGCGTCAGGAGGAGGAGCCATCTTGGGGAACGGCTGCTAATCAGCAGCCGTCCATTTAATTCATTTTTTTTTTGTAGTTTTAGTGAGTGGGCGGCACGACTCTCGTCAGCAGCGGCCTCTGCAGTCCGTCTGTCTTTTTATTATTTTTGTCTCGTTTCTATGTAGTTTTTATTTTTATTTTTTGTCGGGGTATGTGTGTGGGGAGGTGGGGGTGGGGGTGGGGGGGGGAACTTTAAAATCTTTCCCCTGCACGGGAGACCCGACGTTTTCTTTGTCGGGTCTCCGTTGTCGTTGGGGCTGGGCAACGTGGAGCGGCCTCCAGCAGGAACGACCTGGGGCTCCAGTTGCGGAGCTGCGGACTACTCACCGTCACGGGGCTGGCCGAGTCCGGAGCGGGTGGAGCTGTGGTGGAAACAATCGCTGCTGCGACCTGACCCCCGGAGATTCGGAGGCCACAGCCGCGGGTCTGGCGGACGGCGTCACCGGAGGCCCGCGGGTCCCTGGTGGGAGACCGCTTTTCGGGGCTTCCGCAGCGGCGACTTCTTCCGCCCGAGTTGCGGGGTTGAAGAGCACCTGGAGCGGGGCTTTACATCATCGCCCCGCGCGGCTTGGAATGGCCACGGGACTTTGCGAGCGCACGCCGGGGCTCTAACACCAAGACCCGGTGCGCGACCTTGCATTACCCGGCGTGGCTTTAATGGCCGCGGGACAATCACCATCACCCGCCGGGGGCTTTGACTTTGACTCTGACATCGGGGGGGGGAGTGCAGTGGAGAGATACGTTTTTTTTGCCTTCCATCACAGCGCTGTGATGGATGTATGTGTAAATTGTGTTGTGTCTCGGGTCTTCTTCATTTTGTAATGTATGGCTGCAGAAACGACATTTCGTTTGGACCTCAACGGGGTCCAAATGACAAATAAATTGTGTTGTATTGTATTGTATTGTATTGTATCTCAGGGCCGTATCGTAAACCCAACCCTCTTAAATTACTGTATCAATAGTCTTCCTTCCATCTCTTTCATCACAAGATCAATAGTAGGCAGGTTTGCTGATGATTGCACACTTTTCATTCCATTCACAGCCCCTCAGCAAATGAACAAGTCTATATTCTCATGTAGAATGACCTGGACAATATATGGCAAGTAGCATTAATGCCATAGAGATGCCCATCGATGACCATCTCCAATAAGAGAGAGTACAACCACCTACTCCTGACATTCAATGACACTTCAGTCACCAATCACCCACAGTCAACATTATTGGAGGTCACCAATTACCATAAATTCATAAGTGATAGGAGCAGAATTAGGCCATTCAGCCCATCAAGTCTACTCTGCCACTCTGCCATTCAATCATGGCTGATCTATCTTTCCCTCTTAACCCCATTCTCCTGCCTTCTCCCCATAAACCCTGACACTCATACGAATCAAGAATCTATCTATCTCTGCCTTAAAAATATCATTTGACTTGGCCTCCACAACCTTCTGTGGCAATGAAGTCCACAGATTCACCACCCTCTGGCTAAAGAAATTCCTCTCCATCTCCTTCCTAAAGGAACATCCTTTAATTCTGAGGCTATGACCTCTGGTTGTAGACTCTCCCACTGGTGGAAACATCTTCTCCACATCCACTCTATCCAGGCTTTTTCCCGTCCAGGCCAGAAATTAAACGGGACCAGCCACATAAATGGTGTGACTCCAATAGCAGGTTAGAGACTGAATGTCCTGTGGTGAGTGACTCACCTTGAGACATCCCAAAGCCTTTCCATTATCTACAAATCGGAAATGTGATGGAATATTTTCTACCTGTGTTCCAGCAGTTACCATGTGCACCATCTACAAAATGTATTGCTCTTATTCACTTCGGCTACTCTGTATTTAAAAGACATTTGGACAGGTGCGTGGAAACTGTAGGAAAGGTTTAGAGCAATATGTGCCAAACACAGGCAGGTGGGACGATCCTGGAAGGTGCATCTTGGTCAGCGTGGGCAAGTTGGGCCAAAGGGCCTGTTACCGTGCGGTATGACTCCATGACTCTAAAAGAGACAGTGTTAGCAGGGTATTGAGACACCACTATCTGGAGGTGCCCCTCCACGGAGCGCAGTGGAATCATGTGACTGTCTACATCCTGCAACTCCACAGGTGAAATGCCGTGGTTCCAAAAGATAGTTCACCACCACATCAAGTGCGATTAGTGATGGGCAATAAATGCTGGGAACACCCTGTTAGAAAATATTAAAAATAGCATTCAAAACTTTCTGAAAAGATTTTGAAGGGCAAAGTTTCATTTTGATTTGATTTTTGACTATCAAAGCTTATTATATTTATGATTGTATATATTTTCTGTATTGCACTTTCCATTTTGTGTACTCTTATGAATATGATAATAAATAGGATAAAAGATGTGGTTAAAAATTGAAGGGGAGCCCGAGGGTTCAGAGTCCATTTGACTATTATTAAATATGTCAATGGCTGAGATAAAAAGGAAATTAAAGAAAGCTGGAAGTTTTTAAATAAGATATACTGAAAATGGCTAGTAGACTGGTGAATATATTTTTTGAGTTTAGAGATGCAGCGCGGAAACAGGACCTTCGGCCCAACGTGTCCGCACCGAACAGCGATCCCCGCACATTAGCACTACCCTACACACACAAGGAACAATTTTAAACATACATTTTACGCCAAGCCAATTAACCTACAAATCTGTATGTCTTTGGAGTGTGGGAGGAAACCGGAGAAAACCCACGCAGGTCACGGGAAGAACGTACAAACTTCGTACAGACTAGCACCCGCAGAGAGGATTGAACCCGGGTCTCTGGCGCTGTGAGGCAGCAACTCTACCGCTACGCCACCATGCCGCCCATGTCCCCAATCCTGTCCCCAATAACAAATCAGGTGGGATTTTGCACTAGATCATGTCTATTCCATTCTAGAGGGTAAATTCTGTTACAGAGTTGATAAAACTGCCGTGGAAGTATCCGAAGCATTTGGAATTAAAGGAAAATAAAAACCTGAAGTTCTGTCAGTTAAAACAATTGACATCGCATGTTTGAAAGTCTGAAATGCCTTACACAGTGTGTGCACAGCGCTGGCCTCTACGGGGAATTCATATCATTACTTAAAGTCTTCAAGGATAGTGGGGCAAATGTCACTCATTTTTGATGTGGCGGAGGTCAGCAGCTCCATATGTTAGTGGGCTGGAACGCCTGTAAATGTTTTTAGTACTCTCAGAAAATGAGGAATATGATGTGACAAGATATTTGAGATGTCCTCTCTGCATCCCCACAGATGGTAATCCTGAGGTCAATAAATAAAAGACTGACGATATTTCATATTCGGCCTTCAAACTAATTTAGCAGCACCATTGTTTAATTATACAAAACAAAAATAATTTTGATGTTTTTCCAAGAAAAGTGAAATTTCATGATGAAAAGGGTGATTGTATGATTTGTCAACGAGGAATCAGTCTTTTGAGCTAGAGGTGTGTTCTGGTTAATAAAAACCTTGGTCGTCTTATGCTGTTTTCTTATCTCTTGAAACATTGTTAATGAGGTATCAGAATTGATGAGCAAAACTAGTTATCTGAAAGTGACAAATTGGACCATTTTGTTTTTCCTCTTCTTGTCCCACTCCAGCTGGTTTTAAGAAGGATTATGGATTATTTGTGCAGTATTTCATAGAGCCATTTGAGACACAAGTGCCTGAAACATCGTTGAAATCTAGAGTTGTTTATCTTCAAACTACTGGGTGAAAGCATGAAAATCATTCAACTGTAACAAAAAAAATATTCCTTTGATAGTCATGGAATTTAAATGTGCACACATAGAAGGCAAGCAAGTCAAATACAATTATCATTATGCAAACTGCATCACTAACATTGAATTAAAGGACCATTGCCACCCACCGTGTCACCTCACAGTTGGGATTTCTAATGCAGAACTGAACCATAATGATGAGAAGGGGCCCACAAACATTTCCCAGTCTGATTTCACATTCAAAGCAACAAAAATCTACAAAAATCTACAAAGCAAACATAGGATGCAACAAAATGTTGATAATAAATGGTTTCAGGACCTGGCGAGGGGTGAGTAAAGATATGAAGTAGGTACATCCCTTTCATATTGTCCTACCTTATCTTATGCTTTCTTTTTTCTTTTTCCTCCTTTTGGTTTTTCTCTTTTTCTTTCTTTTTTTTCTTCTCTATAACTATTTCTTGTGGTTTAGGTCCATATGGGTGTTCCTGGACCACTCTTTCAATCACTCACTTACTATCTTTACTAACTCTATCCTTTTTTCTTATTAAAGTTTAAAATAAGGAGTGGTGCAAGAAAAGCATAAACTTACGTTATTGCAGATTATTGTAATGTACAATACTTCTAATAAAATAAAAAATACAACAACAACAAAAAAGCCAAAAAAATCAGTGTACCGGCCAGTTCATATTAGATAATCACCCATGGATATAGCCAAGAAGGAAAGTAGGAGAACCTAGTAAAGAACAGAAAACAAATAAATCAGACCAGACCTTCATGTCTTGTTAACCATCATAACTGACTACACAGCATTGGGTGTATTTTGTTAGGTTTAAATTCCGAACTCAAAAGCTATAATTCTTAAAATAGTATCAAATCCCTTAAAGTTTACACTATCGGCCATATTTGTTTGGAGGTTCTGAATAGAAACTCTGAATAACATTCACAAATTTAATCATTGAAGCAGAACCCTTTGATAGCAGTGGGTACTTGTATATTAATTAAAAAGAGACCAGTGGTGTACAGTGGCACTCCCTAGGGTCATTACCGGGACCAAAGGTTTTCTCAATATGCATTAATGACTTGGACTCGAGCATACAGATCACATAAAACTGGGAAGAACCAGTGAGCTGTTAGGAAGATAGCAGTAGACCTCAAGAGGTTAGAGATAGGCAGAGGAGTAAACAGACAGATACACAGTAGATTAAATTAATGCTAAAGAATGTGAAATGTTTCATTGCAGAAGGAAGCTAGCGGAGAGGCAATATAAACTGGAGGGCACAATTTTAAAAGACGTCCAGGAACAGAGCGATCGAGCATGTCATGCATAAATAGTTCAGAATATCAGTGAAGCTTGAGAAACCTGTTAAAAAAACATTCGGGATCCTGTGCAAGGAAGTTATGCTGAATCTTTATAAACACTGATTTGGCCATGACTGGAGTACTGTAAAGCTAAAAACCACTGATGCTGGCATTCTGAAATCAAAACCGAAAATGCTGGAAACACAGTGATAGATAGATTTGTGCTCGAGGGAGAAGTTCAGATGGTCCAGGAATTCTAGAGACTGGAAAAAGGGTCCACAGCCAGTGGTAAGGATTCCTGGCCAAAGAAATGGTCATCGTGGCAGAGACGGTGGAGGAAAATTGTAACGTCAGGCCAGGCTTGGAATTCATTTAGATGCGGACAGAGGAGGATGAAGCTAATGTATTGTGTAGGAAGGAACTGCAGATGCTGGTTTAAACTGAAGATAGACACAAAAAGCTGGAATAACTTAGAGGGACAGGCAGCATCTCTGGAGAGAAGGAATGAATGACATTTCGGGTCGAGACCCTTCTTCATCACCCATTCCTTCTCTCCAGTGATGCTGCCTGTCCCGCTGAGTTACTCCAGCATTTTGTGTCTATCTAAGCTAATATATTGTGCTGGTTTCCCATTGGAGAAAGCCAAAGGCTTTGCCCTCGACTCATACTCGCAGCATGGTCGACACGAGGTCCTAGGAGGTCTTTGTAACTCTCCTTCATGCTCGAGAGTATTCCCCGCATACTCGAGGCCTCAGCTAGGTCGCGGCGTATTTTTCAACATGCTGAAAAATGCCCGCGAGTAAAAAAAAGTCGCCATGGAAAAAAATCGAGCAGGTTTAGTCGAAGTGGATCGTAGTAGGTCGGCATGTTATTCGTAGGTAATCGAGGGTAGTCGAAGGTAATCAAAGGTAGTTGAAGGTAGTCGTCGCAAGTCTTCAATATTGTCGAAGGGAGGTCGAAGGAGGTCGTCTTCACTCTCCACTATTCGGTGTCCAATTTTCCCGAAGTTAGTCGTAGCTAGTCAAAGCTAGTCTTCTACATAGTCGAAGGAGGTCTTCAACATGACACTTTTTCAAACACTCCTAAACCCTTCTAAACTCGCCAATTAGGTCGCCACAGTGGGACAGCCCCTTTAGACACCAGACGTGTTCATTGCTGATGGCTGAACCAAACCATGGAGACAGAACTCCTCTTCCAGCTGGCCCTTGTTCCTTGAGCAGGCTTTCTTTTGGCCATTAGGTTTCAATCCTCATATGATGTCAATATCAGTGAGGTGCCAAGGTGCAACATGTAGATCTGCTGGTTTTAGTGTAGGCCACAAGAATCCTGATGATCCATACACTAAACTCAATTTTAGTGAGTGTAAGATGCCTATGCATGATCTAGCAACAAATCAACAACCACAAGATGCATGATTCTCCAGACTATTATAGACCAAACACTGAGGGACCACCCTTATAAAAAAACTGGAATGGTGAAGAGCACAGTGAGGCAGTCAGTGCCCAATGCAAAAAGAATTTCAATGAACCACTCGATCAGGATTAAATTTGATCCAAGTATCAAGTCCCACAACATGCTTCCACAATCTTGGCATTAAAGGATAACCAACAATTGAAAACAATAAGCCTTCTGAAATATCCAAAATCACTGCTAAAGCAGCAAACATCACTAAGAACTACATCCAGCATAAATTCTTGCCCTCGTCTGAAGAAGGGCATATTTGCAGATCTCTGGGACGATGTCATCATGACCTCATGTCAAAAAAATAGACATCAAAGTGCAATAAATACAAGGGGTCCCCATGCTGTCTGCCACAGTGAATGTCTTTGTAAGGGCTCTCCTCAACTGCCTCCTCCCAATGGATAAAGAATTCCTTCCAAATGCAATATGAATTCCGCTCATCAAGAGGCACGATAGCAAATGATTAAAAATATATTTTAAAAGGGATGGAGAAAGAAAACTAGGAACGCCTGACCTGTTAGGAAAACAGCTAGGAGCAAAATGCTGGATGCTATAATGAAAGTTTTGATAACATAACACCAAATGGATAATGGGATTTAGCAGAGACAGCGCAAGTTTAAGAAAGGTAAATAATTTTTGACCAGTTTATTTTAGTCCTTTGAGAATATGACCAGGTGAAATACTGTAATTGATGTTGTTTAGTTAGATTTTCATAAGGCTTTTGATAATGTTGAAAAATGTCAATGTTCATAGGGTACGAAGAGTCGCTACGTAAGTAACTGGAAACTAACATGTCTAACTGCAAATTGTCTTTCTGTAATTATCTGGGGCCATGGTGAGACTGCACCTGGAGTATTGTGTATATTTTTGGTCTCCTAACCTATAAAAAATATATCTTTGCCAGAAAGGGAGTGCAAAGGAAATTTGCCAGACTGGTTCCTGGGATGGCAGGTTTGCCACATGAACAGAGACAATAGATTAGGACTCTGGAGTTTAGAAGAATGAGGGCTGATCTCATTAAAATATTAAATCCTCACAGGGTTCAACAAGATGGATGGAAGGAGGATGTTCTCACTGGCTGAGAATATAATCAGGGGTTACAATCCAAATAAAGAGCAAGCCATTTAGGCATGAGATGAAAGAGACATTTCTTTATTCATTAGCTGGTCAGTCTTTCAAATTTCTCAAACTGGATGGGTGTGGAAAGTCATTTGCTGAGTTTATTCAATACAAATATTGATAAATGTATGGAAACTGAGGAAATCAGCGGATGTAGGAATAGTGCAGGAAATAGAATATGTTACGAAGAAATAGTATCCCTTTTTGCTTTACATAAGTTCAGTAATTTACAAGCAGCATGAATGTTGTGTTTATTCTATTCACAGATGTTTGTTCCCCCCCATTGTCATCACCATACACGGTTTAGATCCAGAAAAGTCATATACATTTATGGTGGATATGGAGTCATGCAGTGATCAACGCTACTCCTACACAGAGGAGAGGGGCTGGTGCCCATCTGCTCCAGCTCGACAGCAGGTAAGATATTGTGGCTATAAGAATAAAACTCCCGTTCAAAATGGACTGTGGACAATGGGAAAGATGGGAAGGAACTGAGGGTTGAAAGGCAAAATAATTGAGGAATTCGTTATCACCCTGTAACTTTATTAATAAAAACAATAGCTAAATTTGTCACGGTGACCACATTGCCAAACGCACAGAATTACCATCCAATTAATTGGGTAAGGATTATGCCAGATGTGTAGCCAGATCATTTTGAATGGCGTGGAGAGAAATGCTACCTCAAATGTTCTATTCGGCAAAGTTATGCTTTCTGCACACTCTGGTTTGTGGAATTTGAAGTGGAGAATCAGGCCATTTCACAGCTCTCTGGGCTAGACTGTGCAAAATGGGGAGGGAATGAATTCACCACTGTGGTTTTAGATATCATAATTTACTGGGACTGCAATCTTCCAGAGAAGTTTGCTTGACTGCCTCAAGGAATTGAAGAAAAACAGTTCCAGTGTTTTCCTTTCATTGGATAGAGGCCCTTGTATTTTAATTTCCTTCAGGGTAATGCATGATTAGGGAGTATGATGGAGGTCGGGTTTTAAGAATGCAGCAGGCTTAATGGATCTGATGTCCAGTGATTTAATGTAATCTGCCCACCTAACAATAGCATTGGTCAATCAGAATCAGGAGTGAAAGGACAGTGACTGTATCAGAGAGGATTTGAACACAAAAGGACACAAAGTGCTGGAGTAACTCCGCAGGTCAAGCAGCATCTCTGGAGATCATGGATAGGTGATGTTTAGAGTCAGTCTGAAGAAGGGTCTCGACCTGAAACCTCATCTATCCATGTTCTCCAGAGATGCTGCCTGACCTGCTGAGTTACTCCAGCACTTTGTGTCCTTTTGTTTATTAACCAGCATCTGCAGTTCTTTGTTTCTACTAAGATTTGAACACAGGCAATAGCAGTCACACAATTTTAATGAAATACTGAGGAAGCACAGAAATCCAATGCGTGGTCCAGTATAGGCCCAGTCTCTTCCAACACATAGAAATCAGTTATCTATGTCTATGTTTAATATCATTTTACCACATACTGTACCCTTCCATCTGTCATGCACTTGCACATTCAGTTTGCCCATTTCTTTCTACCTCACCTTGTAACTTACACCAGCACCTAGTTTTGTATCTGCAGCAACCCTGGATGCATTGCACTTTGTCTCATTGTCCCATTAATTGATAACAGATTGCAAAAAGCTGGACACCAAACCATGTTGAGCCTCCACTCCCACCCGACTTAACTGCCTTCCCGCCCAGATATGAATGTTTATTCCTACTTTTATATGTTCAGTTCATTATCCAGTCCTCAGTCCTGGCCAGTCATGTAACCCCATTCATGTGCTCTAATTTTATTTCACAGACTGGACTGCAGCTTGTCAAAGACCTTCTGAAAATGCAAATACTGCAGAATACATTGACTGATTCTCCCTTATCTATTTTGCTGCCAGGAATCTCAGGATTCTCAAACAGTTTTGCCTTTTGATGTCCCTTTCATAAATTTCATGTTGACTCTAGTTGATACGTATATATTAATTTTCTGATTGCGCCTGTTACCACTTCCTTAACAATAAATTCTGGGGTTACATTTGTTACCTTCCAATCTGTGGAGCTCATTTCAGAATCAATCGAATTTTGGAAGATGCCTACCAGTGCAGCTGGTGTCGCTATAGATAACTCTTTCAAAACCTTAGGCTCTAGGTCATTGGATCGAGAATTTAACTGCTCTCATCAAGAGAACAATTATGGATATGGACATGTGCTGAAGTGGATTGTGCAGGAAGGAACTGCAGATCCTGGTTTACACTGAAGATAGACACAAAATACTGGAGTAACTCAGTGGGACAGGCAGCTTCTCTGGATAAAAGGAATGGGTGACGTTTCGGGTCGAGACCCTTCTTCAGACTGAGGTGGATATGCTTTTCACTATCCTTAACCATATGTTTCTGAACTATTTTTGTTTTCCTCTTTAAAATCGTGTAGCAATCAAGTGGAGTTTATATTCACTCCGATACCCCAACCCTTGCAGCTGAGTTGATCGACAAGCCCATAACTTTCAAACTGCTCAAAATCTGCACCGCAAATGGAACCGATCACAAAGGAATGGTGAGCCAACTTTTCAACAAAAAAAAACAAGACAATGTTCTTTGGAGTATGTATACTTATTTTCTCAGAATAGTACAAATTCCATTGCATGACGATTCTATGATTGCAAGCACTTCTCATCTAAGTGAACGTTTATCTAATGCCTGGGTTTGTACTTGGTCCTGGTGATTAGTCCTTAGAGGGCTTTGCAACTATTCTTATCTTGTCCCAACTTGACATCCATCCAAATGCACTTTGCAAGATCTCATTAATTGATGACAGATTGAAACGCTGGATGATTGGTTGTGGCAATGCCTTGGCAATGGTCAGAACTTAACATCCTAATTCAGCTCCGGTTGGGCCTTACATCTGCAACTTTTCTTACTAGTTTTGCTCAGTAACGTATCGGGTGGTTTGCTAGACCCATTAGGCCATTAGAGTTATAGAATCATAAAGCATGGAAACAGACCCTTTGGCCCAACATGTCCATGCCGACCAAGATGCCCCATCGATGCTAGTCTCATCTGCCTGTGTTTGACCCATATCCATCCAAACCGTTCCTATCCATGTACCTGGCCAAATGTCTTTTAAACGTTGTTATAATATCTGCCTCAAGTACCTCCTCTGGCAGTTCCTTCCATAGACCCACCACCCTCTGAGTGAAAAAGTTGCCCTCAAGTTCCTATTAAATCTTTCTCCTCTCACCTTAAATGTATATCCTCCGGTTCCTGATTCCCCTGCTCTAGGTAAAAGAAACTGTGCATTCACGTTATTTATTCCCCATGATTTTGTACACCTCTATAAGATAACCCTTCAGCCTCCTGTGCTCCAAGGAGTAAAGTCCTAGCCTGCTTAACCTCTCCCTATAACTCAGGCCCTCAAGTCCTGACAACATCCTTGTACATCTTCTCTGCACTCTTTAGAACGGAGATGAGGAAACACTTTTTCTCACAGAGAGTGGTGAGTCTGTGGAATTTTCTGCCTCAGAGGGCGGTGGAGGCCGGTTCTCTGGACACTTTCAAGAGAGAGCTAGATAGGGCTCTTAAAAATAGCAGAGTCAGGGGATATGGGGAGAAGGCAGGAACGGGGTACTGATTGGGGATGATCAGCCATGATCACATTGAATGGCGGTGCTGGCTCGAAGGGCCGAATGGCCTACTCCTGCACCTATTGTCTATTGTCTATTGTCTTGCCTGTTTAACAACATCTTTCCAAAATTGAACACAACACTCCAAATGCGGCCTCACCAACATCTTGCACAACTGTAACGTAAGATCCCAACTTCTTTACCCCGTGCTCTGACTGACGAAGCCCAATGTACCACCCTTCTTGACCACCCCATCTAGCTGTGACACCACTTTCAGGGAACTATGTAGCTGCACTCCCTCCGCTCTACAATAGTCCTCTGGGTCCTGGCATCCAATGTGAAGGTCCTGCGCTGGTTTGACTTCCCAAAATGCAACACCTCGCACTTATCTGCATTAAAACCAATTAGCCATTCCGCAGTCCACTTACCCACCTGATCAAGATCCTGCTATAACTTTTGATAATCATCTTCACTATCTATGATACCACTCATTTTAGTGTCATCTGAAAACGTACTAATTATGCCAACTAAATCATTGATATCCACCACTAACAGCAATGTGCCCATCACTAATCCGAGGTGCACCACTAGTTGCAGGCCTCCAGTCTGATAAACAACCTTCCAGCATCACTGTTTCCTTCCATGGAGCCAATTCTCCATCTAGTCGGCGAGCCCTCCCTGAATCCCAGGTGATCTAACCTTCCAGAGCAGACTACCATGTAGAACCTTATCATTGTGGTGGTAGATCTGTGGATTTCAGATGGAACGATGTGCTATGATTATTTGGCTTGGGTATTTAGAGGCTTTAAAAAAAGGGACCAAAAAGATAATTAACAAATATTTTGGATAAAGATATTTTTCATCAGAATTATAACTAGAAAATAACCGGTAAATAATAGACATTTAGGCAAATCATGAGGTGATATTGACAAAGGATTGTCATTTAGCTCATTGTGCCTCATCTTGTTCTTTGAAGTAGTGATATAAATAACCCATATCTCCTGCTATTTCCTTGTAGCCTTGCATCTATTTACTCTTCTATTCTACAATGTACTTTTTTAAAATGTTGTTCATTTGGCTTTCATCCCTCCTTCAGTATTGAGATAGTAACAACTCTTTAAATGAACAGATAATCTGTGGGCAGCGCAGTGGCAGAGCTGAGAGCTGCTGCCCCAGAAGCTCATCATTGGTGAGGAATGCATGGAGCTTGCACATTCTCCCTGAGAAAGTTTCCTCCAGGTTCTCCAGTTTCCTCCCACATCCCAAAGATGTGTGTGCGTTGGTGGTTAATTGGCCACTGTGAATTGTTGCTGAGGTAGAGATGAGCAGTAGAATCGTGGTGTCTTCATGAATCTGAGGGAATCTTTGGGAGAGATCATGAGAATGTGGTGAAAATCAAATGGGGTTTGTGTAGATTTGGTGTAAATCACTGCTTGATGGTTGGTGTGAACTCTGTGAGCTGCAGGACTATGATTTAAACATTTCCTTTCTTTAATGTCAGCTCTAGTTTATTTGGCAATGTTTCAGAATGTGTGGGTTCTGATCAAGCACTGGATTTCAACAATAGTGTGAAGTCACAAATGAATGATTATACGTTATATTATTTTAAAGTAGACCTGATTTCATTTAAAACTGGTGACACACCTCATATTTGTTCTGTTAGGGAGGAAAGCAGTACATTTTAACTCTGGCGTTAGATTCAGATGACATGATTCTTTTTAACCTGTGTTATTTTAGATAGGATATATAATGTGATGTGTAAGGAAAAAGGAAGCAGTTTGTTTTTTGAAATATTATCTCTTTAATCCCAAGTGTAGCCACTCCTCCACCACTCCTACTCCCACTACATGATGCCCCCTTGAATATTGCTTTTGCATCATTTCTTTTTTAAGGGACAAATTAACCTTTTTATATTAAAACTGGAAACCACAGAAACACGACATTTACATAACTGGCAGCACTATCCAGCCAATGAACATTTAACAAGTATTTCAGTGAACACCTGGGGAGGCATTTGCAGATGTGACAAGAATGACATTAATTGTTCTGTTTATTTTGTGTGAGTAGACTAGAAAACCATGCGTTAAAATAAAAAATAGTTATTTATGAAATTCTCTCTCTTTTCTCTAATGAATCAAATTCCTGTGTTATAATAGGGGGAGGTGGGGTGAATTAGTTCATCATCATGTGTAGTTTTTAGCTGAAAATTGGATCAGGGCATATAAATGTATCTCTGACCCATTTTAAACTCATGTGCTTTGGTCTTATTTTTATGCTACTATCATAAATTCCCATGTCCTTACTTTTAATAAACCAAGTGTCAATACTTACACACATACCCCACCTGGTTCAGTCCGTGACAACACTCAGAACTGTGAGTTAAAATAGAATGAAAAATCAGAAAGAAGATGATGCAGATTTTAAAATGCATATGTTCTTTCATAAGTATGTTGTAGAGGACCAAGGTAACAAATCTGTTCAAAATGGAGGAAAAAAATCTAATCCCAGTAAACCAGTCTGTTCAGTATTGGACTCCAGAGAACTTCTGACCCTTAACTGCTCCAAGTGTAGAAGGAGCATTTGGGATGACATTGAGAACCTTGAGTGCATGCATTGGCAGCACTACGAAGCCCTACTTACCACACGATTTCTTAAACTACCAGCTCCTCTCAGGCACCTTCTGTCTCCACATTGGCCTCAGCAACCATCTCAAAAAGCCACAAAACTACAGCAGTGGCAAGTCACTATCGATTCAAAAGTACTGCCCAAAGAGAAGATATGAGGTTTTAGAAGACATATTATTTGTCAGGTAAATGTGTAAGAAGGAACTGCAGATGCTGGTTTAAATCCTTCAAGAAAATGTCTTTATCAGTTTCCTTTCACCTGTCGTAAGATCAGGAGAACAGTTCACTGAGATGCCACAGCTCTCAGCTATATTCACTAAATGGTTTCCCTCTCTGTAAGAACCTCCTAGACATGTAAACCTCTACCAACAAGAAGGCCAAGGGTAGCAGATGGATGCGAAAACAATCGTCCTCCAAGTCAAATCAAGTGTATTCTACCCATATCTCATGGATCAATTATTCCTTCATGCTAGAAATCCCAACTGCATTGTTGGAGTACGCCTTTGAGGTCATTCAGAAAGTCATCCCTCTGTTTCCTGCTCAGAACAAGCATGGGTAACACAGATTGAAACTTTCTTAATTTACCATCCAATCTCAACTCCTTAACAGCTAAATTCAATGTCTAGAATTGATCCATTCAGACCAGGTAAATTATTAGTTCAGTCTCCAATCTTTGCTGATTATTCTTCATAATAAGAACAGGTCCCAGAGGTACGATAAGGAAATGACTGGATTATCATCCTTTGACTGTTGCTGGAATATTAAGATGTATAATGAGGACATGTTCAGGATCAGGTTCGTCTTCAATGTTTCCAGTGCTCAATATTGCAAGCTCATAACTCATAACCTTGCAGAAGAATAGCAAAATATTTTTGAGCGGCTGATTTTGAACTGTGGAGCTACTGAAATTACAAGACACCGATTCATTTTTTAGTACTGCATCTTTAACTCTTAACATTAAACTCTTAATGTTTAAAAAAAAAAGTATATTCATCGCCCAAAGATTTTTAAACAGTTGTACCAAATGACTCTCTGCAGCTTACGATCAAAAATTGACTGGTGAATTGTTTGTGTGAATTTGATACCATTTTGCACTCCAGCATTCTAAGAGTCTTCAGTGAAGTGTTCCTCTTATGTAAATATCCAGCCCAAATTACTAATGGAAAAAAGGTTTTAAAATTCTGACATATAACAGGCTGATTATTGAAATTATCACACTCAGTTTAAAAATCCTTAAAGACCCTTCAATCTTATTGTCAAAATATGTCACCCTTTTCTGCATATTGGATTGCTCCAATGATAACATCGGTTGAATCTTACTCAAACTCTTTCCTGCTATGACATCATTCAGAACAGCTCACATGAAATTAGATTCTTGGCAGGAGAGTTGAAGGTGCAGAGAGCTGATTTTGAACTAGTTGAATGATGAGACTTAATGAGGTACCCATTAGCTGTCAGAATTCACAGCAAGTGCTTTTAGCTGAGTAATTTGCATTGAGTGTGCACCCTCGATAACAATAAAAATTGTGAACATGAATTTCCCCACTTTACTGCTTTACAGAAGCAAGTGTACTTTTCACATTTATACACTCTTGTGGCCTTTTATTTAAAATATATTTTTTGGTTTGCAGTATTAGGACTGAAAGGTATTTAACAAAACCGGGCAGTGTATTTTTTTTTTTTTGTGTGGAACATTGTAGCTTTCAGACCAGAGTTTAAAACAGTTTTTCTTACCTAACTGGCAGGTGGAACCTTTCAAAATGCCACATGCAGACTGATCTGGAATCCTCACAATTGACAAAGCAGCAGGGAGCCCAGTTTAATGCTGTAAAGTGTCACAGTTATTTTTGTATGTATTGAACCAAAATGGCAGGTGTAACTATTTTCTCTGCGGTTAGCTAATGGAGTTCTTTTGTAACGAGAAGATTGCCGACAAACCAGCCAGTAATTACCCTGACAGTCAGAACAGCTCATCACTTGTGATATTTGACCGCTATTCTACTGCTGTTTGAATGCTGATAATCCCATCTTTTACTAGTCGAGTTACATATTTTTTCTAGTGCCATTACAGACATAATTAATGTAAATTGAAAAGTGTTGTAAAGATCCTTCCAATGTTAAATTCTGGAGACTTTGAACTTCTTTGTTCTAATTTTGTTGCTCGTTACAGACAGCCAATTGGCAGCAGAATGTTAGAGAACAGACAGCTTTCTCTGTCATGCCTATGATACCGTGGGATGAGTAGGGGGTGTGTGAAATGAAAAAAGTGCAGTTCCTTCAATAGTTAAATATCCTGGCAGGTGTGATGCAGAGCTATTAGGATGAAGGTTTGATTGCTGGTTTGTGCTGAGTTGGCTGACCTTACCAAAAGCAGAAATGATAGTGCTGGAATTGGCCTGCAGTGCCTTCCATGAGCCAAAGTAACAAGAAAGGTGTGGGGGATGGGACGTTCCCATTTACAACCTTGTGAAGAAAACCCCAGCACTTAATACACATGAATTTGTGAACATTAGATAAATTGAGATTTCACTTCAGTCTTCAAATAAATATTAACATTTCCTGAAAAGGTGCAGCAATGGCTCTTTCAACCACCTGCTGTGGAAAGATCTTCCAGAATCCGAATGCCATTGTCCCAATTCTTCCTTCTAACTTAAAATAGTAAGATTAAACGAGAACTTACCTAAGTTTGAAGTTTGATCTTTATTTTATGAGGAGTTACGTAGGTGATTACGTGAAGAATCCCGCCAGTGCGCCTGCGCGTCAATCTTCAAAGCAGCGGTGTGAAATCACAAAAAACAACAACCGAAGTAATATAGTCTCATAATAAAACGAGTAATACAAGAACTTCCATCTGACCTTTATGATAGAGGGTAGGGTCGTGGTGGGCACGTAATGACCTACATAACTCCTCATAAAATAAATATCAAACTTCAAACTTAGGTAAGTTCTCGTTTAATCTTACTATTTTACTTCGGAGTCATGTGAGTGACTACGTGAAGATTTTAAAGCTTTGTGATTTCATGCCGTGGATCAATCCCGGCTTCTCACTGCATAGATTGACTCGGAACGAGAATAATCAATCATGCATTCATAATAACATTTGTACCACAAATGCAGTAATTCATTTCAATAATGAAATGAATCAGATCCCCTTTAAACCAGAGGAATTTACACAGAACTTAAAATAGTTTCTGCAAACAACCCCGCATTAACAATAGGCCGATGGTAAAAATGTTGAAACATCAACTCATTGGACCACCCGGCGGCTGCGAGGATTTGGTCGATGGGGCCGTCTTTTGCCCTGGCCGCCGACGTTTCTGCTGCCCTAGTCGAGTGAGATGTAAAAACATAAGTGTTAATACCAGCAGCTGTTAAGACTTCTTTTATCCATCTGGAAATAGTCTGTATTGAAACTCTCTTGTGTGGTTTCTTGTGTGTGATCAACAACCCAGTTTCCGTATTCTCAAATTCTTTGTGACCTCAATGTATTGTAATAAATATGTCTTAATACAGAGACATGGATCATTTGGATATGCTGCTAGCATAATTTTAAATCCTGTCACACCTGGCCTAATTTACTTTAGTAGGTCATAGATATAGAATGTAACCTTGTCTTCAGTTACTTCCATACTGTCTATTTGTAATTTTCCAAGTGTTTGCACTCGTTGTGCTGTCACTCATGCCATAAGCATGAATACTTTCATACTGAGCTTGACCAAAGGTAAAGACACACTTGATGACCATTCACGAAGTAGTTTCAGTACCACACTTACATCCCAGATTGTCACGTACCTAGGTTTCGGTGGTTTGGAATTAAAGATTCCTTTCATTAGTCTGGAAACAATTGGGTGTGACCCAATTGAGTTTCTTTCTGAATCCAGAACGAAATATGAGGACAATGCACTTCTGGCTGAATTAATTGCACTACAACTCAGACCTTCATCATAATAAAGTTTTGACAGAAATTCTAAACATTTGAAATATCTGCAGTACTTTATTGCACATTCTTTTGTACACAGAACTCTTCCCATTTCCTCATATAAGAAAGGTACTGTTTTTGAGTGCTCTTCCTCCCGGCTGCCGTAAGCATGTCCACAGTATGCTCAGACAGTCCTCGTCCCAGAAAAGGCATTCTTAAAACCTGCAAATCAAAAAAAAATCCAAACGATGATATAATGGATGTTGTTACCCTGTTACAGGGTGCAGCAATAAATTACTCCTTTTTGGGACTTTCATCAACATTTGTGTTGTTAATTCTAATATCAACAGATACCATGGCTGTGTAGGCCAATCTGGTACTACCAATACCCTTGAAGCAGTATCTTGCCTGATTTTAAGCAAACATTGGCTTATGAGGCAGAAAGGTGGAAATATATATGATAACATACCACCCCAATGTAGCGAGAAAGCATCAATCGCCACTGCTCCTGGATCTGGTTTCCATGAGACATATCTCGATAGCTGATGATTCAAGTCGATGTCGGTCATTCCAAATCTGATTACTATATCATTGAATACCTCTTGATTCAACATCCATTCTTTATTATCATGGAACTTTTCGTGACCTGGTGTCTGCTATCGTGTTCATTCTACCTGGTAGATAGATAGCTGAAATCCAAATGTTCTTTTCAATACACCGACCCAAGTTGATTTAACCATTTTGTCACATGACAACGACTTAATTCCACCCATATCATTAATATAGGCAACTACTGTTGTGTTTATTAATTTGAACTTGAACCTTCCTTTTAGTTGTGTTAGAACCATAAGCTTGGAGTCCATAGAAACCTCCTAAAAGCTCCAAATAGGTAATTCCCCATGTCTGCAGTAACACTAACTTTTCCTGATTCCATCTGCCTCCGCAGCTCCATGTTAAGTCAGTTGCACCCCATCCTAGTGCACTGGCATCAGTTTGTAATATCATGGAAGGTTGTTCAATCAGCACTTTGCCTGAACTGCTTGAGACATGTAGAATCCACCACTGCAGCTTAGAAACAGCATTTGTTGTTACTTGCATGGTTCTATCAAAATGACCAGCATTTACTCTCAGTGCCTGTTCTTTAATTCTCTGCAGCTGTTGATAATGTAATGGTCCATACTGGACTGCTGGGAATCTACTAATTTTCCCAGTACTTGAGCCACCTGTCTGATTAGAGGTTTTTGCTCGTTTAACAGATTACTGCAATCTTTAATCAACTCCACCCTTTTTTCACTGGGCAAAGTAATTTGCATTTGGGCTAAATCAATTGTGAACCCCAAATAATTAATCGAGGTACATGTTTTTAACCTTGATTTCTTTGGATGAATTTAGAAACCCCCAAACTTTCAAAAGTTTGATTTTATTACTGCAACCGATGCTTCTGTTGACTGTTTTGTCCTTCCTATAATCAGGACATCATCCAGGTATGCCATTAGTACATGCCCCTGGCTCTCAGCAACCCCAGAATTGATTTTAACAATTTTATGAATATTCTGGGAGAGAACGTTAACCCTTTAGGCAGAGCTTTGAACTGCCCTAATTGGTTCATCCATGTAAATTTAAAATACTTCATATCTTGCAAGTGAACAGACACTGAACAAAAGGATTCAGACTTGTCAAGTCTATAATAATCCTACATCCTCCATCCTTTTTTGATCGAGGGAATATATTTGACCCAAATTGGTGAATTTGGTAGACTGATTCTTTAATAACACCTTTTATATATAGGGTTTTGAAGCGCAACTTGAACCTCCATTACTTCGCAAAGTGGAGAGTTCTGCTAGGAACATGCTGGACAGGCAAATCATAATTTGGATTGAATTCAATTAGAAATCCTTGTATATTATTCAGAATTACCACATCTGAAGTAATCTTCTTCCAATGTTTATAGAAGAGACGTAATCTGCCTCCAACCTTTGGACTTAATCCAGTTAGTATGTTCCCCTGAGAACCAGGTCCACCTACCTCTTGAGTCATTTGAGTATTCTGAGATCCCTGGATTCTCCCGGAAGCACCACCACTGGTCCTTACTCCCGCTGCAGGCCGCCAGCTACGTCCCTGCGTTGATGAGCGACTTGGTCCTGGTCTAGGATCCGTATGACGTCTGAAAGGATACTTCCTCTTTACAGACTTTGCAACCATTGATGTTTTTATCAATCCTGTTTTCGCTTCATCTTCCAACTCTTTAATACGTCTCCCGAGATCCTCTCCAAAGAGTAAGTTGGGTAATTGTATATTACTTGGTTTGCAGAGTGCTGCGAATTTCGGATTCATAGTAGGCCGTATAGCACTTTCCTCAGATAATTGATCTCGAAGTGGGTGCTGCATAGCAACCCCAGTGCTTGCTGATGCAACTTCGTCATCTTTTGGCTGTTACCTGCTATTCTGGTAAAAGCAGTTATTCCAGAACCCAGCAGCTTTAATATTCTCTGCAACTGATTCCAGATAATTTGGTTCACTGCTGCTGCTTTCAGCAACCCACAGTTACTTGGGGTCTCCTGCTTTCTTGCAGCCTCATCCATCTCCTGCTGTTCCAGCTAATGGTAAACCAAGTAATTTATTAAGGAGGCCAGTTCTTCTCCTAATGGCTCTCCTGACCCTGACGGGGCAGCGAATCCTACTGCCAGGGGTGGAACATCTGCAGCTGCCGTTCATCGCCTTGTACAGCCTCACCGTCAGAGTCGGGGTCTGAAATCTCATTCCTGAGGGTGCATTCCATCAGCCCTGAGCCAGGTGCTGTTAAGCTGCTCCTGCAGCTTGGATTACAGTACACTCCTTCCTGAGTGAACTTTGCTCCAACAGCCTATGAAAAAGGCTTTCTATTTGGGCAATACGCTCGAAAGCAGTATCTAGCCCTGTACCAGGAGCTGTTTGAGCTGTTTTCAGCAGCTTGGCTTTCAGTACACTCCTCCCTGAGTGAACTTTGTTCCAACAGCCTATGTAAAAGGCTTTCTATTTTGGGCAATACGCTCGAAAGCAGTATCTAGCCCTGGAGCTACTTCCATTGCCTGGGACTCCCTCCGTGGGCCGTTGGGATTTAAACTTCGTCTTTTGCCCGACAGGCGCTGACAGTGTTTTCACCAGCCCCAGGTCCACAGTCGCTATGCTCACCGCTGGCGACTGTACCGGGGTTTAGAGGCGGTTGGTCTCTAACCGCGGACTCCCGACTTTCCCGACTTTCTGTCGGCTGTGTCGCTCACCTCTTCCCCCTGTCCGTTTTTTCCATGGTGTCTGTGGAAAAAATCCCCATAGACCCACAGTAAACGGACCTGGAAAACCTGAAAAAGGTTTCTACTTACCTTGTAGTTGAAAAACTACAAACCACTGTAGGAGCTCTGCTCCTCACGTCCGTTTGCGTCAAGGCGTCTGACGTAATGACGCGCAGGCGCACTGGCGGGGTTCTTCACGTAGTCACTCACGTGACTCCGAAGTAAAATTGATATCCTTCCCCCATCTACAGCATTCACCTTCAAAACAAGGAAGAAAAGTGTCTCAGTTCACGATTTTCTATCATGATTTTAGGAACCTCTGAAATTTTGTCTCAACATTTCCTGCTTCAGTGGAAATATCCCTAATACCTCAATTCCATCTTTATTACGACATTTTGCATCCCTTTTATTCAACCTATACTGTTCACACTCTATGGCTTTCACATCTATCCCTAATGAGGGACTCTGAACATCTAACTGGCCCAATCATTACTTTTTAACAAATGTATCATTATTTCTTTACAATTGCATTCTGTTGTAAATCCCCAAATACTTGTGGCCATTTTATGACCACATGCACTCTTATTTATTGTCTCTATTGATTCACTTCTTCAACATTTTTTAACGAGAGTATTCTTGCATTTTTTAATCATTTCTCATTGATTGTAAAGCCTCCCTCTTATACTTACACCTGCTCCCTTAGTACTCGCATATCTATAGGGTGTTTTCAATTTGCATTGATGAGATATCCTCAGGGAATCTGAAAATTTACAAAGTGTTATCTGGAATCTTAATAATTCATCTGTAATTTTGTTGGTATAATATTTTGCTCGGTAACTATGAGCAACAGCATCATCGCTATACGATTGCCCAATCATCACTAATAATTATTAAAGTTTGTCAATTGAGTTTAATGGTAATCATATCACTAAATGTTAACAAAAATAATAAAATAACTTTTCGAACTGAGTATCAGAGAGGTTTATCAATATTTGGAGAAACACTCATGACATTGGAAAGGAACTGAAATAATGCATATTTTGCGTTAAGTTTTTCATATATTCAACAACATACACCAGTCCTGAAATTCCAATGATGATGAGCCACTCATTGTCAAATAAGAGATGTTGCCTGGCCCGCTGAGTTACTCCAACATTTCGTGTCTATCTTCGAAATAAAATCTGTAAGCTTGAGTTATCAAAGTTATTATTCTGATTTTTCAACACTGTCCTTCTTTTAATAATGTAAGCCATTTTGCTTAATGCTGTTTCTTTTTTTGTATCTCAGATTCCCCTGACTCCGATGCACAAGTACAGACCCCGAATTCATTTGATTCAGAATGCTGAGCAAATGAAGTCTAAACTTTGTTTGTGGACATACTACTTCCCAGAAACAGAATTTATAGCTGTGGGTCACTACCATAGCAAAAAGGTGTGTTTTGGACAAGTGTGTTATAATATAAATATGATTTCTCCTTGTTATTATTGTCTTCAAATTCAAATAATCACTTAACAAACGTTGGCACAGTAATTATACTGTATTTCTAAGTCACCATAAAGAGTTTCATTTCACAGGTGACACATATATATATATAATGTATATACAGTGGCTTGCAAAAGTTTTCATACCCCTTGAACTTTTCCACATTTTGTCACGTTACAACCACAAACGTAAATGTATTTTATTGGGATTTTATGTGATAGACCAACACAAAGTGGTGCATAATTGTGAAGTGGAAGGAAAATGATACATGGTTTTCAAATTTTTTTACAAATAAAAAACTGAAAGGTGTGGCGTGCAAAAGTATTCAGCCCCCCTGAGTCAATACTTTGTAGAACCACCTTTCGCTGCAATTACAGCTGCAAGTGTTTTGGGGTATGTCTCTACCAGCTTTGCACATCTAGAGACTGAAATTTTTGCCCATTCTTCTTTGCAAAATAGCTCAAGCTCAATCAGATTGGATGGAGAGCGTCTGTGAACAGCAATTTTCAAGTCTTGCCAGAGATTCTCAATTGGATTTAGGTCTGGACTTTGACTGGGCCATTCTAACACACGAATATGCTTTGATCTAAACCATTCCATTGTAGCTCTGGCTGTATGTTTAGGGTCGTTGTCCTGCTGGAAGGTGAACCTCCGCCCCAGTCTCAAGTCTTTTGCAGACTCTAACAGGTTTTCTTCCAAGATTGCCGTGTATTTGGCTCCATCCATCTTCCCATCAACTCTGACCAGCTTCCCTGTCCCTGCTGAAGAAAAGCATCCCCACAGCATGTTGCTGCCACCACCATGTTTCACAGTGGGGATGGTGTGTTCAGGGTGATGTGCAGTGTTAGGTTTCCGCCACACATAGCGTTTTGCATTTAGGCCAAAAACTTCAATTTTGGTCATCTGACCAGAGCACCTTCCTCCACATGTTTGCTGTGTCCCCCACATGGCTTGTGGCAAACTGCAAACGGGACTTCTTATGGCTTTTTTTCAACAATGGCTTTCTTCTTGCCACTCTTCCATAAAGGCCCGATTTGTGGAGTGCACGACTAATAGTTGTCCTGTGGACAGATTCTCCCACCTGAGCTGTGGATCTCTGCAGCTCCTCCAGAGTTACCATGGGCCTCTTGGCTGCTTCTCTGATCAATGCTCTCCTTGCCCAGCCTGTCAGTTTAGGTGGACGGCCATGTCTTGGTAGATTTGCAGTTGTGCCATACTCTTTCCATTTTCGGATGATGGATTGAACAGTGCTCCGTGAGATGTTCAAAGCTTGGGATATTTGTTTATAACCTAACCCTGCTTTAAACTTCTCCACAACTTTATCCCTGACCTGTCTGGTGTGTTCCTTGGGCTTCATGATGCTGTTTGTTCACTAATGCTCTCTAACAAACCTCTGAGGCCTTCACAGAACAGCTGTATTTATACTGAGATTAGATTACACACAAGTGGACTCTATTTACTAATTAGGTGACTTCTGAAGGCAATTGGTTGCACTGGATTTTATTTAGGGGTATCAGAGTAAAGGGGGCTGAATACTTTTGCACGCCACACTTGTCAGTTTTTTATTTGTAAAAAAATTTGAAAACTATGTATCATTTTCCTTCCACTTCACAATTATGCGCCACTTTGTGTTGGTCTATCACATAAAATCCCAATAAAATACATTTACGTTTGTGGTTGTAACGTGACAAAATGTGGAAAAGTTCAAGGGGTATGAATACTTTTGCAAGCCACTGTATATATATAGGTAGGAAAGAACTGCAGATGCTGGTTTACAATAAATCGAAGGTAGACACAAAATGCTGGAGTAACTCAGCGGGACAGGCAGCATCTCTGGAGAGAAGGAATGGGTGACGTCTGAAGAAGGGTCTCGACCCGAAACATGACCCATTCCTTCTTTCCAGAGATGCTGCCTGTCTCACTGAGTTACTTCAGCATTTTGTGTCTACATTCTATATATATATATATGTGTGTGTGTGTGTGTGTGTTGTGTGCGCGTGTTGTGTGTGTGTGTGTGTTGTGTGTGTATATGTGTGTGTGTGTGTATGTGTGTGTGTATATATGAGTGTGTGTATATGTGTGTGTGTGTTTGTGTGTGTGTGTGTGTGTGTGTATATATGTGTGTGTGTGTGTGCGTGTGTGTGCGTGCGTGCGTGCGTGCGTGCGTGCGTGCGTGCGTGCGTGCGTGCGTGCGTGTGTGTGTGTGTGTATCTCATGCATAGCACTATATTGAATTACAATGTAGGAAAAGAACAACCACTTTACACTTAGGAAGGATGGAATAACAGCAATGAAATTATTACCAGTTGCAATGTTGAAGGATAAATATACGTCATGATACTGATATAACTCCTCTACTCTTTAAAGAGTGCCATCTAACGTATCCGTAATTTAATGCTGTATCCAAAGGTTGGTACCATGAGCATGTATCATTCCATCTATATACTCCTTACGTGTCAGTTTAGATTATGTACTTCAGAATCTGTTTTGAGAATTAAACATGACTGATTCAAAAATGCTACCTCTAAGGCTGACTCTGCAGATTAAACAATTATTTGTTTCATTGTTAATTGTGAAAATAATGGACAACATGCTGGTCTAATAGCAGTTACCAAAACTGAAGTAATTTATTCAATTACATTTTAAGACATTGACATGTTATATAAATACATTTTTATGAATTAGGCTTCCAAAATTTAAGTAGGAAATTAGGAAGTGTAATATGAATATCTAATACAATCTCCACACATCATTAAAAAACAACTCCACATTTACCACTTTAAGATCAATTTGCAATGTGTATTGCCAGCATAGAGTTCTGACATGCAGACTGCATATCAGGAAATGTGGCTTTCGACAATTTTCCTATATGATGGAGGCTGTGTACAGGCCTTTTCTATTAATATATCCAAATCTAGGATATGAACATTGAGATCTTCCTAGTTAAGGCATTCATATGGACTAATGGAAGAATAAAGAAAGGGCTTGCACTTGTATAGCACTAAGAATGTTCCAAAGCACTTTACAGCCACAAAGTGCATTTTAAGTATAGTCTTTGTTAAAATGCGGGAGTCAATTGTGTATAGCAGAATTCCACAAGCTGCAATAAGCCAATGACCAATATAATCTGTTTTACTGACCTTCAATGATAGATAATTATTAGTCAGGATACCATTAGAACTCCATTATCTTTCCTTAATTAATGCCCGTAATGTATCAATTTGGAACAAATTGTGAGAAATAGCATTCCACAAACTAGCCTGTCTAACGTTAATATCTGCTTCTTGTAAATGTTTTGTGCAGTTTCAGTTTTAAAACACATCCACTTGAAATAACCCATATCCTAATTCTTTCATATTCAATAGAAAATAATGGTCAAACATCTCAATATGGGATACCTGATGATATTTCAATCACTCCCTGTCTCTTCAACTCAGTAATGGGGTCAGGAGTGGGCGCTCTTAACATTTACCCTATGGAACTTTTGCGATTCATGATTTTCACAGATTCAGACTGCAAAGGGAAATGTTTTAATTGTGGTCTTCATCCTGTCCCCTAGATGAAGATGATGAAGATAGAGTACAACCCTTATGCCAAAGGTGCTCTACCACACAGCAGTAGAAGAAACAAGGACATGCCACCGAGGTTGGTCTTTATAAATCACAGCTGTTCTAATACTGTTTGCAATTGTTATAATAATCAAGATTTTGTTGTACTGATATGAAAAATCTACAGGAATTATTTCAATCAATTGTGAAAGGAATAACAATTATATAAAGATTTATTACCGAAAAAAGGACACAGCAGAATGGTGAGATAGTGGAACATTGTTAAAAAATAAAAATATATTGGCAATTTTCTCTTAAATTGTTGCTACTTTTTGACCGAGGTAAATGCATACTTGAGAAGAAATAATTCCCACGAGGGAAGAATTCTTCTTTGAAATAAGCTAGGTGCTGGACAGGGGTTAAGGAAAAACACCGATAGGTTAAATGTGTCACATGGAGTTGAGAAATAGAAAATGAAACAGGCCTGCAAATCTTGATGATGTACAGTGACACTCATTTTGATGTGTATCGCACATCGGTATGTTTAAATGAGTTTACAACCTTTCTCACATGTTTTGATCACAACTCTCCATTTTAACATTTCTTATTCTGAAACTTTGGGCTATTGGAATGCAAGAGAAAATCTGGTACTACTTTTAAGTTACAGAATAGCTATGTTTTCTAGTTCAATGGAAATTGGCTGGAAGTTGGCAAGTGGAATTTTTCCATCCTTTATTAAAATCCGTGCAATTAGCTCTTGCCCAGACTTCCTTCCATGATCGTGGTGTAGAACGTTTCAAGCACCTTCCCACATGAAGATAGGTAGAATGGAAACATGATAGTTTGACTCTAATTGGGCCAACTAAAACTGAAGAGTAGTTACAATTTAACTTTTACAATTTTTGATAGGGTACAATAGTACAATAGTTACAATTTTTGACAGGATTATTCCTAAAAACAATATATGTTAAGAATAAAACATATTCTAATATCTTGATATACATGGAATTTAGTTGATTTATTTAAATTGTTTCATATTGTGGGGCGGCACAGAAGTGCAGTGGTAGAGTTACTGCCTTACAGCGCCAGAGACCTGGGTTCGATCCTGACTAAGAGTGCTGACTGTACGCTCTTCCTGTGATTGCGTGGGTCTTCTCCAGGTGCTTCTGTTTCCTCCCACAGTTCAAAGGCAATCCCTAGTGTGTAGGATAGTGCTAGTGTACTGGGTGATCGCTGGTCGGCGTAGACTCGATGGGCCGAAGGGCCTGTTTCCATGCTGTATCTTAAGTCTAAAAGTAAATACAAATGTTTTGTCCCTCCAATTCTAACCTATTCAGATTAATTTCTGATGTCCAATCTCCAACGATACAGTAGGTATACAAAGGTTGATGGAATGATCCAAAATATTGATGGCATCCAAATCAATATTATTCCTTTCTTGGAGCCTGTGCTGCTATTTTTTTCTGTTTCTTGCGTATGTTGTGCCAGCACTTTGTACAATTGGTGCATTTAATATGCTGAAATCAGTTGAGTTGCCAAGAAAAGCAATAGTGAAAACTGGCCAACATAACTACATTTGTAATATCATTAAAGCTAGTGATTTTCCCCTTTGGCTCTATGAGAAGTTATTTTCATACTGTGAGCTTGTATTAATGAGTATTAGAATGACAATACATAACATAATGAAAATCACATTTAAGGTCATTTAAGGGTCAACAATTTCATCACTTACTTAAGTCTGTTCAAATCAAAGTAAATTAGAAAGAAATGAGCCAGAAAAGCCTACTAACCAAGGTAAAGATATGAAAAGGCTGAACAAAAATTTGATTCCCAAGCCCAGCGCAAATAAGCATGGCCAAGAGTGGCACACAGTCTTGTAAAGGAGATCCAAGCTTTAGTTTGAGGCCTCTGCTAAGCTGACTAATCTTTCATCAGTGACATTGGTGCTACAATTGACCTTGGTATGCAGGGCTGAGGAGAGAAATAGACAATTCAGCTTCTTGTTATTATCCAGAAGCTCAATCTAGACACCATGCTGTTGTAGATGTAGGATGAAAGCAGATTGTGCTTACGTTTAAAGCTCACCATACTTTAGCGGCCTGGGTTCAAGTAAATTTGTCAATTAGAAGAAGGACCATGCATGACTGGCTTAGATACGATAATACCTATCCAGAACATATTTTTTAGAGATATAGAGGGAATATATCCATCTAGGGATATAGGGGGAAAAAATCTTCCCATTATATTCTGGCTTGAAAGGAGGATTTTTTAGAGACACAGACACACAGCACAAAAATAGGCCCATTAGCCTAACAGGTCCATGGCAACATCAATTACTCATTTATACTAATCACATCATTACGTTTACTAGGACTTTGTTCATAGTCTCCTATGCCTTGGCAGATCAACTGTTCATTGGGTTAGTTTATAAATAGAGTAAACCCTCATTTTTACAACCCTTTTATAACAGATTTTGGTTATAGTGGACTAAACAGCCAATGCCACCCTAGTCTCACACCATCTCCCCAGCCACCCACACCCCCGGCATTGGACGCCAACCCCAGCTCGCAAGGTGTACCAGCGAGCCCTTCTTCACCCCACCACACGGTCCGGTTGACGGGGCTGTTGTTACAGCTCACGTTGTATCCCCTGGTGACAGTGTTTTCTTCAGGCCACTGCCACGCCGCGCTCAGTCTCCTCTCACCAGCTGCCGCCTCTACCTGATGCCCATCGCTTTGTCCGCTCCCTGGTCCACCGCCCGCTGCCTCCGCCTCTCATCGCTCTGTCCATTCGGCCTCTCACCCCTCCCCCTCTGGCTCCCCTCTTTCTCCTCTGGAATCGCTAACCTACTCCACCTTGGAAGATGTCGGCAACTGCACTGGAGCACGGAGCGCGGAGCAGACAGAGCGACGGCTGACAGAAGGAAGCATCAGCTGGTGAGAAGGGAGAGTGCTCCATGATGACCGAGTGAGTCTTGGCATTGGCAGCGGTCGAAAGAAAGAACTGACGGCCAGGGGCTACAATGTGAGCTGCAACATCAGCCGCATCAACAGGACTGTGCAGTAGTTGATGAAGAAGGGCTTGCTGGTGCAGACCATCGGAAGCATAGTTTTAAGGTGAAATGACACAAAGTACTGGAGTAACTCAGCAGCTGCATCAGTCTGAAGAAGGTTCCTGACATCACCTATCCCCCTATCAATGCTGCATGACCCGCTGAGTTATCCCAGCACTTTGTGTCCATTTGCGTATTAACCATCGTATCGTTATTTTTTTCAACTAATCCATACTCGGTTCTAGCGGACACCATCCCCCCTTCTTCTTCTTCTTCTTGCGTATGGCGTGCACAGCATAAAGTTGTAGGACAACTTGTTCTATTTGATCTTACTTGATTGTGCACGCCAGGTTGATTGCATTCGTCGAAACAGGGCGGACCACATGAAGGTTCTTCCAATCTTCCACCCCACCATTCCCCCCATGGTCCGTTACAATGAGGATTTACTGTACTGTTAGAGCATGACTCCATTACTCACTCAAGACAGTGGCCTCCAAATTCCAAGCAACCTCTGATGGATAAAGATCCTCACCTTAAACTTATACCCTTTAGTTTTATATACCTCTACTGTAGGAAGATATTTTCTACCACATCTATGGTCCTCAATTTAGTATACCTTTGTCAAGTCCCCCTTCAGCTAGTTTTTGCTCCAACTAAATATGTTCTTCAAAGAGATGAAGCTTTAGCCACCTACAGTTCAAATAGGTAGGAACAATTTCACAGTACCATTGCAGGGAATATCCAAGAAACAGCCTGTAAAATTGGACCTGATTCGGTGTGCAAAATACAGTCACTTAAATGTGCACTCAGTTTCAGTTCTGGTTACTGCACCTGCGAAGGACATCCACCTGATAATCAAAGCCATGACAGAGCAGCCATTTTCCAATAGCCAGGTCCTGAAAATATAAAGGGAATTATTGTTTTGTATGCATGGATAATCTCCCCTCTGGAGCACACTACAAAGACTCTTATAGCATGGCACCAGATCCTTCAGCCCAATTCGTTCATGCTAACCATGTTTTAAGACTAAGCTAGTCCTTTTTTTCCCTGCATTTGGCTCATATCCTTCAAACCCTCTCCTACCCATGCGCCTGTCCACGTCTTTTAAGCATCATCGTTGCACCCACCTCTACAACTTCCTCTGGTAGATCCTTCCATATACACCCCACCCTCTTGGTGAAGAAATTGCCCCTCAGATCTCTTTTAAATCTGTTCCCTCTCACTTTAAACCTATGCTTTCTGATTCTGGATTGCTCTACCCACGGAAAAACAGTGTTTCATCTTATCTACGCCTCTCATGATTTGTATATCTCCAGAAGGACATTCTTCATCTCACTGTGCTCCAGGCAGAAAAGTCCCAGCCTATTCAGCATCTCATTACAACTCAAGCCCTTAAGTCCTGGTAACAATATGGTGAATCTTTCCTGATTAATGACTTCCTTTTACTATACAATCAGAACTGCACACAAATGTGGTTGAATTGTTTTGTTTGAACCGCATACTGTTGCATGATTCTATGGCAACTACAGAGTTGTGCTACAGGCATCTACCACCTGCCTCCGAATCTTTGGTTATTCCCATGGCATGGGTAGAGCAGGAATTTCTATTGTCTTGGCCAATATTTCCTCCCTCAAAGGGAAAGATAAAATTCATGCTATAAACTTTGCCTTGGATATTTTGGATATAGATTGGCTACCATGCTAACAATTGCTTTCTCTTATGTCTTTATGTAATTCACAAAGTATAAGAAATAAAGGGGGTGAGCTTGAGGCTCAGTTAGAAATTGGCAAGTGTGATGTTGTGGGAATTACAATCACATGGCTGCAAGAGGACCAGGGCTGGAAACTGAATATTCAAGGATATACGTCCTATCGAAAAGACAGACAGGTGGGCAGAGGGGGTGGGGTAGCTCTGTTGATGAGGAATGAAAGTTAGTCCCTTGCGAGGGGTGACATAGAATCAAGAGATGTAGAGTCAGTATGGATAGAACTGAGGAATTGTAAGGGTAATAATGCCCTAATGGGAGTTATCTACAGGCCCCCAAACAGTAGCCTGGATAGAGGGTGCAAGTTGAATCAAGACTTAATATTGGCATGTCGCAAATATAATGCTACGGTCGCTATGGGAGATTTCAACATGCAGGTAGACTGGGAAAATTAGGTTGGTACAGGAACCCAAGAAAGGGAGTTTGTGGAGTGCCTCAGAGATGGATTCTTAGAGCAGTTTGTACCGGAGCCGACCAGGGAGAAGGCAATTCTGGATTTAGTGTTGTGTAATGAACCGGATTAGATAAGGGAACTCAAGGTAAAGGAGCCATTAGGAGGTAGTGACCATTATATGACAAGTTTTAATCTACAATTTGGGAGGGAGAAGGGAAAATCGGAAGTGTCAGTATTACAGTTGAACAAAGGTGACTATGGAGCCATGAGGGAGGAGCTGGCCAAAGTTGACTGGAAAGATACCCTTGCAGGGATGACAGTGGAACAACAATGGCAGGTATTTCTGGGAATAATACAGAAGGTGCAGGATCAGTTCATTCCAAAGAGGAAGAAAGATTCTAAGGGGAGTAAGGGGTGACCGTGGCTGACCAGGGAAGTCAAGGACAGTATAAAAATAAAAGAGAAGAAGTATAACATAGCAAAGATGATTGGGAAGCCAGAGGATTGGGAAACAATTAAAGAGCAACAGAAGATAACTAAAAAGGCAATACGGGGAGAAAAGATGAGGTATGAAGGTAAGCTAGCCAATAATATAAAGGAGGATAGTAAAAGTTTCTTTAGGTATGTGAAGAGGAAAAAATTAGTTAAGACTAAAGTTGGACCCTTGAAGACAGAAACAGGTGAATTTATTATGGGGAACAAGGAAATGGCATACAAGTTGAACTAAGGAAAACACAATCTCCCAGATGTACTAGTTGTCAGAGGACCTAGAGTGACGGAGGACCTGAAGGAAATTCACATTAGGCAGGAAATGGTGTTGGGTAGACTGATGGGACTGAAGACTGATAAATCCCCAGGGCCTGATGGTCTGCATCCCAGGGTACTTAAGAAAGTGGCTCTAGAAATCGTGGACGCATTGGTGATCATTTTTCAATGTTCTATAGATTCAGGATCAGTTCCTGTGGATTGGAGGGTAGCTAATGTTATCCCACTTTTTAAGAAAGGCAGGAGAGAGAAAACAAGGAATTATAGACCAGTTAGCCTGACATCGGTGGTGGGGAAGATGCGGGAGTCAATTATAAAAGATGAAATAGCTCTACATTTGGATAGCAGTAACAGGATTAATGAGTCAACATGAATTTTTGAAGGGGAAATCATGCTTGACTAATCTTCTGGAATTTTTTGAGGATGTAACTGGGAAAATGGACAAGGGAGAGCCAGTGGATGTAGTGTACCTGGACTTTCAGAAAGCATTTGATAAGGTCCCATATAGGAGATTAGTGGGCAAAATTAGAGCACATGGTATTGGGGGTAGGGTACTGACATGGATAGAAAATTGGTTGGCAGACAGGAAACAAAGAGCAGGGATTAACGGGTCCCTTTCAGAATGGCAGGCACTAGTTGGGTGCCGCAAGGCTCGGTGCTGGGACCGCAGCTATTTACAATATACATTAATGATTTAGATGATGGGAATAAAAGTAACATTAGCAAATTTGCAGATGACACAAAGCTGGGTGGCGGTGTGAACTGTGAGGAGGATGCTATGAGGATGCAGGGTGACTTGGACAGGTTGGGTGAGTGGGCAGATGCATGGCAGATGCAGTTTGATGTGGATAAATGTGGATAAATGTACAGCAGGCAGTGAAGAAAGCTAATGGCATGTTGGCCTACATAACAAGAGGAGTTGAGTATCAGAGCAAAGAGGTCCTTCTGCAGTTGTACAGGGCCCTAGTGAGACAACACTTGGAGTATTTTGTGCAGTTTTGGTCTCCAAATTTGAGGAAGGACATTCTTGCTATTGAGGGAGTGTAGCATAGGTTCACGAAGTTAATTCCCGGGATGGCGGGACTGTCATATGTTGATAGAATGAAGGACTGGGCTTGTATACACCGGAATTTAGAAGGATGAGAGGATATATTATTGAAACATATAAGATTATTAAGGGATTGGACATTATGGAGGCAGGAAACATGTTCCCAATGTTCGGAGAGTCCAGAACCAGGGACCACAGTTTAAGAATAAGGTGCAGGCCATTTAGAATGGAGATGAGGAAAAACTTTTTCACCCAGAGAGTTGTGAATCTGTGGAATTCTCTGCCTCAAAAGGCAGTGGAGGCCAATTACCTGGATGCTATCAAGAGAGAGTTAGATATAGCTCTTAAAGATAGAGGAGTCAAGTGATATGGGGTGAAGGCAGGGGCACTCATTGTGGATGATCAGCCATGATCATATTGAATGGCGGTGATGGCTCAAAGGGCCGAATGGGCTACTCCTGCACCTATTGTCTATTGTTATCCAACTTCAAAAACAACTCTTGGTATATTAGGTATTTGCGATATTTCTGTGACAAAAGCAGGTGTTGGTCTTTCAAGTAAGGTAGATTCATATCTGCCTTTTTTCCAATTAAATAAGAAGCCAATTAGAAAAGTGGGGACGAAACCTGACACACAGCTTTGCTCTCCCACTATGTCATCTTTATTTAAATACAGGTTACAGTATCTCTTCAATGGTATCTTGACTTAGTATCACAATGAATCTGAGAGATTGATTTTCAAATACATCCAGGAGTTAGTTTCAGTGGTGAGCATTAGGGTAAGGCTAGCCATGTTCTCTGCTAAATTATATGTGTACTGTTAACGCTGAGTCATAGAACTTCGTAATAAGTACTTTAATAAGAATACATACAGAGACCATAGCAACAGGTACTGTAGGCTCGAAGTCGTAGCTCAAACTGAAAGTATGGTTGCTTACATTCCACAGGATGGCATGGTGGAAACCCAACATGGATTAGGGATCGGGTCCTCAATAGCAAAACCAGACATGGATCAAATCAGCAATAGTAATTGATCTACATTATCTTGATTTTCTTTTGGAAAGAGAAGGTCCTGCTAACCCCATTTCATCAGAATTTGATCGGAATCTGTTGCCTCAGTGCGTTTACCTGATTCTATTTTTTAATAACAATAGATTGGACAGACTTTTGAGTTATTAGTTCAATTGAAGGAACTGAAAAAAATAAATGGAAATTTAAAAATATGATGAATTTCAAAAGAATGTGCAGATAAATATCTTGATTTATGTGGTTGGCCAAGGCACTAGGAAGTAAAACTGCTCTTTACTTCATAAAGAGTGAAAATAAAAATAAACAAGAGTCTAAAGATTATATCAAACATATGTGCTCATCTATTTATTCCTATGTATCGGGCACACTCGTTTTTTTAAATAAAAACAAATGCATATTTTTTTGGAAACACAAGAGATGAAGATCTGCATTAGATACTCATCATAACTATATCCAAACATTCAAATCCAGAAAATAATCAGCATCTCTGGAGAGAAGGAATGGGTGATGTCTGAAGAAAGGGTCTCGACCTGAAACATCACCCATTCCTTCTCTCCAGAGATGCTGCCTGTCTCACTGAGTTACTCCGGCATTTTGTGTGTATCTTCGATGTAAACCAGCATCTGCTGTTCCTTCCAATATAAATATTCTGCACACCTCTTTTGGAGCAAGTGGGGAAAGTTCTCACATTGCTTTGAATGTCGAGTCAGGAAGCAAGAGGAGAGAGATTTAAGGAGATAGTTCTGGTTCAGAAAATGATTAATGTGCCAGCTTTATCTTTGAATGGTGTTGGCAGAAAAGAGTGGGACCAAATAGCATTTGATATGATCTAGCTAGATCTGGAGTGGACATTCAGATCTGTAAAATTTTGCAGCTATACAATATTTAAATGATATAAATCTCCATGCACTTTTTTTCCTCCACCACTTCCCACTGCACATTATAAATTGATACAAAGAGACATAAGGAATTGTGAACATAAGTAATTTTTATTTAGTATGTTGAAGGGGATAGATTCAGGGGTTTAGTGAAGGCTTAGATATCAGTTGGCATGGCTGCCAAAAGAATGTGAACATTTCTGGAGTTGCAGGAGATTCCAAAAATACAAAGAATGGTCATCAAACCAATGAGGTAGCACACTTTTTTCTCTGGCATCAATGGGTGACCTTGGAATCAAGGAAAGTTTGCCCTAAACATCACAGCAAGTATGAAATTTATCTCCTCTATATATCGTCATTCTGCTTTACAAGACATCTTTTGCTGAGAGCAAACAAAACATAAATATAAATCCTTCACTCCTGAGGCTGCAATTTAATAGATGTTTTAAAGATTCATTGTATTAAAATGACTGGTATAATATCAATACACAAAATTCTAATGCAGACAAATTATATTCCTCTGTTGCTACTCGAGTTGATATAAACCAAACAAGATAAAAGAATATTCTGCAAAATGTAAAGAATTTACTTGTGATGCCAACTGTAATTACTAGCTTTATATCAGCATTCCTGTGGTTGTTTACTGAGTTAAAAGCAATTATTTAAACTGTGATGAAACTAACAGGGAAACTGCTCTTTGTTGGATCCACTGCTGAATGCAACAGTGTAGTCTGCTGAAATAACATCAGTAGTCATTAATCCAGGCTGCTTCAATTTCAACCACGCATGTTAATCCAGCTCTCTTGCAGTGTCAGGTTCAATTACTGTTTCAAGTCAGATTCCCCTGATGTCATCAGTATTCACTATTTAAATAGATGCATGAAGGAAGGAGGGAGTGCTGTAGCCTGGTTAGTGCTGAACACCTTCTTAAGGAAAGGGACTGGAGAGGGGGGGGAAGGAGGAAGGGAGATGTTGTCAGCCATCTAGCACGTGTTTTTAAAAAATTAAATGCCTCCTCAAAAGGATTGTGAAAACATAGCTGGTGATAAGCAAACCTGGTTTGCAGCTTCGGATGTCGATGACTAATACATCAAGGTCATGGGTGCATCATTACATACGTACCAGATGGGTCCTTTCATCTGATCTTAAAAGCTGCTTTCTGACCAAAAGCCAACAAGGGAACTTGGAATCCTCAGCTAATACAGTGCCTCCATAATGTTTGGGACAAAGACCCATCATTTATTTATTTGCCTCTGTACTCCACAATTTGTCATTTGTAATAGAAAAAAAATCACATGTGGTTAAAGTGCACATTGTCAGATTTTATTAAAGGGTATTTTTATACATTTTGGTTTCACCATGTAGAAATTACAGCTGTGTTTATACATAGTCCCCCATTTCAGGGCACCATAATGTTTGGGACACATGGCTTCACAGGTGTTTGTAATTGCTCAGGTGTGTTTAAATGCCTCCTTAATGCAGGTATAAAAGAGCTCTCAGCACCTGGTCTTTCCTCCAGTCTTTCCATCACCTTTGGAAACTTTTCTCACTGTTTATCAACGGAGACGAGGAAACACTTTTTCTCACAGAGAGTTGTGAGTCTGTGGAATTTTCTGCCTCAGAGGGCGGTGGAGGCCGGTTCTCTGGATACTTTCAAGAGAGAGCTAGATAGGGCTCTTAAAGATAGCGGAGTCAGGGGATATGGGGAGAAGGCAGGAACGGGGTACTGATTGGGGATGATCAGCCATGATCACATTGAATGGCGGTGCTGGCTCGAAGGGCCGAATGGCTTAATCCTGCATCTATTGTCTATTGTCTATGAGGACCAAAGTTGTGCCAATGAAAGTCAAAGAAGCCATTATGAGATTGTGAAACAAGAATAAAACTTTTAGAGACATCAGCCAAATCTTAGGCTTACCAAAATCTACTGTTTGGAACATCGTTAAGAAGAAAGAGAGCACTGGTGAGCTTACCACCAGACCTGCGGCTGAAGCCTCCGAATCTCCGGGGTCGGGTAGCAGCAGCGCGCCACCACAGCTCCTCCCGCTCCGAACTCGGCCAGCTCCACGATGGTGAGTAGTCCGCAGGCTCCGCGACTGGAGCCCCAGGTCGTTCCGGTTGGAGGCCGCTCCACGGTGCTAGGCCCCAACGACAACGGAGACCCGACAGAGAAAGGTCGGGTCTCCCGTGCAGGGAAAAGATTTTAAAAGTTTCCCCACCCCCACCCCCCGCTCCCCGCCCCCCCACACATACCCAGTTAAAAAAAAAAAACACTATACACTATACAAAACTCAAAACAAAACAAAACAAAAAAACACTATACACTATACAAAACTCAAAACGAAACAAAAAAAAATAAAAAAGACAGACGGACTGCAGAGGCCGCTGCAACGTGAGTCGCGCCACCAACACAGTAAAGGGCCTGTCCCACTGCGGCGACCTAATTGGCGAGTTCAGAAGAGTTTGCCCTCGACTCATACTCGCAGCATGATCGACATGAGGTCCTAGGAGGTCTTTGTAACTCTCCTTCATGCTCGAGAGTAGTCCCCGCGTACTCGAGGCCTCAGCCATGGAAAAATCTATGAGATTTTTACTCGTAGATTTAGTCGAGGTAGGTCCTAGTAGGTCAGCATGTTATTCGTAGGTAATCAAAGGCTATCAAAGGTAATCAAAGGTAAAGCTCGTTGAGAAAAAAAAGGTAAGTAAACCGACCGGTAATGTTAAATGCCCGCTAAACTTTATTAAAAGTTGTTTGGCTTCTTAAAAGTGTCTCCACTCCTTCTCCCCCCCTTATAGACAATAGACGATAGGTGCAGGAGTAGGCCATTCAGCCCTTCGAGCCAGCACCGACGTTCAATGTGATCATGGTTGATCATCCCCAATCAGTACCCCGTTCCTGCCTTCTCCCCATATCCCCTGACTCCGCTATTTTTAAGAGCCCTATCTAGCTCTCTCTTGAAAGCATCCAGAGAACCTGCCTCCACCGCCCTCTGAGGCAGAGAATTCTCTCCCCTTCTCTCCCCCCCCCCCCCTGCACTCTCTAAAGGACTTACTGTAACTGTGCCAGTCGTCTTTTACCTTCCTGTTCATCGCGGGTGTGAATTTCAGACAGCGCTCCCCCGCTTTCCCTGGCCCCTGCCTTTGCGATGTGTTTGTGTGTGTGCAGACGGTCGATCCAGCTCCCGGTTTCATCGCTGACTGTCGATCCAGCTCGAGGTTTTTCAGGCGAGTGCCCTCGAGCTTGAAGGTCGAAGACAGTCGCTGAAAAGTCGCGTTAGTGGGACAGGCCCTTAAAGACGTTGCAAGCAGGACCTTGTTGCATGATGAGACAAACAATGCAACTCCATTGAAATTTAATACTGGAAGGACTGAGATGGGGGAAGTGCAATGTCAAATTCAGTATCCATCAGACCTTTTCACAACTGGATGGGGAGTCTGGATAATTGGATTGAGAAAACAAAGGAGAGAGAGAGACAGGTAATGTAACAAGAAAATTATAAGTTAAAAACTCGACAGTATTCAATTCCTTTTGCAACACCTTAGCTTGTTTGCAATGAAAACCTTGAAGTGTGGGCAGATGTGGCAAATAGGATTCACATCACTAAAGTGCCAGCAAATGACCTACAAAAAGAAAAAAATAATAATCACCTACAGTTAATATTTAATAGCACTATCATCACTGAGTCCCCCAGTAGCAATATTCTAGGGTTACCATTCACCTGCAACTCACTGGACCAACTATAAATACTGTAACTATAAGAACAAGTCAGAGCCTGGATATTCTGTGGAAAGTGACTCACCTCCTGACACCTTAAAACAATTCCATCATCTACATGGGATAAGTCAGGTGTTTGATGGAGTATGCTCCACTTGCCGAGATCAGTAGAGTTCTAACAACTTGACACCATTCAGGACAAATCAGCCTGCTTGACTGGAATTCCATTCACCACCCTGAGCATTCACATTTTATCACTGGAGCCCAGTGATTGCAGTGTGTACTATCTGCAAAATTACTCACCCATGATGCTCTAATACAACATCCCATACCTGCAGCCTCTCTCCCACCATAAAGGATGAATGAGGCAGGGGCATGAGGGCACCACCACCTGCAGAATCCCCTCCAGGTCGCATGTCACATTGACTTGGAACATATCAAAACTAAAATGTACCTGAGTCTATATTCTATTAATCGCTTCCCCACAAAGTTACTTCACCACAGGACTACAGTGTCTGGCTCACCACCATCCTCTCAGGAGTAATTAGAAATGAACACTAAACATTGTTCTTACCAACGAAGCCCAGAATCTGAAAAATGAATAAACTTTTATGACACTGCTAAAGATTATTAATTGCTTGATCAATGAGCAATTACGTGCTAATGCAGCTCTTTCATGAATGAGGTTAGAATGAGCTGATGGCAGCGAGCATCTCTTTCATGTCTAGACCATGCACCACCTTAAACATTTACTCTTTACCACTAGGGCCCATCAGCAATAACGTGCATCTTTCACATGCCATTTTTCCAACAAGACAGACCACATGCAGAGAAATACATCTCAAAATAGATTTAACTGATCTTTATCACTCTAAATATCACTATCACTTTATCCTTGTGTCATGTTTATAAAGTTATCAGGTGTACATTTATTGACCAGCTGTGTAAGATACATTCTTAGGAACTGATGGGACAATCATCCATCCTATTCACAATAGTAGAAAGTCTGCTAGAGCCTCTAAGATGTGGAAAGTTAAACTATATAATCCACTTTTATGGCCACTAATTTACAGATGTGTCAGATCCAATTAGGTTAGTTCATTAATAGATTATCTTTGAAAGAGTAAAGATGAAATGCATATAAGTTTTACAGTTTGAGAATCACTGAAAATAGTCCATTTATTTTCTAATTGCATCAATTGAATTGCACTATATTACCATATTTAATTACAAGAATCCTTAATTGCATTGTGATTATATCCTTAACATTCAGCCAATAATGAAAATATAAAGCTCACAATTTCAATGTCAATTCTTTCTTCTGATATAATCATAATTTGCTGATCTGTATGTTCCCCGTTGAGGGAGATTCACAATCTTTAGAGTCATACGGAAATCTAATGTGACAAATAGTGTAGGTTTTAATTTGAAACTAACAACTGGGATTACTGAATTTTCCTATGTTATTTGAGTATATTTGAGAAATTATGGTTTGAACATTATCATGCATCATACACCTTTCCACTGAATTTTTCTGAATCAATCTTTGAGTATTTGGAAACTGAGAGAAATTGAGAGAATAAATGGGGGCAGGTAAGATCTTGTGGACAATACAAGCAAAATAGTTTATTCTTAGATAGTCCCTTGGCATCAAGGATAACATCTCCATATCAGTCCTGTTGATTATGGAGGTAGCTGAAGAAGCCAATATTAATTCTGGAGGTAGTTGATGAGTCACAGACCTACCACTGCTGGGCAGGAGGTACTTGGCATGGATGTTTTAGAAGATAGTAGACTGTTTCCATCTTTACGCTGCGATATTTTGTGCTCTCTTCACAAAGACTCAAGGTTCTCAATGCCAAATCTAAATACTTCTTCTCCATTTTGAGTGGTTATGGGTCAGGGATTCTAAGGAGTCCGTGGAAGCTTTGGCACATTTCAAGGAACCTCAATATACATATCTTCAAACACGAGTCAAGTGTGCTAATCATCTGCACCAGATGTGAACCAGAACAATGAAATTATTTATTGTTGAAGTTTTACAGGCACATCAATTGCAGCAAAATAAATATACAATAAATTATCATATTATAAGGAAACTAGACCGTGATAATGCAGAAATCAAAGCAAGTCAAGCAAACTCCCTAGTAGTTTAGTGCTGAGGTACAATTTGTAGTTGTCAGGATTGTGTAGGTTGGTTCAAGAACCTGATGGTTGATGGGAGGAATTTGATCTTGAACCTGGCGGTAATGGTTCTCAGGCACCTGTACCTTTTTTATGTTGGTATTAACGAGAAGAAAGCATAGCTAGGGTGATATGGATCTTTGATGATATTAGCTGCCTGCTTAAGTCATCGCTTCCTGTATGTAGATCTTTGGATGGTGAAGAAGTTAGTTGACTAAGACGGATCAGCCAAATGTTCACCTTTTTTTGCAGCCTTCTTCCTTCTTGAGCGTTAAATTTTTCAAAACCAGACCATGATGCTATGCTCCCCACCTTACACTTGTTGAAGTTCAATAGAGTATTTGGTGAAAGGCTGAATCTCCTCAAAATTCTAAGTAGGGGAAGTAAATTTTTTTCTTTGTTCACCTCGTAATCACCAACTCCGAGGAAGATATTGGAATAGAGTCACAAAGTGCTGGAGTAACTCAGCGGGTCCGGTAGCAACTATGGAGAACATGGATATCAGGGGCTTTTCAGTCAGGGCTGAAAAAGGGTGATTACAACCCAAAATGTCACCTATCCATGTTCTCAGAGATGCTGCCTGACCCGCTGAGTTACTCCAGCACTTTGAGGCAACTACAGTGCGTTGTGAATAAATAACATTGGCATTTCATATCTCAATGTCAAGATATCACTTAATAGATACAGATTAGTTTGTCACCAGTTAAATCACCAATTAAATTCCATGTTCACATGAGACACAGAATAAAGAGTATACATACAATAATGATAAATACAACAATAAATAAGTACTGCAAAAAATATTAATGTACATTACAGAATAACCAATAACCAAGAGTATGTGGCAGCCCCTTCAGAAATGGAGCGTGAAAGAGGTGACTGGTTCAGGAGTCTGATGGCATTGTCTTTTTATGCCATTTTAAACAGTTACGGGTAAAAAAAGATGAAGGTTTGAAACTGCAATTTGAATGGGAAATTGGTTTCATAATTGAAAATGAGGGTGATTATAAATGGAACTTATTCAGGCCAAGAAACAATGACTAGCTAATTCTCACAGGAATCATTCCTAGGACTTCAGCTATTCATTTAATAATAACCTTGAAGAATGGACTAAGTTTGCATACAAATCAAAGTGAAGTCCAGAGCAGAGAAATGGAGATTCAGAAGTAATTCATACATTTGGAAACCATATTCCTGGTAAGTAACACGTTACTTCCAATATTAATAAATCCCCAGATATAAATGTTACAAGTTATTTATTCCAAAGGAGGGAAATCAGTATGGAGAATGCAAAGGAAATATTTAATTAGATGACTAATTCAGTTTTGAAAATATCGTTATTTCGTAAGGAGATTATGGAATGACAGTGACATATTTATTATTTGTTCACAGATTATATATGTTGCATTTATGGCATCCCCAACTGCCCACGAATGAACTAGGCATTTCAGAGTCAATCTCTTTGGAGGGTCCTAAGCCACATAGAGAATACATAAGAAAGAATGAATCAGATGGGTTTCATAGCAATTCTATACTAAAAACTAAATTACTAAAACCTTTTTTTTCAGTTAAATTTCAGATTTAATACATGGAGGTTAAAATTTATGCTCATGGATCAGTGATCTAGAATTCTGGTTGCTGGCCCAGTAACTTAACCACAATTCTATTATAATATCAAAAGACTGCTCCGATTAATGAGAATACTAATGTTCAAAAGGCCTGAAAAGTTAAGGAAAAAAATCTAGGTTGGGAGGTGATTGAAATCCAGTTTATTCTTTCTGGAGATGGTGGACATGATTGAAAATAAAGTAGATAAACTTTATTGATACTGCTCACACTGAACTCTACCGATCATTGCCACCTCTGGTTGTGAGTTGGGTATGGGAATGTTCTGAAGAATTCAGTAAGTTGCTAAACTGCTCGAACAGTAACTCCCTACAACATCTGGTATTCAAATGTCTCTTGTTGACATGGATGAATATCACTATTTCTTGATTATTGCACAAGCTTGCAATTCCATACTTAATATCATTGTAGGAGATACTAAGACTTTAAGGACTGCGTCTGTTCCAGGAGAAAATTCACCATCACCTCTGCTGGTTACTCGTTTCTTGTTGATACCGTTTACATCTGACAGCAATAGAAAAATGCAAGTGTGAAACAGAAATATCTGAGGAACCAAGAGCGAACAGTGGTGCTTCATTATAAAGAAATTGTAGGGTTGAAATTCTTTAATGTTATTTTAATAAAAACAAGAAGCTTCAACTTTGACCGCAAGCTCATTTATCTTAATTACAGTCTTTGCATTAAACGCCTACGAATTTCAACTCTGCAAATTAATTAATGATTCAGTTTCAGATTAGTTTATTGTCATATACACCAGGGTGCACTGAAATTCCTTGTGCATCTCCTTCACTTTGCATAGAGGAGTTCAGAATAAAAATTAAGCTTGTGACGTTAACCCTGATTATTAAAAATATTCCTGGATAGATTCAGTTTTCAGAAGTTCCTGTTACCATTAGTGTGAAATTAAGATGATTCTGAATGCAAAGCACAACATTTTTCCTCATGATTTATGGGTTTATAGAGACGTTGGTTACCCACTGACTTGGTAAATGAACTACATTGTGTGATACTGAATTAATGACATGAAGACAGTTCAGCCTCCAACCACAAGTCTTGCTGAGTTAGTTGATTTCTCTAAGAGTGGCTGTGCAGCCACAACAATTAACCAGCTCTGAAGAAGAAAATCAAGTTGGCAGTTGATTTGGCTTCAGAAAGTCACATATCTGTTGTTGCCCTAGCACGTTGTTCAATCTTTCTTGCAGCTCATGTTGCAACTCACCTTCAAAGTCCCTGTGACATTGGAACCCATCCTCAGAACTTACAAGAAACTATTCAAACCGTGGTAACTACACTCCAGAACCAAGGTCCCCAACCCTTGATTGTCAAGCTGCAACACACAATGATTCTCCAGTCTGCACATGCTCGGAGACCAAGTTCCAATATATCTTCCACTCATTCACCGGAGCATAAGAGGGGATGGACTTTATAGTGAAAATCCACACTTCCCTCCAACAATAAAGGTTCGCAATGGGACCCTGGAAAACATAAATTACAACTCATATCTCAGAAGCTTTCTCTTGGTGAAGGCAAACACCAATGAGGAAATTCACCATGACCTTCCCAATGCAAGCACAGTCTTTGATTAATTGGGAAAAGGGTGTTTGGAGATCAGAGCCTCAGACCTGGTCCAATGCTTACCAAGCAATCGTAATCTTTGGCCTCCTATATGCTTCTAAAATCATTGTTGACCTTACATTAGCCTCAATAGACACGTCAGAACCCACAAAAATTGGACTGGATGCAAGTCATCCTTGATTGTAAGGGACTGCCTTGGAAGGAGATTATAACAAGACTTGGAATTAGGCAATGTGAAGGAAACCGCATTAGTGGGAACAAAATAGAAGGGAATTACAACAAATTAAAAGCTTTTACAAATATTGCAAGTTCAAAAGCATTGAGAAAAACACAGGTTAAAAATTTAAACTCTATTGCAAAGTTGAAAAGAAAATTACCAACTTCAGAACACACAACAAAACAAAATATAAAATGCAGTAAATACACAGAAATATTTCCCCAGTCTTGGAGAGATCCAATGAAAGAATGGTCACCTTTTAAAAGTTTTATAAGAAAACTGAGAATTGACACGATAAATATCAAGATAATAACAACGACAAATGTCCTAGCCCACCTCAAACCCCACTGCCAATGTATCAAATAATGTCAGACAAAATTAAATGTGTCACTATTAAATAGTAATTTCAAGAAAAATCATTCTGGGATATCACTGATCAGATTGCTACTGATCAGGAAATCATGCTACAAACAATGTTCACAGTTTCACATTAACAAGAGTTTAAATTCAGAAATTAGATTGACTCATGAGAATTGTAAATTGAGGATCATTGCAGCACACAAGCCTTTTGAGACTGGTATTAAGCTGCATGACTCTATGACTACCTTGCAAAACAAAGTGATGGGTGTATGGAACAAGCTGCCAGAGGAGGTAGTTGAGGCTAGGACTATCCCATTGTTTAAGAAACAGTTAGACAGGTACATGGATAGGATAGGTTTGGAAGGATATGGACCAAGTACAGGCAAGTGGGATTAGTGTAGCTGGGACATTGTTGGCCGATGTGGGTGAGGGCCTGTTTCCACACTGTATCACTCTATGACTCAATGACTCTAAATCAAAGGTAAATAGCTTTGCACTAATATAGAATGCAAAAATGTTTTTTTTTCATTGCCAACTTTGCAAACCAACATTAATTCCAAAAATGATCTGTTCTGGAAACGTAAAATAGGTTCAACATAGCATTATGCCCTTTACCTGATCTGTAGTAAGACAATTACAATCTGTAAATGTAATGTCAAACCTGCACAATTGCTAACTTTACTGAGGTAGACAAGTTACAATCTAGTTTGATGACTGTTCTCAACAATTATTAACTGCACCTTCCTGAGTATTCATTCTATTACATGACTATTATTGTTTGGATCTTAGTTCTGTTAATGTGTTCATTTTCTTAACTAATTATATTTTTCCTACTTATCATCACAGTTGGATTTTACTCGCATCTTTTATAAGCCCACACTGTAGTTTTTGAACCTTGGTTCATTTGTTGATAGAAGTTTCCATATTGTGTACTGTTCAGTCCCACGATGAATGCAACCCAAACTTATTTATTGAAATTAATCCACATGAAAATGACTATTGAGCGCAAGAATGCATGTTTTCATACTAAGGTACAACTTTCACTTACCAAATTCCAGCAGCAAGTTCCCTATTTTCCATTAATTTTGTCAGTCTTTTAAAAGGTTTCATCCTAATCACAGGAGGGAACGAGCCAATTCATTTAAAAAAAAACCTTTTAGATTACCATAAATACCAGAAAGATGTGTGCTTTCAAAATTATAAAACATTCTTATATTGTAATAGCTGTAAATTAGTTAGAACACATCAAAGGACAATATTCATTTTCTAAATTGCAAAATTATTCTGCAGTATGCCATAAAGAAATACTGTTCATTAGGGCTTGGGATCGCTTTCCCATTTTGGTTTTTAAATCCTTCAAAGTACTTCAAAGTTTATCAGTCACATTTATTTATTCTGTTCCATTTCTTCCAAAGCCTCATCTCTTGCTGAGGTGCAATTTCCCTTTTGCTGGTGATTCTCAACCTCTTTGCTCAATGCCTTTCTGCATATGTGATTTTATGACTTCTATAAGTATGTGACATCATTGTAGAATACATGTCCTCGCCATATGTAGTCACCCTTTTGGCTTAGAGATCATTCCAATTATTGTGATCCTACATTATGCATTGACTGAGATCAAAACGGATACATTATTTGGCTCGGCTGTACGCAAGTATACACTGAAAGTCTGAAGAAAGGTCCTGACCTAAAACAACACCTATCCATGTTCTCTATTGATGTTGCCTGACCTGCTGAGTTATTCAGCATTTTATGTCCTACACTGAAAGTCTCCTTGAAGAAATGCAACAACCCCAAACTCCTGGGAATCACTGATCCATGATTGTTCAAAGTGGAGAAGTATTAAACGCACAGTTTTTAAAAACCTTTAAATCATGCATTAGGAGATTATAAGACTGCAGAAAGAGTGAATTATCACTCAAACAACCTATCTGCTTGACCTGTCTCCACTATTTTCCCCATACTGGAGAAGAACCACTTTGGTTTCATTTGTAACCTAAGAACCCACAAAACTAGATAAGAGGTAAGTCATCTTCAATCCTGAGGAAGTGCTCAAGAATTAAACTTTCATGAACAAGTCAAGAGGGTTTATTTCCTTTGTTGCAAATGTGATGTAACCACATTATATTTTTTTTTACCAGCAATAAAACTGGTTAAATATTAGTCACATATGCTCATGAGATTACACAATTTCAAAACATTACTTCAACGTCCAAAATGGATTCTGAGAATTGAAGATAAATTAATTATTTCCTTCTCAAAATAGGTTATGCAGGTTTGAGAAAGTAAATGGAAAATTAAAATAACAGACCTCATTCATGTGATGTGATACTTCCTATGTGGAATGGCACTTTCAGAGAATGATGTTTAGCAAATTAAATGAAAAATGAAGTTTAAAAAGGATCCAATAAGCAGAAATCTCATGCTATTCTGGCCACACATATTGAACCAGTTTCAACAAGAATAGAACATTAAAGAAAGAAATAGGCAGGAGAAAAAGGGGAAATAGTTCAGTAATACTACTGAAGTAACAAAAATGATGTTACTCATATTGCAATGTAGTGTGTATGAACGGGTGGTTTTTGATCTTATACTGCTTGAGCTGAAAATTGGGAAAACAGGGCCGGATACACATAGTTTACTAAACTTAGCAGTCCCAAGTAAAGTTTATCTTTCCTTTCCCAAGGATACTATTTTGCTAAAATATTTCCTTTAAATTTATTAACTTAAAAATGAGTTACAGATGAAAATTGATCCTAGAACAAATCTAACAGAGCTCCATCTAACTCTCTCTTAGATCTATCCAGTGATTTGGCCTCCAATGCCTTCTGTGGCAGGGAATTCCACAAATTCACAACTCTCTGGGTGAAAATGATTTTCTCACCTCAGTCTTAAATGGCCACCCCTTTATTCTAAGACTGTGGCCCCTGGTTCTGGACTCGCCCAACATTGGGAACATTTTTCCTGCATCTAGCTTGTCCAGTCCATTTATAATTTTATATGTCTCTTTAAGATATCCCCTCATCCTTCTAAACTCAGGTGAATACAAGCCTCGTCTTTTCAATCTTTCCTCATATGACAGTCCCGCCATCCCAGGGATCAATCTCGTGAACCTGCCTCAATCACAAGGATGTCCTTCATCAAATTAGGATACCAAAACTGTACATAATACTCCAGATGTGGAAGAACCTCTTTACTCCTATACTGAAATCCTCTTGTTATGAAGGCCAACATTCCATTAGCTTTCTTCACTGCCTGCTGTACCTGCACGCCAACTTTCAGTGACTGGTGTACAAGGACACCCAGGTCTCGCTCCCCCTACCTAACCAAACCCCATTGAGATAATAATCTGCCCCCTTGTTTTTGCCGCCAAAGTGGATAACCTCACATTTATCTATATTATACTGCATCTGCCACCCATCTGCCCACTCACTCAACCTGTCCAGGTCACCCTGCAACCTCCTAACATCCTCTTCACAGTTCACACTGCCACCCAACTTTGTGTCATCCGCAAACTTGCTAGTGTTGCTTCTAATTCCCTCTTCCAAATCATTAATATATATGGTAAACAGGTGCGGCCCCAACACCGAGCCTTGCAGCACTCCACTCGCCAATGCTTGCCATTCTGAAAAGGACCCGTTCACTCCTACTCTTTGCTTCCTATCTGCCAACCAATTTTCTATCCACGTCAACACCCTACCCCCAATAAAATGTGCTCTAATTTTAGTCACCAGTCACCCGTGCGGGACCTTATCAAAGGCTTTCTGAAAGTCTAGATACACTATATCCACTGGCTCCCCTTCATCCATTTTACTTGTCACATCCTCAAAAAATTCCAGACGATTAGTCAAGCATGATTTTCCTTTCATAAACGCATGCTGACGGATCGCAAGCATGTTGGACACTTCACATCTTGAAGAAATGCGATTCCTCCTAATAGATAAATCAGACCAATTCTTAACGAGTTGGTCTCCATTTGTCGTCTTTTTGGAATCATATGGTGCAACACAACTGTAGAAGCTAACTGTTTCAGGACTGGGAGGGGGGTGGTCAAGATTATAAATAATGATCTCCTTATTTATTTTTTTATTTTTTACTCTCTTTTTCCTATTTTCTTTTCTTCAACTTTCTTCTTTCATTCTTTTTTTTTTTTTTTCACACACACTATATATCTCACGTTTTTCTATCCTTTATTATCTAATTTCTTTTTCTTATTCTTCTTTATTATAATTTAAAAAAATAAGAAGCTGTACATAAAATGTATTATGCAAATCTTTGGAATGTGGGAGGAAACCGAAGATCTTGGAGAAATCCCATGCAGGTCACGGGGAGAACGTACAAACTCCGTACAGACAGCACCCGTAGTCGGGGTCGAACCCGGGTCTCCGGCGCTGCATTCACTGTAAGGCAGCAACTCTACCGCTGCGCCACTGTGACTGCCCGTGTTGAATGAGGTCATGCACAACTGTGCTTTAGATTACTATTTCTATTTTAAAAAAGGCCTAATAAAGATAGATATCACCACTCATATTCTAATTTATGGAAGACACAAATTTGCAATGTTCATTTTCATTATAGAATTAGTTTAGAAAGTTTATTGCCTACACCAAGATATGGATGTTTCAAGTTCAGAAGTGTCTCCTTCAGTTATTTCTCACAATAGTGCAGTCATTGTAATTATTTTTTCAGCTTAATTAGGATAGAATTGAAATGTCATCTTCAGGGAACCAAGGTACCAACTATTATGCTAATCAAATAAGTGTTAACAGTTAGAGTTTCAACACTCTCTTTCTGTAAGAACCTTGGGGATTTGGTATGGGAACATTAATAGTTTCTTCCATTTCTGTGCAAAAGGGGAAGAAAATTGGGCACATAAGACAAATTCAAAAATGTTCAATGCGATGAAATGAAGGAGAGTGTTAATGTTAATGAAGGCTGGTGTATTAATGCAGCTGGTGAGCACTAAACACACCACGGCAAAAATGATTCTTCATCGTCACCCAACTAGTTCTGATGAACATGCATACAATGTTAAATTCTAAAATCCAGGAGTTGTTTTAATATCATGCTGCTGCAGGCTTTACAGATGTGATCAAAACAGATTTAAAGATTTAATATAATATTCAACTCAGTATTCACATCAAGCACTAACAGAACAAAAATGCGTTGCACCTACCCAGGTTTAGTACGTTAGGAGGCAATTGAAGAGACAAAAGTTGGACCCACAAGCTCTACCACTGATGGGGCAGGAGATGCTGGGGTAGCACAACTGGTGGATAATGTTGCCTGGTGGATACTGAAAGTAAGCATGCAGGTACAGCAGGCAGTGAAGAAAGCTAATGGCATGTTGGCCTTCATAACAAGAGGAGTTGAGTATAGGAGCAAAGAGGTATTTCTGCAGTTGTACAGGGCCCTGGTGAGACCACACCTGTGGGATTGTGTGCAGTTTTGGTCTCCAAATTTGAGGAAGGACATTCTTGCTATTGAGGGAGTGTAGCGTAGGTTCACGAGGTTAATTCCCAGGATGGCGGGCCTGTCATATGTTGAAAGAATGGAGCGACTGGGCTTTTATCTTATTGAAACATAAGATTATTATGGGATTCGACACGTGGAGGCAGGAAACATGTTCCCGGTGTTGGGGGAGTCAAGAACCAGGGGCTACAGTTTAAGAATAAGGGGGAGGCCATTTAGAACGGTGATGAGGAAAAACTTTTCACCCGGAGACTTGTGAATCTGTGGAATTCTCTGCCTCAGAAGCCAGAGGAGGCCGATTCTCTTAATGCTTTCAAGAGAGAGTTAGATAGAGCTCTTAAAGATAGCGGAGTCAAGGGATATGGGAAGAAGGCAGGAACGGGGTACTGATTGTGGATGATCAGCCATGATCACAGTGAATGACGGTGCTGGCTCGAAGGGCCGAATGGACTACTCCTGCACCTATTGTTTATTGTCTATTGTCAAGTGATGCACCTCTTTAATCATTTATGCTCCTGCAACATGAACTGAAGGCTGTTAGTAGTTCAACACTTTGACAAGTCACGAGCCAGGGATTCTCATGTTAGAGGGAATATTGCATTTGTTTTTATTCTTGAACTTTAAGAATATGCAAATCATTCTTCTGCCCCCTTGTTAATCCATTCCCATAAACAAGCTTGGTGTCTGTTCCAACATCCGATGTTGACTATTGAATGATGTGACCTACCTAATAGAGGGGATTGAGTGCAGTGAGGGCCTCAGGTCTAAGGATGTTAGTACTCTTATCATAGAAACATAGAAAATAGGTGCAGGAGGAGGCCATTCGGCCCTTCGAGGCAGCACCGCCATTCATTGTGATCATGGCTGATTGTCCCCAATCAATAACCCCAGCCTGCCTTCTCCCCATATCCCTTTATTCCACTAGCCCCTAGAGCTCCATCTAACTCTCTCTTAAATCTATCCAGTGATTTGGCCTCCACTGCCTTCTGTGGCAGGGAATTCCACAAATTCACAACTCTCTGGGTGAAAATGTTTTTCTCACCTCAGTCTTAAATGGCCTCCCCTTTATTCTAAGACTGTGACCCCTGGTTCTGGACTCGCCCAACATTGGGAACATTTTTCCTGCATCTAGCTTGTCCAGTCCATTTATAATTTTATATGTCTCTTTAAGATCCCCCCTCATCCTTCTAAACTCAGGTGAATACAAGCCTCGTCTTTTCAATCTTTCCTCATATGACAGTCCCGCCATCCCAGGGATCAATCTCGTGAACCTACGCTGTACTGCCTCAATCACAAGGATGTCCATCAAATTAGGAGACCAAAACTATACACAATACTCCAGATGTGGAAGAACCTCTTTACTCCTATACTGAAATCCTCTTGTTATGAAGGCCAACATTCCATTAGCTTTCTTCACTGCCTGCTGTACCTGCACGCCAACTTTCAGTGACTGGTGTACAAGGACACCCAGGTCTCGCTCCCCCCCCCACCTAACCAAACCCCATTGAGATAATAATCTGCCCCCTTGTTTTTGCCGCCAAAGTGGATAACCTCACATGTATCTATATTATACTGCATCTGCCACGCATCTGCCCACTCACTCAACCTGTCCAGGTCACCCTGCAACCTCCTAACATCCTCTTCACAGTTCACACTGCCACCCAACTTTGTGTCATCCGCAAACTTGCTAGTGTTGCTACTAATTCCCCTCTTCCAAATCATTAATATATATGGTAAACAGGTGCGGCCCCAACACCGAGCCTTGCGGCACTCCACTCGCCAATGCTTGCCATTCTGAAAAGGACCCGTTCACTCCTACTCTTTGCTTCCTATCTGCCAACCAATTTTCTATCCACGTCAACACTCTACCCCCAATAAAATGTGCTCTAATTTTAGTCACAGTCACCCGTGCGGACCTTATCAAAGGCTTTCTGAAAGTCTAGATACACTATATCCACTGGCTCCCCTTCATCCATTTTACTTGTCACATCCTCAAAAAATTCCAGAAGATTAGTCAAGCATGATTTTCCTTTCATAAATCCATGCTGACGGATCGCAAGCATGTTGGACACTTCACATCTTGAAGAAATGCGATTCCTCCTAATAGATAAATCAGACCAATTCTTAACGAGTTGGTCTCCATTTGTCGTCTTTTTGGAATCATATGGTGCAACACAACTGTAGAAGCTGTTAAAGAAGGAACTGCAGATGCTGGAAAATCGAAGGTACACAAAAATGCTGGAGAAACTCAGCGGGTGCAGCAGCATCTATGGAGCGAAGGAAATAGGTAACGTTTCGGGCCGAAACCCTTCTTCAGACTGATAGGGGGTGGGGAGAAGAAAGGAAAAAAGGAAAAGGAGGAGGAGGAGCCCGAGGGTTGGGGGAGGGGAGGAGACAACCAGATGGCTGATGAAGGGAGGGGACAGCCAGGGCTAGCAGAATTGGAGAATTCAACGTTCAGGCCACCAGGGTGTAGACTGCCAAGCGGAATATGAGGTGCATTTCCTCCAATTTACGGTGTTGCTCGCTGTGGCCATGGAGGAGACCCAGGACAGAGAGGTCAGATACGGAATGGGAGGGGGAGTTGAAGTGCTGAGCCACCGGGAGTTCAGGTTGGTTATTGCGGACCGACCGGAGGTGTTCGGCGAAACGATCGCCAAGCCTCCGCTTGGTCTCACCGATGTAGATCAGCTGGCATCTAGAGCAGCGAATGCAATAGATGAGGTTGGAGGAGATGCAGGTGAACCTCTGTCGCACCTGGAACGACTGCTTGGGTCCTGGAATGGAGTGGAGGGGGAAGTGAAGGGACAAGTGTTGCATCTCTTGCGGTTGCAAGGGAAAGTACCAGGGGAGGGGGTGGTATGGGAGGGAAGGGAAGAATTGACAAGGGAGTTACGGAGGGAGCGGTCTTTGCGGAAGGCAGACATAGGGGGAGATGGGAAGATGTGGCGAGTGGTGGGGTCACGTTGGAGGTGGCGAAACTGACGGAGGATCACTTGTAGAAGCTAACTGTTCAGGACTGGGAGGGGGATGGTCAAGATTATAAATAATGAACTCATTTATTTTTTATTTTTTACTCTCTTTTTCCTATTTTTCTTTCTTCAACTTTCTTCTTTCATTCATTTTTTTTTTTTTTTCACACACTATATATCTCACATTTTTCTATCCTTTATTATCTAATTTCTTTTTCTTATTCTTCTTTATTATAATTTTAAAAAAATAAGAAGCTGTACATAAAATGTATTATGCAAATATATATTAGGCACTTTGGTGCCATATGATTGTACTTACTTCTAATAAAATTTTAAAAAAATTAAAAAATCCATGCTGACTTGGACTAATCCTTTTCCCTGCTATCCAAATGCCCCATTATTACCTCTTTAATAATTGACTGCAGCTCTTTCTCCCACCACCGAAGTCAGGCTGACTGGTCTATAATTCCCCATTTTCTCTCTCGCTCCTTTCTTGAAAAGTTGGATAACATTAGCTATCCTCCAATCCACAGGAACTGATCCTGAAATCTATTGAACATTGGAAAATGATCACCAATGCATCCACTATTTCTAGAGCCACCTCCCTGAGGACCCTGGGATGCAGACCATCAGGCCCAGGGGATTTATCATCCTTCAGTCCCATTAGCCTACCCAATACTATTTCTCGCTTAATGAAAATTTCTTTCAGTTCCTCTACCCCCTTCGATCCTTCGATTTCGTGAAAACAAGCATTAGTGATATCTTTCCAATGCCTTGAGGTGCCTGTTACAAATTGTCCAAGTTTCAGAATCACAAGAGGGCCTGGGTCGTGAGTTTTGTCCCAGTTTGAAATATTGATCTATTAGCATAATTTTCCTTGGCAGCCAAAGAATGAGCTAGTGTACTGAAGTCAACAGTGAATTTTATCATCGATATTGCCAAGTATTGCTAAGAATCTTTATTGTCAGAGATTGATATTGTTCAGTGAGTTTACAGGAAGTTTTGCGTATGCCAACTGTAAGGTTTCAATGAACCAGTCAATAATGACTTTGAGCTCAGCTGAACGAATGCAATCACTGGCATTGCAATACTGCAGCTTACTTACTGAGATTAAGTTGATCTCAGATCGGGAGAAGAGGCAATTAGGTTGAACAGTTTTCTATTAACCCTGTAGATTAGTTCTACTGCAAAAGGAAGTTTGTTGGAAGTAAATTGCGGCACTGTGGAAATAAATATATATTTTTTAATTGTCAGGGCAATGATTTTGACTTTATTGAACAATGCTCTGTAATAACTAATGAATAACATCTCTGGGCATCAAAAAACAAATTTCATTAGTGTGGAGTTTAATTTCCTCACAATATTAAAAAAAATGTTGGAGGCATTCAGTGGGGTCAGGTAGCATCTGTGGAGGGCGTGCACAGCTGATATTTCATCTGTCCATTGCTCCACAGTTGCTGTCTGACCCTCCAGCATCTTGTCTTTTGCTCACAGTTCCAGCATCTGCAGTTCTTGTGCCTCCATTTAAAAATAACATGTTTTAATTTACATTTATGATAGTTCAGTGCCTCTAAATGTGATGATAATGTCTAAATATTATTTTTTATCACTTCCTGGTCAATGATTAGAATATGAATTAGGTTCATATTCGTTATTTCGACCCGAAACGTTGCCTATTTCCTTCGCTCCATAGATGCTGCCTCACCCGCTGAGTTTCTTCAAGCATTTTTGTCTACCTTTGATTTTCCAACATCTGCAGTTCCTTCTTAAACAAGAATATGAATTTAGGATCAGTTCAATTTCTGCTGTGCCATGAAAGAATTTTCGGACTGCATTCACTGATCTGCCAACTTGCCCTTGGACATTTGATGGACTGCACAGAAATATACTAAATTCAATTATTTCAGAAGAGCAGCCTTTCAGGTCAGCGTGAAATATCTTTCTTATCTTTTGATAATCCAGGCTATGCCTTAAGATTTTCTATGAAGAGTTGAAAACTTATTCATTCAGTGTATCACATGTTATATCCTTGGCTCATGAGTTATAGGTATGCAATTATTAGAATACTCCCTGCAGAATTCCAGACTGCAGCCTTCCTCTCCAATTAATCCAGGTCTACAACTATCAAAGTAGTTTCCTTTTGTAGTTTCCTTGCTGTGGCTAGTTGGGAGTGCACACACCTTAAAACCAGCAGTTTCTTAAAAAGCCAACATAAGAACCCAAGTGCAAAATTCAGTCTGAAACTATGCTACTGATGTTAGGAGCAGTCATTCAGAGATGTTGATGCACAAACCAGTTACTCCCCATAGGAAGGATTATAGGGAAGTATTTTTGAAGAGCAAGATGTGTTTATATCTGGTGCCTGGGCCAATTAATATTCAGTCAAATAACATCACTTGAACTTATAAAAAATTATTGAACTGATTTGTTATCATTGTTTGAGAGAATTTGCTATCAATATATTTGGTTGCCACATTTACTACTCGGCAATCAATCCACAAAGTATTTCATTGGTGTAAACTACACTGAAAAGCAGCAAAAAGGCACTACAGAAAATGTATTTCTTTCTTTCCTTTCACTTTAAAACATTTATTGTAGGGTTGTTCTTTGTGCAAATCTCTCTGCCCTTTTTAACTAATGTTCAGATCTAAGATAATTAATTTATTTTTGACCACTGAAATCTACTTCTGTTGTTAGTAGCTTACTGATGAATTTTTGATTTGTTTGCAGTAACTATAAACCTGGGGATGCTCAGGATAATCATTTGAAACTCTACCTCCAATTTGGTTAATTCAAATTCAGACTCAGATCAGTTTATTGTTATGTTCACCAGGGTGTAATGAATTTCCTTGTTTGCATGAGGCTCATTGAGTAAAATATCAGCAATAAATACGACAACAAATGCAAAATGGCAGAATGGTGCAAAGATGGTAGTGCAATCTGAAGGGAATAACCATATGTGAGAGTTAAAAGTACATGGTAACACTTGCGGAAGAGCACATGATTGGTTCAGGAAATCGGGTAACACGCAACATATTGGTTACAAAATCTAACCCATCTGGTCTGTGTGACTTTGTGACTAGATTAACAAAGTTAACTATTTAAATTAATTCATTATGGAGAGTACTTTCAGTTGAAATACTTATAGTCACTTGTTTTTGAATTGACTGTTATTGAGGGTTTGGTTATTTTGTTAAAATATCAAATTAATTTTATCTCCCAACTCTCGACGATAAATGGAATAATTGACACTTAATTACACTACTTATTCTCCATAGCTAACAAAATATTTATGGATGAGAATTTTCAATTAGATGCTTTAGGTCAGGGAGATATTCTCAGTAGCAAGGTTTGGAATAATCCTTAAGCAGGACATTGTGCAAGGTTAGTGGTAGACAAAGTGAATGTGGCAAAGTTCACACCAGTTGAATACTGAAGTAGGGAGAATGTCAAAGGAGTCAAAATACAAAGCAGCAGGGGGGTGGGCTCCAGTCATTTTGCAAAGACAGAAGACATAGTCAACAAATTGCAGGCAAATAATTGCCTGCAATTTAAATTGTGGTCAAATAACGCCCTGCAATTTCCTGTGAGAATAATTTGAAGCTATCAATGCTCACCAGCATAAATGAAATAAATCTGGTAGCAACATTGTACATTCTCAGGTAACAATTGTCAATCATATTAAAACATTAAAAAATGCTGGGAATGTGATCCAAGCACAGATGCTGCCTGACCTGCTGAGTAGTATACGGAGTTTCAGTTTTTAACAACATTGTAAACCATAATTGACCATCTCAAATGCCTAAACAATCTATTTTTGTATAATGTTCTCCAGTGATAATTTCAGAAGGTTGTAGTTTTTTGTAGATTTACAATATTTCAATTCATATATTTCTCTGAAATAAGAAGCTCAAAATTTGAACCTTTATTACCTGTGAGAAATTCTGGATACAACGGGTGCTCAGCCTGCGTAACAATGTGACATTTGATGGACGTGAGGGAACTCCTTTCACTGATCCCTGAAAGAGATTAAACATTGGGTGGGGTAGCACTATTGCTCAGGTCAGGTCGGGGGAGTTCCCCCCGCCACTGGTACCATGTAATCCCGTGCTACCTGCTCCATGGTTGGATAATCAGCGACTAAACCGTCTCCCCCACCTGGTTTGCCAGGTGAAGAGGGGGCTGTGGACCCCCAGTAGGACCAAAAACAAGACCTGTCAAAAGGCGGATGACCTTCTAGCGAGCCAACGGCCATCCACACTTCAGTAGAAGTTGTGATCACTGTCGTACATAGCATTGTAAGGAATGATGATAAAGCACACACACCAAAATCCTATACTTCCAGCAGCGGAAGTCTGCAGGAACTGGAGGACAGAGATGTGTGGTGCGCCCATCACCGTTCCCGTTGAAAACCAACACCATTGCGTCGCTAATGTTTTCAACGATGATGAATGAAACTATTGCTTCATTTCTAGTCCGGATCACCCTTCTGTTGTTGTTAGGGTGAAACCAATAGTTGAGTTGAAACTCAGTTTGAACAGGAGAGCAATGGTCCCACCATTGAAACCAAGGACAACTGGACAGGAGGTTGGAGTTGAAATGCAGTTTGTGAAATGGATTAGATTTTGTTTTAAAAAACAGATTACTAGAATAACTCAATGGGTCAGGTAGCATCTATGGAGAATATGGATAGGCTACCATGTCCTCCAGAGATGCTGCCTGTAACCTACCCATATCCTCTACACATGCCACCTGACACCTGAGTTCCTCCAGCACTTACTCAAGATTCCAGTATTACAGTTCCCTGTGTCTCAAGATATTGTTTTTTAAGTTCTCATGTTTTGGAGTGTGTGGGGGATAGAGATGGTGGTGTGCGAGTAATGGGGAAGACAGCTATGAATGCCTTTAATACTTTAGCTCCCAATAAACTACTTTATCTCAAGATAAAAGTCCCAACCTAGAAAGTCACCTGCCCATTTCTCCAGGATAGATTCTATCTGACCTGCTGAGTTCCCCCAGCAACTTTTCTTTTGGTCACAGCATCTGCAGCCTCTAGAGTCTCACCTCAACTACTTGAAACAACTGCAATTAACAATCACTTAGCTACTGACTCTGGCCTTGAACACTGATTACATTTTTCATGACAAGAGAGGGAGAAGGGTTGAGGTGCGAGGAAGAGAGTAATTAATGGGTCTGACGGTGCATAAAGGCCTTTAATACTTCAGTTCCCAAGTTTTACATTTCTTTCCCTCTACCTCTAGATGAAGGGGTCAACCCAGAGGTCAATGTCCATTCTTCCACATATGCTGCCTGATCCACTGAGTTCCTCCAGCACTCTGTTTTACTCAAAGGATTCCAACATCTGCAGTTTCTTGTGGCACCAAATTTTGTTTATAGTTCTCCTCATGTTTGGGGAATTTGAGTGGAGATGGTACAAGTAATGTGGGAGTAATGTAAGGCCCGAGAGTGGATATGGAGATGGTTCTGGTTCTGGTTGATTACTGCGCAAACACCTCATCAGTGGTTATCTCATGCAGGTCGGAGTGAGTAGAGTAGTGATTACATTTTGAAGTGGGCCTTTTTGACCAAGTTGAGGAGATCTAGTTGCTCAATCCCCTTTTTAAATGACTTAACATCGGGAGCAGCACGTGTGTTGGGTGGTAATATATTCCATTCCCTTATCGTCCTTAGGTAAAGGGAATATTGGCAGTAGCGTTTATTGAAATTTAGCAAGTTGATGATGTAGGGACCGTTTATTTTGTCTTGTTTCATGGTAGTTGGTGCTCTGGGATGACGGGAGATTTGATGGCGTGATTTGTGAATCTCCTTGTAAATTGCAATAAGTCTTAGCCTGATTCTGCGGAGCTCTAGGGTATCCCCATCCGAGAGAAGTCAGCATATTATTCACGCAATGATTTGCGCTTGTAGTCATTACTTACAAAGCGGGTCTGCTCGGTGTTGTACTTTCTCCATGGTGATCTTGTTGTTGTTGAAAGGATCCCATACTGCTCCACAATACTACAATTTGGGCCTGACCAAGGACTTGTAGGCATTCTCTTTGACGGATGTACCACATGCGTGAAAATGTCTTTTGAGTAGGCCAAGAGTTCTATTTGCAGGACACTTGACTAATATGCGTCGCCCAACTTAAATCTTTGCTTAATTCGACTCCTAGATATGGGTGATGGTTGACAGCAAGCAATGTATGGCTATCCATGTTGTATTCCGATAAAAGTGGTTTAATCTTGTGTGAGACATGCATGGTATGACATTTGGTTGCATTGAATGACATCTGCCAGGTTTTTCCCCACTCACAGAGAGTCATCCAGATCCTTCTAAGGATGTTTCCAGTAGTGGGAGAGTCTAAAGCCAGAGGGGCACAGCCTCAGGAAAAAAAAGGTTCAGGTAGCATCTGCGGTTCCTTGCAACACACACAGTCTGCCGACTCTTCCAACACATGCAGTCGTTGACTCTTGTGCAGGAAGGAACTGCAGATGTTTAAGAAGGAACTGCAGATGCTGAAAAATCGAAGAAGGTAGACAAAAATGCTGGAGAAACCTCAGCGGGTGAGGCATCATCTATGGAGCGAAGGAAATAGGCAACGTTTCGGGGTCGGAACCCTTCTTCAGTTTAAACTGCAGATGCTGGTTTAACTGAAGATAGACAAAAAAAAAAGCTGGTGTAATTCAGCGGGACAAGCAGCATCTCTGGAGTGAAGGAATGGGTGACGTTTCGGGTCTGAAGAAGGGTCTCTCAACCCAAAACATCACACATTCTTTCTCTCCAGCTTTCTGTGTCTATATTCAGTCGTTGACTCTTGTTTTTCTCCTCTCTCCTCTCCTCTCCTCACCCTGAACGCTGACCTTTTTTTTCCCCCACTCCTGACAGGAGTCGACGGATCTCTTGCCCGGAGCGGACGCTTCGCACCTGCTGCGCTCGCGACTGGCGGGAGTAGGTGCGTGCGTGCGTGCGCGCCCGCGACTGGCGGGAAGACGTGCGTACGTGCGTGCGTGCGCGTAAACGCTCACTTCCATCCCTCCCTCCCTCCCTCTCTACGTCACGCGCGGCGCGCTCGGCTTCGCGAGAGCGAACCGTTAGTCCGCCCCAACGCCGCGGGGTGGCCGCCCCGCGCAGGCGCAGAGCCGCCCCGTTTCCCCGCCCCTCCCAGCCAGCAGCGGCGCCTCTCGCCAACTAACGTGCGGCGCTCAGTCGGCTGCGCCAGTCAGTGCAATGGGCTGCTGTAAGCGCCCTCGCCGCCCACATTGCACCTCAGCGCCGCAACAAAGATCCAAGAGGGCAGGTGAGTGTGGGAGGCAGTTTATTTAATATTTTCTCCTCTTTATCCCTCCCCGCCGCTGCTGGCTGTTTTAAAATATATATGTGAGTGTGAGGCGGTGTTGGGTTGATGGAAGGTTGGTTGCGGTTTGACAGCTGATCGGCGTCGGTGAACTCGGCACCTCTCTCTCTCTCTCTCTGTCTCTCTCTCTCTCTGTCTCCCTCTTCGGGGAGAGCGACCGGGACTGGAGGCAGCTTTGTGAGGGGAGGAGGCGAGGCCGAGGGGACGGGGGTTGAGACGCGAGTAGCGGATGGCGGCGAGGGCGAGCCGGCGGGCGGTTGAAGGCGGCCGGGCTTGAATGGGAGCTGGAGCCGGTCGGTTGGGTGGTGGGAGAGGGTGGTGTCGAGCTCGAACTGGGGGACGATGGAAGGGGAGAGGGGGAGAGAGCGGTCCCGGTCGAGGGGATGAGGGCGTTGATGATGGAGGAGGGAGTGCGAACCGGTTGCAGAGGCTGCACGGAGGTGACTGCACCGGCGACTGATGGAGAAAGCACGGCCAAGTTATGTAGGGAGGGGGGGGGGGTTTACAGCTTCCAGCGAACGCGAGTGGTCCGTGGGAGGGTTGGCGATTAAGGTGGAGGACAAGAAAGGGGGAAAGGATGTGTAGGAAGAAACTGCAGATACTGGCTTACATCGAAGGTAGACACAAAATGCTGGAGTAACTCAGCGGGACAGGCAGTATCTCTGGAGAGGAATGGGGGGAAGGAGCCGGTTCGTTTCTGTTTTAAAACGTGTATACGACAAAATAAAAAAAAACCTCGGACCTCAAAACCTGCTGTCAGTTTGCATCGTGTTCCGCAGTCCCGAGTATGTGTCTGTCTGACTGAGGCAGACTTACTTATTGTTTCATGTGTTGTGGATTTGCCGATCTATATCTCCAGCTGCATCGAAAGGGAGCTGTCTGGAATTAATATTAACAATTATCAATCTGGATGCCTCTCACTACTGTTGCTGGTCTTGGAGAATAGGGAATAAGGCAAGCTACAGCTGTATTTTCTTTATATCCAGTATCATTCCCAACTCCCAAAGGTTATAATTTAATAGACCAGACAGAAAACAAAGTTTAATAGGTTGAATATTTTTAAAGCGTGAATTACGTTATTCCCGCCGCCATGCGATCATTAATAGCCAACATTTTGTAAAAAAAAATGATTGAAGCTAAAATAGGTTGCTTAGTAGCTGTAAAATGTATTTTCTAGTTTTTCAAACATTTTGTTTTAATTTACTTACAACTGCATTTCGTATGATTGAAATGTGTCATTGCTAAATGAGGTTACTACCCTTTCCATCATTTACCTTCTTGCGATTTTTTTCCCCCTTGAGGTCAATATTGACTGCGACTTGATCGATAGGTGAAAGGCGGTGATTTCAGCGAAGCGTTTCAGGATCATTTTGTAAACGTAATTTTATGACTTTAAAGGGAGATCGAGACCTCCATACACATAGGGTGCAATGGTGTACGTTGTGTATGTTATAGTGTTTTAAGTCTCTTTAAAATTTTTATCCTCATTGTCTCCTCCCGTTTATTTATGTTTATTTATATTTTAGCCATAGGACGACTTGTTTGCATTTGTTTATGGCTCCGACTTCGACTGAGTCTTGTCTTTATTGTCTGATTTCACGCATGTTCCCCGACGTTTCCCTTTTTCAAGAATATCTTTTTTAATCCAGTTATAGCGTGAAGAGTGAGTTCATTGCAAATCTATCTATTGCCCATTTTAAAGGGCAAACATTCGTGAAATACGCCTTAATCCAAAGCTTATTGAAATATTTTAACTTATATTTACTGTTACAGTAAATACAGTAAAGTACTCAACACTGGAAGTATGCTAGGGCATTAAGGGCTAGAGGTTTTGATTTCAATCAACGGATAAGTTGTCTGTAAAATACATCGTATTTTTTAAATGTATTACTAATGTTGGTGTTAATTATTTTAAATAATTTAGTATTAAAAAAAACTACAATTCCTCAGGATTGCTTTTTCATCCAAAATCATGTTTTTTTTAGAAAAAATTGTATGGGATCATTTTTTGCATTTTAATGGATTTGCTCAAACAGAATTTTTTTATTTCTTAGTCTAGTGGGTAGAACTGTTTTAAAATGTGATGGAAGCAGCTTCTACAGCCATTAGGTGAGAACAGCAGACAACATTTTCACTGATCAGATTAAAGAGCTTGTTCAAAATGTACCTGGTGTTTCTCTCTTTAAAATGTCAATAATTTTAATGTTGATTTCAATACCAACATCTATTTGTAAGTATATACAGACATAATGGTCGTTTTGATTTTTAACAACGGTGACTTTAAAGTTATCTTTACCTATTGAGGCACGTTATCATTTCTGAGACTGGGGAATCGTTTAAATAGATATCTGTGACTAAGTGAAATGCTGCAATTTTATCCTCTGGTTTGGTTGACAAATGCAATGTACATACGCTGTTTGCCTTTCAATTGCAAATAATTTATATTGTTACTCTGAATTCAGAATTGAACCTTTAATCAATGTAGTTTAGGCAGTATTTAATAAAACTTTGAGGAAGGAGTCTTGAGTTTAAACTTCAAAGCATTCACAAGCCTCAAATTTACATGTTTAGATTATAGCATATGAATATTAAAAAATACTTCCATTTGTATATAAAATTCATAAATTACAGATTATGACAGATTTCAAAGATAACAGCAGTCTTGAATATAAATAAACATGAAAGTATGCGCTTTATTTTTGAGTCTTTGTCTTCTCTCTCTGATTCAGTACAGAGCTCAGTTGACAATTAATCTGCTAGAATGTTATGTCAGTGGAATTGCATGTGTCCAGAGAGTTATGTGGTACAAATAATATTTTATAAAAGGGTAGAGGAACATATTTTTTATCTCCCTACGCCTCATATCTTGTACTGTTATCTTCAATCCTGGGATTGTCACATTGAAAAATGGAGATGGATTTGACGGTTTTGATTAATTTTTTGGGGGTGATGCAACAAAAGTGAAGGGTTTACAGATCTATTTATGAAATTAGTTTACACCATTATATTTGAATGCATTGTGATCTTTATTTTGGCCCTGCATTTAAAAGCTGTTTGCACTTTATTATTTTTATGAAAGTGGGGAACTACAGCTTCAGAATGTTTTTATTTCTTTCGTTACTGGGTATATCAATATAAAACAAGCATTTTTAACCTCTTGACCTTTACATACTTTTTAGACTTCTTCAACTGGAGGTGTCTCTTAAATTAAAATTATCGTCCATATTTACATTTATTTCTTACAACTTGTCAAACTCCAGAGAAGATGCTCAGCGTCAATGAACCCCTTATTAAAACAAGTGTCTCCACCCCGCCCATAGTTTCTATTCCCATACTATAGTATTATTGATTAAAGACCTTGATTGAATAGCCCTGTCTGACTGCAGGCCGTGGGAGGGAAAGGGGATCAGGGCTAATGAAGTTGGGGGAGGTGGAAGGAATGGTGATTTGGTTACTAAATGTCCCTTCATTGTCTGTTCTGAGTTTAACCCTCAGCCACTGAAATGCAGGAGACTACAGATCTGTATCCAAAGCTGCTTTTGCAACAATTTCCCAGTGGAATGCAGCTCGTGCTTGTGAATCTATTGTCTAGAAAATATTTTTATTACCACTGTGGTTTAATTTGCATTACAATATTACAGAAATAGTCCTGGGTATATTAAGATTTTTGGGGGCAATGTGGATATAATTGGCAAGCACATTATTTATTGCCCATCCATCTTCACCCTTGAAAGTGGTGGCTGCCTTGAAAACAAATTAGGAATAGGTCACCTGACCCCTCAAATGTCGCAATACTTGATGCAAAAAGGTTTCCACGGCATTGTTAGAATCCAGTAATAGTGAAGGTTCGGCGTGTACTCACAACATCAGGATTGTTAATGGCACTTGCAGATGGTGTTCCCATCAATTATGAAAAATCTTTTGACAGTAAGAGTTTTAACTGGAACTTTCTGCTGTCAAGAGTTTTTTTAGAATGTTTTACTCCCCCATTCTAGGAAATTGTTTTAAAACGGTATACTTTGTCTTATATTTTGATATTTTATTGGCTGACACTTCAAAAATTGTATAAATAATGTCTTGATTTGAATCTCTTTCTAGATCAATGTTACAGCTTGGTAGGTTTATTGTACCCTGCTTACAATGTGGACACTAACATTTGATGGCTAAGTTTGCCACAGGCAGAAGTAGTTTGTTGGTAATCTGTGGTATAGTGTACCTCACAAGTTTAAATTTTTTTCGCAATGTGTTTCTCTTGATCAACAAGTGTTTTATTTTGTATCTGGTTAACTATTGAATGGATTCTGCAGGTATCGAGTGTTTTCTACCAATGATACTTTGAGGCATCCTTTATCTCTTCTGTCCACTGCTATTTAATTATATTTTGTGATGCCTTAAATGAGAACATTGAAAATAAAATATTTCACATATAACATTGTGATTTGAGTGGATATATTAAAGTGAAGTCATGGTGTCCATGATCAACATTTAAACTTGTATTTGTCAAATCTAATTTGTTCTTAATGATATGTTTGCAATTTTTATTTTGTTTTGCCCAAGAGATTTTAATATAAGAATAGTTTACTCAAACCTCCTGAATAAAAGACTACTTTCCAACCTCCCATAAACATATGCTTCCATCTTTGATCACAGGTACTTTATATGTGAAACTTTATTCTTGATTTATCTCACATTTGGACCAAGTTGCCAGTGCTAACTTCGGAAGTGTTATTCAATTAATTCCATTTCCAGTACCCTTTACCCCATAATTCTATACTTTTGCTCCATTCAACTATGTCGATAGAAGTGACAGCTGTAAATCAGATGCCACACTTTTGCACAAATTGCTAGGTTGTGGGTTCAAATTGTATTCCAGAGATTGAACAAGGTCTTGTTGGCCCTCTTAAATAGATGTAAAATATAAATTATTTTGAAGTAAAGCAGACTTAGCTCAGACAATATTTATACTTCAAGCAAGATCAGAAGCTATTTTGTCTAGTTATTATCATAGTGTTGTGTGAGACACTTCAATGCACATGTTAGATTTCTTATGTTTTTGCGTTGTTGCAAAATAATTAATAGGTTCTAAATTGAGTTGACACATTCTGTGCATATGTAAGGAGTTACATAAAGGTTAAAAATAAATACTGGGGTAACTCAGCAGGCAGCATCTCTGGAGAACATGGAAAGACAATGTTTTGGGTTGGGACCCTTCTTCAGATCCGACCCGAAACATCACCTATCCATGTTCCAGAGATGCTGTCTGACTCGCTGAGTTACTCCAGCACTTTCTGTCTTTCTGTAAACTAGCATCTAGACTTCCTTGCTTCTAAATAAAGGTAAATCTTTATCGTTCAAGTACTTAACTAATGCTATTATGTATGTTAAATTTAAATCTGATTCCATGCATAGGATTCCTGCTCTCAGCATCTCACTTAAACTATAGTTGACTTTTTTTTTTAATTTGCCAATTACTTTAAATGCCTCCCCTCTGGTTTCAGTTCTAGCTGCCAGTACAAGGGACAGCTTCTTAAAGTTATCGTGGAAACCATTATTGATGTTTTCTTTTGAACTCTTTCATTAACCATGCCTGCTCTAAGGCAATTGTCAGTTTCTTTAGATAGATGAAGTACCTCATCTGAAGGTAAAAATATAATAAATCTCCATATTAGAACATGGAACATAGAACAGTACAGCACAGGAGCCGGCTCCTCAGTCCATGACGTCTCTGCCAAATATGATGCCAAATTAAATTAATCTTTCTGTCTGCACGTGATACACATGCTTCTATTCTCCGCATATATTTGTGCCTACCTAAAAACCTCTGAAACGCCACCATTGTACCTGCTACCACTACCATCCCTGGCAGTGGGTTCCAGATATCTACCACTCACTGTGCGTGTAAAAAAAATTGCGCCACACACCTCCTTTAAACTTTTTCTCTCATATTAAAACTGTGTCCTCTTGTATTTGACATTTCCTTTTTGGGTAAAAGATTCTGACTTGTCTATCTTATCTATGCACCCCATACATTTATTAATTTATATCTAATCTCCCTTCAGCCTTCGACGCTCCAGAGAAAACAATCCAAGTTTGTCCAACATCTCATAACTAACACCCTGTCATCCGGGCAGCATTCTGGTAAACCACTTTTGCATCCTCTCCAAAGCCTCCACATTGTTTCTGTAATGGTGGACCGGAACTGCACACAATACTCCAAATGAGGACAATACTCAATGAGGACAACACTCAAATGAGGACAACACACAATACTCTAAAAGTTTTATAAATTTGCAATATGATTTCCTAACTCTTATACTCAATGTCCTGACCGATGAATGTACGAATACTATGCCTTCTTGCCACTCTATCAACCTGTGTTGCTGCTTTCAGGGAGCTATGGACTGGGACCCCATGATCCCCCTCAGAAGTTCCCTGCTCATATTGTTTTCCTCTGTTAATGTTCAGGATTCTATATATTTAACAGTCTTTTTGATTGCTACCAAGTGATTTGGTCACATAGATCCTGAGTTGTCTCTGTTCCTTAATCTCTTAAAATTGTGCCATGTACTTCACATGCCCCATACACACCATAAAATGTAACAAAGTACATTTTAACTGCCATGTGTGGCCAATTGATGTTTGTATTGTCTTAAAGTATGTTCCCATTGTTAACTATGTTCTTTAGTTTTCCTATCAGCATATTTTGAATAGCAAACTGTTGTGAATTTGTCAATTTGATCCTATTGGGCAGTGAGCTAAGGTGGGAGTTATAACCATATCAAGCAAAGCTGCATAGGATCTAAATGGATGGGAACCGTGGCTGAAAAGTGATATTTAGTATCACGGTGCATTCTGGCAAAATTACAGAAATAGAATTAACTTTGGAGTTGATAGAAATTGTAGTAAAGTGAATTCAGTTTGATGTTGAAAACTAAAACAAAACTGCTGATGCTGTGAATCTGGAGGAAAATGTGAAATGCTCAATTTTAAGCAAGTCAGTTAATTGTTTCTTTCTCCACAGATGATGCCTGACCAGCAGAATATTTCTTGAATTTTTTGTTAGAATGACATTGAGTCTATGTATTAGAGCATACAGTGATGAGGTTTTGTATTGATTCCATTGTGGAGACTTTGGTGCAGAGGATGTTTACCAGAATGTTGCTACAGGGAGAGGTTGGACAGACTTTGATTGTTTTCTCTGGAACGCCGGAGGTTGCGGGGAAATCTGATAGAGATATCAATAGAGTCACAACATTTTTCCCAGGATGGAAAAATCAAATACTGGAGGCCATATCTTTAAGGTGAGAGGGGCAAGTTTTAAGATTTGCAGGACAGGTATTTTTAATTGGTGAGTGCATGGAACGGGCTGCTGGGGGTGGTGGTTGAGGCAGAGATGATACGATAGTGGCATTTAAGGGACTTTTGGATAGACATGGATATGAAAGAATATGGATTATGTGCAGGCAGATAAGAGTTAGTCTTGGCATCATGCTCGGCATAGACATTGTGGGCCAAAGGGCCTTTTCTTGAGCTGTTCTGTTAAATTCTATGCTCTATGTTTGCATCCTATGATACATTCTTGAAATTTAACATTCTAGTAGAGGTGTCAGTCAATCATTGCCAATAAAATTAAAGCTACCTATATTTTTTTTAATTTGGTAATGAACTGTTACAGTTCATTTCTTCACAAGAATACACAAGCTTCATAAAATGAAGATGTTAAGATTTTGCTGCAGCATGTATTAATGACTCTACTAAATGATCTCTTGGGTTTAATGCTGGATAATAACTTTGTATTAAGGATTGAGTCAGTCACTTTGACCCGAGCCCTGCCCTATATTCCAGCATAATGTTTGAATCATTTGTAACAGCCTTAATAGAAACAGGTGCCTCCAGTCATAAAGTGCCTGACTTTGGCAGCAGATCTACTGACTGAATCTCTCCTACTTAAGTTTTTAAAAACATAATTTAGTTTTGAGTTCAATGAAAGGAAGCATTCTTTGAATCAGAATTTGTTTCTACATGAAGCTTCAACAGCATTAATGTGCAGAGCTCATTAAACGTGGCAGCACTAGTTGATAGGGTGGTAAAGAAGGCGTATGGTATGCTTGCCTACATTGCTAGGGGCATTAAAGTCAGGACGTCATGATGCAGCTCTATAAGACTTTGGTTGAGCCATATTTGGAGTAATGCTTGCAGTTCTGGTCGTCCCTTTACAGGAAAGACGTCGGGGAATTGGAGAGGGTGTAGAGGAGGTTTACCTGAATGTTACCTGGATTATAGCTACAGGGAGAGGTTGGAAAGACTTGAATTGTTTTCTCTGAATCGTTGGTGGTTGAGGGGAGACTTGATAGAAGTATATAAAATTATGAGGGGCATAGATAGGGTCGACAGTCAGAACCTTTTCCCCCAGGGTGGAAATGTCCAACACTAGAGGGTATTGCTAAAAGATGAGGGGGGGAGTTTAATGGAGATGTGCAGGGCAAATATTTTACACCAAGCGTTGTGGGGGCCTGGAATGCATTGCCAGGGGTGGTGGAGGCAGATGCAGTGTTTAAGAGGCTTTTAGATCGGCACATGGAAGTTGAGGGAACAGAGGGATTATGGATCATGTACAGGGAGATGAGACCAGGCATCATGTGAAGGAAGGAACTGCAGACAAAATGTGTCGGGAAGAACTGCAGATGCTGGTTTAAATCGAAGATAGACACAAAATGCTGGAGTAACTCAGCGGGACAGGCAGCATCTCTGGAGTGAAGGAATGGGTGACGTTTCAAGTCGAAACCTTCAGACTGATGTCAGGGTTGTGGGTGGGACATAGATAAGGAAGTGCATGGTGTGAAAACAGGACCAAGGGAATGGAGATCAAGGAAAATGTAGAATAGATCATTGTTACTTGGGAGAAGGTAACAACAAAGCAAACGGAGATTTAAAAAAAGTAGTCCATACAGTTAGACTGGTCGGAGAATTGGGAAGGGGAGGGAATGGAGAGAGAGAGAGAGGGAAAGCAAGGGCTACTTGAAGTTAGAGAAGTCAATGTTCATACCACTGGGGTGTAAGCTGCCCAAGCGAAATATGAGGTGCTGTTCCTCCAATTTGCGCTGGGCCTCACTCTGACAATGGAGGAGGCCCAGGAATGAAAGGTCAGTGTGGGAATGGGAGGGGAATTTAAAGTGTTGACCAACCAGGAGATCAGGTAGGTTTAGGTGGACTGAGCGGAGGTGTTCAGCAAAACTATCGCCGAGTCTGAGCTTGGTCTCGCTGATATACAGGAGTCCACACCTGGAACAGCGGATACAGTAGATGAGGTTGGAGGAGGTGCAAGTGAACCTCTGTCCCACCTGAAAAGACTGTCTGGGTCCTTGGACGGAGTCGAGGGGGGAGGTATAGGTACTTGCATCTCCTGTGGTTGCAGGGGATGGGGTGGTTTGGGTGGGAATGGACGAGTTGACCAGGGAGTTGCGGAGGGAACGATTTCGGCAGAAAGTGGAAAGGGGTGGAGATGGGAAGATGTGGGTAGTAGTGGGATCCTGTTGGAGGTGGCAAAAATGTCGAAGGATTATATGCTGTATGCGATGGCTGATGGGGTGGAAGGAGAGAACAAGGGAGACTCTGTCCCTGTTACGAATGGGGGGAGGGGGATATCGAGGAGACCCTAGTGAGGGCCTTGTCTAGAGTGGAGGATGGGAACCCCCGTTCCCTAAAGAATGAGGACATCTACGATGACTTGGTATGGAACACGTCATCTTGGGCGCAGATGCAGTGTAGACGGAGAAATTGGGAGTATGGAATAGAGGAGGCAGGGTGGGAAGAAGTGTAGTCTATATAGCTGAGTCAGCGGGTTTATGATAGATGTCAGTTAGACAATAGACAATAGGTGCAGGAGTAGACCATTCGGCCCTTCGATCCAGCACCACCATTCAATGTGATCATGGCTGATCATCCCCAATCAGTACCCCGTTCCTGCCTTCTCCCCATATCCCCTGACTCCGCTATCTTTAAGAGCCCTATCTAGCTCTCTCTTGAAAGCATCCAGCGAACCGGCCTCCTCCGCCCTATGAGGCAGAGAATTCCACACTCACAACTCTCTGTGAGAAAAAGTATTTCCTCGTCTCCGTTCTAAACGGCTTACCCCTTATTCTTAAACTGTGGCCCCTGGTTCTGGACTCCCCCAACATCGGGAACATGTTTCCTGCCTCTAGCGTGTCCAAACCCGTAACAATTTTATCTGTTTCAATAAGATTCCCTCTCATCCTTCTAAACTCCAGAGTGTACAAGCCCAGCCGCTCCATTCTCTCAGCATATGACTGTCCCGCCATCCCGGGAATTAACCTTGTAAACCTACGCTGCCCTCCCTCAATAGCAAGAATATCCTTCCTCAAATTAGGGGACCAAAACTGCACACAATACTCCAGGTGTGATCTCACTAGGGCTCTGTACAACTGCAGAAGGACCTCTTTGCTCTTTGCGTGTTTGCTTATTATAAAGGCCAACACGCCATTTGCTTTCTTCACTGCCTGCTGTACCTGCATGCTTACTTTCATAGACTGATGAACAAGGACCCCCAGATCCCGTTGTACTTCCCCTTTTCCCAACTTGACGCCATTTAGATAGTAATCTGCCTTCCTGTTTTTGATACCAAAGTAGATAGCATCATATTTATCCGCATTAAACTGCATCTGCCATGCATCTGCCCACTCCCCCAACCTGTCCAAGTCACCCTGCATTCTCATAGCATTCATCCAAATCATTCTTCTTCTTCTGTCGTGTGTCTTTTAGACCTGCAGCTCCGTTGAGGCGAGCCAGGCCAACGTGTCATCATCCAGGTCAATCAGACCTCGTTCACCATTCGGTGGCCGGTGTTTGGGGCAACTGGTGACTATGTGCTCCATTGTCTGTGTTGGGTCCCCACACTCGCAGGAGGCGCTGTCCACGAGGCCCCACCTCTTCATCGCCACTCCATAGCGTCCGATGCCTGTCCTCAAGCGGTTGAGGGTTGTCCACTGCTTTTGGGGCAGGTCCTGGCCAGGGACGTCCATGGGGTCATCGATGTAATGGTGTAGCCTAGATGGTTCTGCTGACTTCCACTGGTCTCTCCATCTCGTCTTGACCCAGGCAGCCTTAGAAGCGTCAGCCAGTGTTGTGCAGAGCAGCTCTTTGGCTTGCGTGGCAAAGGGGTGCCGTGACTTGAGACGCACATTTCGTGGTGTCTCTGTGACGATCTGATGGAGGAGGTGGGATTCACTGGTCTGTGCCTTTCGAGAGAGGGGCAGCGTGGCTGCTTCTCGTCTGATGTTGGCTGGGGTGATGCCAGCGAGGACGGGCAGTTGGTTTACTGGGGTGGCTCGTAGGCATCCGGAGACAGTCCGCAGGGTGCTGTTGAGGGCAGCATCCAGCTTCTTGGCGTGAGGGCTACGGCACCAGACCGGGGCGCAGTACTCGGGGCTGAGAACACCAGGGCCACTGTGGACATGCGCAGTGCCTTCGTCATGGCTCCCCATGTGGTGCCGGCTAGGCGGCGAATCAGTGCGGCACGGGCGCTTGTCTTTGCCTTGGCACCTTCCAGGTGTTGTTTGAATGACAACGTTCTGTCGAGCTTCACACCGAGATACGTGGGGACAGGCTGGGACCATAACCGGGCATTATCCACCATGGCGTTCATCTTGTGAGATGCTTCCCTGTTGTTGAGGTGGAACATTGAAGATGTTGTCTTACCCATGCTGAGCTTGAGGCGCCAGTTCCTCAGGTATGAAGACAGGATGTTCATGTCTTCAGAGAGGCCCTCTTCTGCTGCTTCCCAGGATGGCTTACTAAGTAGGATGGCCAGGTCATCAGCGTAGCCATACTTCTTTGACTGGGTTGCAGGCAGGTCATGGATGTAGATATTGAACGGCATTGGTGCCAGCACTGAGCCCAGTGGGACGCCGTTCTTAAGTTTCCTCACCCTGCTGCATTTCCCGTTGCTGGTGTGTAGCCAGAAGCTGCGGTTGCTCAGCATCTCCATGATGAAGCTCACCATGTGCTTGTCTGGGATGGTTTCCAGAAGCTTCATGTGTAGTCCACGCAGCCAGACAGTATCATATGCAGCTGTGAGGTCCAAGAAGACAGCGCCAGCCTTCTCCCCTGCCTGGAAGCTGTCCTCTATGTCTTGGCACAGGAGGGTCACCTGGTCCGCCGTTGACCTACTGCTTCGGAAGCCAGCCTGTTCTTTAGGCAGCTGGGGGTCGATCACAGGATTGAGACGTGTGTGGAGGAGACGTTCCAGGAGCTTGTATGGAACACACAGCAGTGAGATGGGTCGGTATCCCTTGGGGTCATCGCTAGGCTTGTTTGGCTTTGGCAGAGCGATCACCTTGGCACGGCGTCAGATCTTTGGCTGCTTCAGGCAGTGGAAACACATGGAGAGGAAGGAGCACAACCAGTCATTTGCCTTCTTGCCTTGGTGTTTTATCCAAATCACCGTTAAATCCAAATCATTGATCAGTTGATAGTTTGTCTCCTGTGATGGAGACAGTGAGATCAAGAAATGATAGGGAGATGTAGGAGATGGTCCAAGTGAATTTGAGTGCAGGATGGAAATTAGTAGCAAAGTTAATGTAGTCAGTGAGTTCTGCATGTGTGCAGAAGGTAGCACCGATGCAGTCGTCAATGTGGCGCAGGTAGAGTTCGGGGATAGGGCTAGTGTACGCCTGGAACAGTGATTGATCGATGTACCCTACAAAGAGGCAGGCATAGCTGGGCCCATGCGAGTGCCCATAGCTGCGCCTTGGATTTAGAGAAAGTGGGAGGAGTCGAAGGGGAAGTTAAGGGTAAGGACCAGCTCTGCTAGGCGGAGGAGAGTGTTAGTAGACCAAAATTGGCTGGTTCTGCGGTCGAGGAAAAAACGGAGGGCTTTACGACCTTCCTGGCGGGGGGGATGGAGGTGTAGAGTGACTGAACATTCATAGTAAAGATGAAGTAGTGGGGGCCTGGAAAACGGAAGTCATTGAAGAGACGAGGGGCGCGTGAGATGTCTTGGACATAGGTAGGGAGGGATAGGATGGAGTCGAGATGTGTGGAAATTAATTCAGTGGGACATGAACAAGCAGAAACAATGGGTCTGCCAGGGCAGTTCTGTTTGTGGATTTTTGGGAGAAGATAAAATTGGGCCGTGCAGGGCTGGTGTACGATAAGGATGGAGGCATTGGAGGTGCAGACAGCCTGAAGTAATGAAATCTGAAATGATGTGTGATATTAAGGCCTGGTGCTTGTCTGTGGGATCATGGTCTAAGGATAAGTAGGAGGAGGTGTCAATAGACAATAATAGACGCAGGAGTAGGCCATTCGGCCCTTCGAACCAGCACCGCCATTCACTGTGATCATGGCTGATCATCCATCTCTGTCTGAGAGTTGTCGCCTGGCCTCAGAGGTCAGCGCGCCAGACTACCATGGCACCTCACTCGGCGGGTTTGATTATAATGTCTGGGTTGCTGCAGAGCGAGCGGAGGGCTGTATGTTACTACCCATAACGTCATCATGAAGACTGCCTGCTTCTAGCAATATTGGCCTTTCTAGTCTCTCAGACCATCTCGACCTGTAATTATAAGGCTTTTATTACATCCAGACAATTACAATATTCTTTTGGTTATCCTTCAATCTAAACCATTAAAAGGTTGGGCTTGCGCAACCATCGTCTGTCCATATACTATGAATCTGCAGTTCCTTCCTGCACATAATATGAATCCTTGTTTGCCTCTAGTCCTATGGCCCTTGGTCCAAACAGGCCTAGTTATTTTTAAATTAAAAAAAATTGTGTCCCCATCAACAGCCATCACTTGTTCAATAATCGAAGAACCACCAGAAATGATGCTACAGGTAGAGACGGAGTAGCCTTGAGCTGAATCCGTATTTCATCATTTTGAACAAGACTTGGAAGAAGCACTGAAAGTAGCAAGGATGGACACAGAATGTGATCTGGGTAGAAATCCTAAATAATCCTGAAAGGCATAACTGTCAAGTAGGTCTGGGACAGTTGGTAGAAGTGGACAAATGTGAGGGATAATCTTACCTGGCCTTGTCCTCTACAGGAGCTGTTTCAGCATTGAAGGGTTTAAATCCTGGAAAACTCTACCCATAAAAGCATTCTGGAAATTCTTTCTCCAGAAGAAATGCAGCAATTCAAGAAGGTGACTCACATCACCCTGTTAGCCAGCTTCAACCACATCCGTGCCAAAAAAGCCATTTTGTCTATGTTGACATGAGAATATTTGAAGAGGGAAAAGGTCATGTTTTACATATTTTGTAAAAAACCAATTTTTTTCAAACACTACAACTGCAGAGGTTAATTTATTACAGATATAATTTGGTTATAAACCCTTAATTCTTCAGTGTGGCTATTTTAAATAGTCTACAAGCACATATTGAAAGATTCCAGTAAAACATCTGCTTCAGGAGTTGGTTAGATTTTACAATCTAGGGAATGAGGATGGAGTTGTAAAAAAATATAACTTGAAAGAATGAGTCCACTACTTTGCAATGTGTTGAAAAATACAAGTTTAATGCCTGATTCCAGAGTGTTATTTGGGTTTGAATTTACAAACCAAGGAATAATATGGATGTGTAAGGAGAATATACCTCTAAAGAAGGAGTTCACCTCTCTTTGTAATGTAAATCGATTTTTTAATTATTGAACCAGGAACTGGACTTTTAAAATTTTGCGACTGGTGAGAATTGTATGGTGAGAAATGTAGCAAATAAGCTATAATCAGATTTTGCTGAGTTTTGCCAACAGTTCCCCACAGCTCTGCTGTTGTTTCTCAGTGTAACTGCAACAGCTTCTGAGAATCCTATGCCATGGGGTGTTTGCTGAATTCGCTGGTAATTTCACTTGCACACGTTATCACGGTTCTTTGTATGGAGCTCCAACTACAGACCAGAAATTTGTTGGGAATCTTCTGCTTTACACTGGGGAATCTGGTCTTGAATTGGGTCATGTTAGGTTTGGCACAAGAACCATACGCCTGAAAATATGAACAAGCATTGTATGGCTGTAAGGAAGAAATTAAGTTACACTATTTTAATCAATTAGTTTCAAATGTTTGCAGTTTTTAGGTGTTCTAATTTGATTTGTTTTTTATTTTATTTTGAAAACCAGTTTTATTTTAAGTATTTCTAATGACAGAAACTGAAGCATTGGCCCAATGAGCGTGACAACTTTGACAATGGCAAAACAAGTTGTGACTTTGTAACCTAAGGTTTTTTTAAAGGTGCTCTATGGATAGGGCCTGTCTTGCCCAGCCCAACATCTGATTTACAACATTTGAGGCCCAGTTTCGTGGTAAGTTTTGTGACCCTAGCCAAAATGCTTTCTGTTATTAAACTGGGTACTGTACAGATGGTTCAGAATTGTGATTGTCTGATTGTGATTTTTGCTTCCAATATAACATTTGTCCTACAAATCCCTGCCTTTGTGTTTTTTCTCTCTTAGCAAAACCTTGGACAATTATACAATTAAGAATAATGTTCTTTAGTTAGGCGTGGTTATCTTATTACCCTGATGGGTACTTAGTATATGCTTAATTTATTGCAGATGTGACGGCAGCATAAATAACGTGCCACTAAGGCTCTGGGTAACTAGGCACAGCTTTCTGATCCTGATTGATATTCATGACAAGGATAAGATGGACTAGTTCAATGCTATCAACAAATTGCCTGCTGCCACTCACCACAAGGGCTCACTTGTTAATAATGGGCACATCTTGATATATATATATTGAACCAATAAGGAGCTGGTATCTTAAGGCGAAGGCAAGCAATGAAAATTGATAAAGAAAAGTAAAACCAAAAAAACTACACCAAGTTGTTGGTAGTGGCGCTGAGCCTTGTCTATTTGGAATACCTTCCAGTATTCTGCTACTTAATTTTACTTGGTCTTTGTACATTCTTTGGCGTAAACCTAATAAAAACGGTTCTAAAGTAATGGATCTTGACATCATTTTTCTGTCTTTGAAATGTATTCACTGAAATATAATTGTGTCTGAGCATGACTTCCATTCAAGCCGAGTTTATGGTCAGTTCGGTTTCAGATGCATTAAATGTGGTATACATTGCGGTGCAATTACCTTTTTTTCACATGAAGCTTGCAGAGAAAACAGTATGTGTACAGTAATGAAACGTACTACAATAAATACAACCTCGTGCAAAATAAGAAATACAATCTATCCAGCTCTTATCCATGGTCCTGGTTCTCAAGCTCTGATACAAATTATTATTTTTGTGGTAACTAATGCATTTAATTAAGACTTTACTGAACTGCTTATTTTTCTCTCGGACTGAGATTTGGAATTCACTTACTTTAGTCAAGTATCCAATCATAGTTCATGAATAAGTTGCAAACAGTTTATTTGAGAGGAAAGATATAATATGATTGAAATTATTAGTATTTAAATACATCCTTCAGTGATCACAAAAGGATGGAGGCTAGTGTTTTATACAGTGCAGTCCATAATGTTGGGACAAAGTAGCAATGTTACAAAATTTTGAGATTTTAAAAATCAAGTCTGTAATTTTATCCCATCAGATAAAGCATAAAAGAAAGTTTAATTGACTTTCATATCTTCAGTATTAAAAAAGTTATGGCCATTTTCATACTCGGAAATTAGCATCTTGTTCCCTATTGCTTTTTCATTGACTTAATGAAAAATGCTGTGATCGAGGACAGTCAAAAGCCCATAACTTACTTAAAAATTAAAAGAACTGAAAGAAATGTTCAGTTATTATAGATTGAAGCATTCTGAAACAAATATGAAACTATCTTACTTAGACGACATGAAATTGAAGCATATAATTAGTTAGTTACCTAATTGTAGCTAATTACAAAATTCAATTACTAGATCTAAACATTTATCAATTTCTTAAGAATAGATTAACATTTTTAAAAAGCCTGTGTCCAAATAAACATTCACACAAGAATTCACAATATAACATAATTTTAAAATCTCATTGTCATGGATTTATAGGCCAAATGGAAGGAATTTAATGTTTAATACCTGTAAATTAATGGCCATTTATATCATCTTGCGAGTGGGTTTTTCTGGAACGCGATCGATTGGAACGTTGCATTTGCGGTGAATTTAAACCCGTATTGGCATTAAAAATACTGCCGGTTCGTTCAGGGGAAAAAATCACCGTTTCGCAACTTAAAATGTGAATTAAAGGCATCTTAAGGAGCACTTTTATACATAAAATAAACGGCTTTCGTTTACCTGTCCGTGCGTGAAATCCGTCCCCGTTGTCGGCGTTGACGGCTTTAGAAGCTGATTTTAAAATAACTCCAGCGCTGAAATTGTCGGGTGATTTTTAAAACAAAATACACAGAAAGCCCGTCGGAACGATTCTTCAGCAAAAGATTGCACTCCAACGAAATATAATCCAGGACAAGGTAGGAGAAACCCGTGTTTTAACCCCGCCCCCCCCCCCTCAAAGGCGCCAAAATCGCGCACACCGCCAGTGGCAGAATTGCAGCGCCGCTGAAGGTAAGTATTGTAACATACCTAGACAAAGACCTATAATTTATTTATTTGCCTCTGTACTCCACAATTTGAGATTTGTAATAGAACAAAATCACATGTGGTTAAAGTTCACATTGTTAGATTTTAATAGAGGCTATTTTTCTACATTTTGGTTTCACCATGTAGAAATTGCAGCAGTGTTTATACTTAGTCCCCCATTTCAGGGCATCATAATGTTGGGACACATGGCTTCACAGGTGTTTATAATTGCTCAGCTGTGTTAATTGCCTCCTTCATGCAGGTATAAGAGAGCTCTCAGCATCTAGTCTTTCCATCACCTTTGGAAACTTTTATTGCTGTTTATCAACATGAGGACCAAAAGTTGTGCTAATGAAAGTCAAATAAGCCATTATGAGACTGAGAACCAAGAATAAAACTGTTAGAGACATCAGCCAAACCTCAGGCTTACCAAAATCAATTGTTTGGAACAGCATTAAGAAAGAGAGCACTGGTGAGCTTACTAATCGCAAAGGGACTGACAGGCCAAGGAAGATCTCCACAGCTGATGACAGAAGAATTCTCTCTATAATAAAGAAAAATCCCCAAACACCTCTCCGACAGATCAGAGACAGTCTTCAGGAGTCAGGTGTGGATTTGTCAATGACCACTGGTCCACAGAAGACTTGATGAAGAGAAATACAGAGGCTATACTGCAAGGATGCAAACCACTGGTTAGCCACAAAAATAGGATGGCCAGGTTACAGTTGCCAAGAAGTACTTAAAAGAGTTCTGGAAAAAGGTCTTATGGACAAATGAGACGAAGATTAACTTATATCAGAGTGATGGCAAGAGCAAAGTATGGAGGAGAGAAGGAACTGCCCAAGATCCAAAGCATACCACCTCATCTGTGAAACGGTGGTGGGGGGTGTTATGGCCTGGGCATGTATAGCTGCTGAAGGTACTGGCTCGCTTATCTTCATTGATGGATGGTATGATGGTAGAAGCATAATGAATTCTGAAGTGTATAGACACATCTTATCTGCTCAAGTTCAAACAAATGCCTCAAAACTCATTGGCTGGCTGTTCATTCTACAGCAAGACAATGATCCCAAACATACTGCTAAAGCAATGGAGTTTTTCAAAGCTAAAAAATGGTAAATTCCTGAGTGGCCAAGTCAATCACCCGATCTGAACTCAATTGGGCATGCCTTTTATATGTTCAAGAGAAAACTGAAGGGGACTAGCCCCCAAAACAATCATAAGCTAAAGATGGCTGCAATACAGGCCTGGCAGAGCATCACCAGAGAAGACACCCAGCAACTGGTGATGTCCATGAATCGCAGACTTCAAGCAGTCATTGCATGCAAAGGATGCAACAAAATAGTAAACATGACTACTTTCATTTACATGATATTGCTGTGCCGCAAACATGGTGCCCTGAAATGGGGGAACTATGTATAAACACTGCTGTAATTTCTACATGGTGAAACCAAAATGTATAAAAATGGCCTTTATTAAAATCTGACAATATGCACTTTAACCACATGTGATTTTTTTTCTATTACAAATCTCAAATTGTGGAGTACAGAGGCAAATAAATAAATGATGGGCCTTTGTCCCAAACATTATGGAGGGCACGGTAGCTTCAGCTTCTAGTGCCTCCCTTGCCACACTATAACTATGAACTCTGTCGACTGCTAATCAGTGTTTCTGAACTCTGCTTTCATCCCAGGTGTTGGCTTTGCCTTGGGAGAGTCACAGGACTTCAGGGGCAAGTGTGAGATAAATGCTGATATTTTTTTAATAGAAAAACAAACCGCTAGAGGAACTCTGAGTCAGGCAGGATCTGTGGAGGGAAATGGACAGATAATGTTTTGGGTCAAGACCCTTTTAGGCTGAAGATGGATCCTGATCTGAAATGTAGAAACAAAGAATTGCAGATGTTGGTTTGCAAAAAAAAAGACACGCGTGCAAAAGGGTATCACTTATCCATGTACAGT
>CM075980.1:3383617-3430914 GCA_038087875.1 Malacoraja senta | reverse complement strand
GTTAGCACGCAACAAAAGCTTTTCACTCTACCTCGGTACAACGTGACAATAAACTAAGTAAGTAAGTAAGTTTATTGGCCAAGTATTCACATACAAGGAATTTGCCTTGGTGCTCCGCCCACAAGTAACAACATGACATACAGTGACAGTTACGAATGACTCAGAAAAAACTAAACATGAATAATAATAAGACATTAATGATAAAACACCATTGATCAAGCATGTGGACCAACAAAATACCAGATCAAAGGGAGGCTACAGATTTTTGGCTGTTGAGTAGAGCAACTACTCGTGGATAAAAGCTGTTTTTATGTCTGGCTGTGGCAGCTTTGACAGTCCGGAGTCGCCTTCCAGAGGGAAGTGATTCAAAGAGTTTGTGGCCAGGGTGAGAGGGGTCAGAGATGATCTTGCCCGCTCGCTTCCTGGCCCATGCAGTCTACGGTTCGTCGATGGGGGGAAGGTTGCAGCCAATAACCTAACTAAACTGAAACTAAAAGAAAGTAAAATGCTGATGAGGACGGAGAGAGTCATCCTTCGAGTTAGGCATGGGTTAAATATTTTTGAGTGCATCAGTATTCAGGAAATCGGTGGTTATCGTGCGATGATTTCAAGATAAAAACCCTTGGTGGTTGTCATGGTGACGTCCATGATCCTAAACGCAGAGTCCATGTTATAATGGAATAATTGGTACTAAATAACGTACGAATAGTTATAAACCTAATTGTCAATTGTGTTTATAATGGTGTCAAACGAACTGCTAACTGCTGTACTGAAAAAATACTGCAAAATGATATCAGCAGCTTAAATAGAACTGAGCAAAGCATGTCAACAATGTCGTTATTCTTCATCCAGCGGTGAATCATTGCACCAAGCATATAAGATATGTCTGAAAAAGGGTCTCGACACCGAAATGTCACCCATCCCTTCTCTCCAGAGACGCTGCCTGTCCCGCTGAGTTACTCCAGCTTTTTGTGTCTACTCTTTTATGAATTAAGGATGTGGAGTGCAGAGACACTGAAGACATTTGATTTAGAGGGAGGCAGATTCGCTGAACACCTCCGCTCAGTCCGCCTGGACCTACCTGATCTCCCAGTCGTCAAGCACTTTAACTCCCCCCTCCCATTCCCACACTGACCTTTCTGTCCTGGTCCTCCTCCACTGTCAGAGTGAGGCCCAGCGCAAATTGGAGGAACAGCACCTCATGTTCTGCTTGGGCAGCTTACACCCCAGTTTTGACTTCTCTAACTTCACGTGACCCTTGCTTTCCCCTCCCTCTCCATCCCACCCCCACCCAAGTCGTACCAGCTTCAAAGTCGTCTTGTTGAGTCTCATTGTCTGTAACTAGTTTTCACCTCGCCCACAGCTAACAATGGCCTCTTTCCTGGATCATCTTTACTTGTTTGCGTATCGTTCATTCATTTGTTCTATATCTCTCCACATCACCGTCTATACCTCTCCTTTCCCTTTGCCTTGACTCTCGGTCTGAAGAACGGTTTTGACCCGATATGTCACCTATTCCTTCTGCTGCCTGTCCCACTGAGTTACTCCAGCTTTTTGTGCCTATCTTCTGTTTAAACCAGCATCTGCAGTTCCTTCCTACACATTCACTGGGATCTTTTAGTTTGGTTTAGTTTAGAGATACAGCGCGAAAACAGGCCCTTCGGCCCACCGGGTCCGCGCCGACCAGCGATCCCCGCACACTAACACTATCCTACACCCACGAGGGACAATTTTTACATTTACACCAAGCCAATTAACCTACAGACCGGCACGTCTTTGGAGTGTGGGAGGAAACCGAAGAATTCGGAGGAAACCCGCGCAGGTCACGGGGAGAAACGTACAAACTCCGTACAGACGGCGCCCGTAGTCGGGATCGAACCCGGGTCTCTGGCGCTGCATTTCCTGTAAGGCAGCAACTCTACCTCCGTGACCGCCCTTTTTACGCCATTCTATGGTTTGCTTTTACTGCCTCCTCCCTGGATTAGGTGGTGCATGAGGTTAGAGGGGTGATGAATGAAGTTTAGTCCGGTTAGTTTAGTTTATTGTCACGTGTACCAAGGTACAGTGAAACGCTTTTGTTGCGAGCTATCCAGTCAGCGGAAAGACAGTGCATGATTACACGGTGGCGCAGCGGTAGAGTTGCTGCCTCACAGCGCCAGAGACCCGGGTTCGATCCCGACTCCGGGTGCTTGTCTGTACGGAGTTTGCACGTTCTCCCCTTGACCTGCGCGGGTTTTCTCCGAGATCTTCGGTTTCCCCCCCCCCACTCCAAAGACGTACAGGTTTGTAGGTTAATTTGCTCGGTTAAAATGGAAGAATATAACCATATAACCATATAACCATATAACCATAACAGCACGGAAACAGGCCATCTCGGCCCTTCAAGTCCGTGCCGAACATTAAATTTTTTATTTTTATTTTTTATTTTATTATTATTATTTTTTTTAATTAAAAATAAAATGCTTCCCCCTAGTCCCATCTACCTGCACTCAGACCATAACCCTCCATTCCTTTCCCGTCCATATACCCATCCAATCTATTTTTAAAGGATAAAATCGAACCTGCCTCCACCACTTCCACTGGAAGCTCATTCCACACAGCTACCACTCACTGAGTAAAGAAGTTCCCCCTAATGTTCCCCCTAAACTTCTGTCCCTTAATTCTCAAGTCATGTCCCCTTGTTTGAATCTTCCCTACTCTCAATGGGAAAAGCTTATCCACGTCCACTCTGTCTAACCCGCTCATAATTTTAAAGACCTCTATCAAGTCCCCTCTTAACCTTCTGCGCTCCAAAGAATAAAGACCTAACTTGTTCAACCTTTCTCTGTAACTTAGTTGCTGAAACCCAGGCAACATTCTAGTAAATCTCCTCTGTAAAATTGTCCCCAGTGTGTATAGGGTGGTGTTAATGCGCGGGGATCGCTGGTCGGTGTGGACTAGGTGGGGCAACGGGGCTGTTTCTGCGCAGCATCTCTAAACCAAACGGGAAAAAACTACACTCGAGCCATTCACAGTGTACAGATACAGGATAAAGGGAATAACATGAATAAGGTTTAGTGCAAGATAAAGCCAGTAAAGTCCGTTCAAGAACTAAATTAAACTACAGTGTCCAATTAACCCGTAGTCGGGATCGAACCCCGGGTCTCTGGCGCTGTGAGGCGGCATCTCTACCGCTGCGCCACCGTGCTCCACAGACCCACCTCTGTCACCCGGACGTGACGGTGAGACAGGGGCTGAGGTCACCTTCTTTGTAGATGCACCTGTGTGAACCTCAGGTGTTCTCACCTACCTGCTGGTCGCCAATCTGCCAGACTCCACACCAGACTCCCACACACCGCGGGCACCCCATCCCGCCCATATGTTCCCACGTCCCTGGTTTTGGCTTCGGTGACGGGCGGTGCTGGAGGGGGGTCTCCACTTGTAAAGTCTGCTCCGAACACGATGCCAAAATGGCAACTCTATTCCCTGTCCCAAAATGGCATCTCTATCTCAATCTCCTGGTCTGGCGCGCTGGCCAGCGTTCACCCGTACGCTAGTTCTCATCATCGGCGGTCACTCGAAACGAGTATGACCGACCTCTCCAGAGGGCGGACAGTCATACACGTTCTAGACTACACTAGTTCCAGCCTATACACACACACACACGCGAGGGACAATTTACAGAAGCCAATTAACCCACAAACCTGCACGTCTTTGGAGTGTGGAAGGAAACCGGAGCGCCCGGTGAAAACCCACGCAGGTCACGGGGAGAACATACAAACACCGCACAGACAGCTCCCGTAGTCAGGATTGAACCCAGGTCTCTGGCGCTGTGAGGCAGCAACTCTACCCGCTGCGCCACCATGCGGAGAGCTAGACTGCCCTGGGTTTTGTTTTAATTTTAGTTTAGTTTAGAGATACAAAGGATACAAAGGACATTTATTTTCACATACACCAATCGGTGTAGTGATATTTGACTTCCCATTGCAGCACACGGATAAAGACAAGACACAACATTAAAGAATTTAACAACAAACATAAAATGGTTCCCACTGTGGGGGAAGGCAGCAAAGTCCAGTCCCGTCCCCTGTTCACCCATAGTCGGGGCCTATTGAGGCCTCCGCAGTCACCGCTACGGCAGCCCAGTGCTTCAGGCCCTCTCGCCGGATGTTGGAGCTCTGGCGTCGGGTGAACACTCTCAGCGGCCCGGAGTGTCCGGAGCGGCCGCTTCCTCCCCGGAGACCGCGGCTCCCGAAGTCCACGAGCCGCGCTGGTCGGAGCTCCGACTCTGGCGACCTCGCCGTGAGATCCCATGCTCCGCGGTGTTTGAAGTTCAGCGCGCGCCCGCGTGGAAACAGCGTGGAAACAGGCCCTTTGGCCCACCGAAGAAGGACACAAAAAGCTGGAGTAACTCAGCGGGACAGGCAGCATCTCTGGAGAGAGGGAATGGGTGACGCTTCGGGCAGGGACCCTTCCTCAGACTAGTCAGGGGAAAGGGAAACGAGAAATGTAGACAATGAGGTAGAGAGATAAAGAACAATGAAGGATTACCTTCTCCACGTAATACAGAGGCCTGTTCTTTGGCCCATCGAGTGTCCGCCGACCAGCGACCACCCGTACACACCAGGTCCATGTTATCTCATCCATTCCCTGCACGGCAGGGGTAATTCACAGAAGCTAATTAGCCTACAAACCTGCACGTCTTTGGAGTGTGGGAGGGAACCGGAGCACCCGGAGTAAAACCCACGCGGTCACAGGGAGAACGTGCAAACTCCGCACAGACAGCACCCGTAGTCAGGATCGAACCCGGGTCTCTGGAGCTGTAAAGCAGCAACTCTACCGCTGCACCACCGTGCCGCCCATGATTTAGTGACTTAGTTTATTGTCAAATGTACTGAGATACAGTGAAAACCTTTGTTTGTTTGCTATCCTGTTTGCTAACTAGTGTACGGAAGATCGATGGTCGGCACGGACTCTGTGGGCCGAAGGGCTTATTCCCGCACTGTATCTATGAACTAAACTAAAGGAATCCTGACCCCCCTCCCCCTCTCCCCTCCTCTTCCCTCCCCCTAACTCTCCCCGCTCCCCCCACCTCCCCCTCTCCCCTCATCTCCACTCCCCCCAACCCTCACCCTTCCCCTCTCCCCTCATCTCCCCTCCCCCTTAACCCTCACCCCTCCCCCTCTCCCCTCCCCCTCTCCCCTCCCCCCTATCCCTCCCCCCTAACCCTCCCCCTATCCCCTCCCCCTCTCTCCTCCCCAACCCTCACCCCTCCCCCCTCCTCTCCCCTCCCCCCAACCCTCACCCCTCGTCCCTCCTTTCCCCTCCCCCCAACCCTCCCTCCTCTCCCCTCCCCCCTAACCCTCACCTCTCCCCCTCTCCCCTCTCCCCTCTCCCCTCCCCACTAACCCACACCCCTCCCCCTCTCCCCTCTCCCCTCTCCCCTCCCCCCTAACCCTCCCCCTCCCCCCTAACCCTCCCCCCTCTCCCCTCCTCTCCCATCTACTCTGGGACCATCCTGTGAATTGTTTATTGCGTTGAGGTGGATCAGCTCCATGTTACTGAAGCAGATAAAGATCACCCGTGCTTCTGTGAATATGTGCAGCGTGCATGTTTATGTTTGCGATGATACGCCATTATTAATACATTAATGTGAATCGTCAAAGGCTGTGAAGTTACCAAACCCTGTAGGCATCCAGCCTCCGTGATCTTCCAGTACACTTTGAGATGTCGGTTTTTACGTAAAACCAAATGAATTATTCATTGATGTTTACATTGGAGGGGAGCGAGCTTTGCTTCAGAAAACGATGTTCAGCGGCTCTGACAGGCCCCGAGTGAATGTCATTCTCAGTGGCGAGAGGTTGACCTAATTGTACACCGGCACTCCGGCACACGGAGAGATGGGAGAGGGAATGTGAACCGCTGCAGTCACCCCGTCCAAAGAATGGCTGCATAGAGGTGGGGTAGTTTAAATGACACACACATGCACTAGCATGCAGCCATGCACGCCCGCGGACGCATATGCAAAGGCGCCAACGCGCACGCATGCTCGCGAACACACGTGCACACGAGAATACACGGGGACAATCAGACACCTGCGTGAACAAACGCACGCACACACACACATGCACACACATGCACACAAACACACACGCAAATGAACACGCACACGAACACACGCACACGAACGCACACACACACACAAACACACACGAACACACACACAAACACAAACGTGAACACGAACACACACACACAAACACACACGTAAACACGAACACACACATACACGAACACACACGCACACACATACGCACACGCACACACGAACACGATCACACACACGCACACACGAACACACACATGCACACACGAACACGCACACACATGCACACACGAACACACACGCACACATGCACACACGAACACACACACACACACACACACATACACGAACACAAATGAACACAAACTTCTAAACATGCAGACAATGCGGACGCAGGCTCACACACACGGACGTACAGACATACACACACAGGCACACACACAGACATACACACACAGGAACACACGGACATACAGACATACACACACAGGCACACACACATGAACAAGCATACATATGACGTGGGGGAGAGATGGGGGAGTGTACGGGCCTGACAGCCACTTCCACTGTGGACAGTGAGACAGAGAAACGACACAGGCGAGGGCCAACCATGATGTAGTTGGGTGACGGAACAAATTTACAGCCCACACTCCGCAGCTGTGAAGGGGGGGCACGGTAGCGTAGGTAGAGTCGCTGCCTCACAGCACCAGAGATCCGGGTTCCATTCTGACTACGGGTGCTGTCTGTGTGGAGTTTGCACGTTCTCCCCGTGCCCGCGTGGGTTTCCTCCGGGTGCTCTGGTTTCCTCCCACACTACAAAAGTGCGCGGGTTTGTAGGTTAACTGGCCTCTGCAAATTATCCCAGATGTGTAGGTCACGGGGAGAGCGTACAAACTCCGTACAGATAGCGCCCGTAGTCAGGATCAGAACCCGGGTCTCTGGCGCAGTGAGGCAGCAACTCTACCGCTGCGCCACCGTGCCGCCTCTAACCATCATCTGAAGCCAGAAAAAAAAATCACTCTGGTGTATGTCAATAGACAATAGGTGCAGGAGTAGGCCATTCGGCCCTTCGAGCCAGCACCGCCAATCAATGTGAACATGGCTGATCATCCCCAATCAGTACCTCGTTCCTGCCTTCTCCCCATATCCCCTGACTCCGCTATCTTTAAGAGCCCTATCTAGCTCGCTCTTCAAAGTATCCAGAGAACCGGCCTCCACCGCCCTTTGAGACAGAGAATTCCACAGACTCACAACTCTCTGTGAGAAAAAGTGTTTCCTCATCTCCGTTCTAAATGGCTTACCCCTTATTAATAAACTGTGGCCCCTGGTTCTGGACTCCCCCAGCATCGGGAACATGTTTCCTGCCTCTAGCGTGTCCAAACCCTTATAAGGCCCTATGTGGCCCTGGTGAGACCACACCTGGAGTATTGTGTGCAGTTTTGGTCTCCTAATTTGAGGAAGGATATTCCTGCTATCCTTCTAAATTCCAGAATTCCTTCCCCTCACATCCTTGTAAATTCCAGCGTATACAAGCCCAGCCGCTCCATTCTCTCAGCCGGGTGCTCCGGTTTCCTCCCACACTCCAAAGCCCTTGCAGGTCTGTAGACTAAGTGGCTTCGGTGAAATTGTAAATTGTCCCTAAGGTGCTCGGATATTGAGAGCCTTGGGGTCTTGACCCGAAACGTCACCCATTCCTTCTCTCCAGAGATGCTGCCTCACCCCGCTGAGTTACTCCAGCATTTTGTGTCTACCTTCGATTTAAACCAGCACCTGCAGTTCCTTCCCTCGCAAGGTAGAGTGACTAGTGTTCCGCTCCTTGAACCAGCATCTGCAGTTCTCTCTTCTTACACACATGGTTGCCTCTGCAGTGATCTTGGCCACAGTGACAGTTCATTGTATTCCACACTCACCACCTTGGCCCCAACCTGCCACTTCCAATCGCCTTCAGAGAGTCGGAACTGACACCTTAGCTAACAAAACGCTGCGACAACTGCGGATGTTTTGTAAATGCAGGCAGAGACTTACACCCAGGAGCACAGCATTGTCAATGTGGCAGCTGCAGCCACTGCGAAGAACTACAAACACATTATCGCCGTGGTATTTTAAATTTAAATCTGATCGTACAAAAATCATATCCAATGCAGCTCCATTGAGGAGTTTACTCTGCACATTCAGCCTGCCTAGCCCTGTACTGTATTGCTCCATGTTGAGTCATAAGGTCATAAGTGATAGGAGTAGAATTAGGCCATTCGGCCCATCGAGTCTACTCTGCCATTCAATCATGGCTGATCTATCTCTCCCTCCGAACCCCATTCTCCGCCTTCGCCCCATAACCCCTGACACCCGCACTAATCAAAAATCCACCTTAATCTCTGCCTTAAAAATATCCACTGACTTGGCCTCCGCAGCCTTCTCTGTGGCAAAGAATTCCACAGATTCACCGCCCTCGTCTCCTTCCTAAAACAACGTCCGTATTCGGAGATACAGCGCGGAAACAGGCCCCCTCGGCCCACCGACTCGCGCCGACCAGCGATCCCCGCGCACTGACGCTATCCTGACACACACCAGGGACAATTTACACTTATACCGCGGCCAATTTGCCCACAAACCTGCGCGTCTTTGGAGTGCGGGAGGAAACCGGAGCACCCGGAGAAAACCCACGCAGGTGACGGGCAGAACGCGCAAACTCCGTAAAGACAGCACGTCAGGATCGAACGCGGGTCTCTGGCGCTGTGAGGCAGCAACTCTACCGCTGCGCCACCGTTCCGACCAGAGGGAAAGGTAGATCGGCCATCATCGAGTGGCGGAGCAGACTCGATGGGCCGAATGGCCTCATTCTGATCCTGTGTCTTATGGTCTTCCATCACTCTGGCAAAATGCGGGAGAGATACGACGGGTGATACAGTGCCCCCTGTGGTGAGTGTCTGTCGTCTCACCTGAGATAAACCAGACATGGCGACGCGTGGTCAAGACAACATGGCTGCCCCTTTTCCGGGGTCGCGTCCGCGCCCGGGTTGGCACCAGAGAGGGACTGAGCGCTGTCCACGGGCACCACGGGGGATTTCCAGGACCGCGGGGCAGAGGGTGGAATGCATCCTTGCCAAGGATGGGGAAATAGACAATAGACAATAGGTGCAGGAGTAGGCCATTCGGCCCTTCGAGCCAGCACCGCCATTCAATGTGACCATGGCTGATCATCCCCAATCAGTACCCCGTTCCTGCCTTCTCCCCATATCCCCTGACTCCGCTATTTTTAAGAGCCCTATCTAGCGCTCTCTTGAAAGTATCCAGAGAACCTGCCTCCACCGCCCTCTGAGGCAGAGAATTCCACAGACTCACCACTCTCTGTGAGAAAAAGTGTTTCCTCGTCTCCGTTCTAAATGGCTTACTCCTTATTCTTAAACTGTGTGTGGCCCCTGGTTCTGGACTCCCCCCAAAATCGGGAACATGTTTCCTGCCTCTAGTGTGTCCAAGCCCTTAATAATCTTATATGTTTCAATAAGACACCCTCTCATCCTTCTAAACTCCAGAGTGTACAAGCCCAGCTGCTCCATTCTCTCAGCATATGACAGTCCCGCCATCCTGGGAATTAACCTTGTAAACCTATCAAATAATAATGAATGAATATTTGTTTTCCTTGCACCATGGCGGTGGGTTTTGTTTCGAATCGTTTAGTATTGTACATTTTATTGTAAATAATTGAATACATTATTTTTGGTTAAACAAAAAAAGTTAACCTGGTGCCAAAGGAGGACCTGGTGTGGGGATACTCTGCGATCTTGCCGGCGCCCTTTAGGTAGCGACCCTTCGCATACCTCGCGTGTGCAAAACAAATGTCTTGTGTTGTTTGTAAATGATCCACCACAACATACATGGTGAAACATTGGTCTTGATTCCCATTCAGAAATACATAGCATTTAAACTGCACAGCCGTGCATACCCAGCTCAGCATGCCTTGTGCCAGCTGGCTGTCCTCGTCCGTGTAGTACCGTTATACCATGTAATGGGTGGCATGCATGTATGTGTAGTGGAGATTATAAATGGCATGGATTAATAAGGGTTAATCTACACACGTGTATTCGTTAACTCATTCATTCATGTACGTGAACGTGTTCCTTTGGCAGGGCTCTCAGGTGGAGAGTCTGGTGGCGATGAACCAGACGTTGCAAGCTGACCTTGAAACGTCAATAAAACGGATTGCCGATCTGCAGACATCCTTGGAAGAAGTGTCCAGCGATGAGAGTGACGATGAAGCGAAAAGGTAACGTCTCGCTATCCTGGGCCCCCTCCACTGTCAGCCCCTCATAGCTCACGTTCATAAGTGATGGGGGCCCAGAATTAGGCCATTCGGCCCATCTAGCTTAAGAATAAGGGGTAAGCCATATAGAAACGGAGATGAGGAAACACTTTTCCACACAGAGAGTGGTGAGTCTGTGGAAGTCTCTGCCTCAGAGGGCGGTGGAGGCAGGTTCTCTGGATGCTTTCAAGAGAGAGTTAGATAGGGCTCTTAAAGATAGCGGAGTCAAGGGATTATGGGGAGAAGGCAGGAACGGGGTACTGATTGTGGATGACCGAATGGCTTACTCCTGCACCTATTGTCTATTGTCTATAGGTCACAGTCACAGGGTCTGGGCAGTCACGGCGGCGCAGCGGTAGAGTTGCTGCCTTACAGCGCTTGCAACGCCAGACATTTTCGATGCTGGAAAATCGAAGGGAGACAAAAATGCTGGAGAAAACTCAGCGGGTGCGGCAGCATCTATGGAGCGAAGGAAATAGGCAACGTTTCGCACCCGCTGAGTTTCTCCAGCATTTTTGTCTACTGTAGATTCTTGATTAGTACGGGTGTCAGAGGTTATGGGAAGACGGCAGGAGATGGAAATTAGGAGCAAGAGATAGATCAGCCATGATTGAAAGCAGAGTAGAGTTTAGTTTAGTTTAGAGATACAGCGTGGAAACAGGCCCTTCGGCCCACCGGGTCCGTGCCGACCAGCGATCCCCGCACATTAACACTATCCTACACCCACTAGGGCCATTTAAAAAAAAAACATTTACCAAGCCAATTAACATGCAAACCTCTACTTCTTTGAAGTGTGGGAGGAAACCGCCACCATGCCGCCCTAATCTCTCATAATTCCCCAGCTGCATAAAGCCTTTCTTCTAGCCAAATAAATACTCTGTGATTTACTAGGCTTAATCTTCAACCTATCATATATCAATAGACAATAGGTGCAGGAGTAGGCCATTCGGCCCTTCGAGCCAGCACCGCCATTCAATGTGATCATGGCTGATCATCCCCAATCAGTACCCCGTTCCTGCCTTCTCCCCATATCCCCTGACCGCTATTTTTAAGAGTCCTATCTAGCTCTCTCTTGAAAGCATCCAGAGAACCTGCCTCCACCGCCCTCTGAGGCAGAGAATTCCACAGACTCACCACTCTCTGTGTGAAAAAGTGTTTCCTCGTCTCTGTTCTAAATGGCTTACTCCTTATTCTTAAACTGTGGCCCCTGGTTCTGGACTCCCCCAACATCGGGAACATGTTTCCTGCCTCTAGCGTGTCCAAGCCCTTAACAATCTTATATGTTTCAATCTTATATGTTTGAATTATCATGTATGGATATATATGGATAGGAAAGTACAAAAGGGATATGGACCAAATGCTAGATAATGGGACTAGCCCATAATGCCAACTTGGTAAGCAAGGACAAGGTGGGCCGAAGGGCCTGTTTCCGAGCTGCATTGCACTATGACAGCACAATACAACACACCTTATTTATCATGAACTACATGGTCTCACAGTTGATGCATAATTATCTGATTAAGATTGATATTCATTTTGAAATCTAAAACAATAATTTAATTCAACATTAATTGCATATCAGAGCTGAGCGTAATTTTCGTGCTGATTGCCAGAGAGAGAAATTGCCAGAGACAGACACAAAAAGCTGGAGTAACTCAGCGGGACGGGCAGCATCTCTGAGAGAGAAGGAATGGGTGACGTTGCGGGTCGAGACCCTTCCTCTGACTGAGAGTCAGGGGAGAGGGAGACGCTGAGATAAGGAGATAACACACGAGCAAAGTTACGGCAACAGCCACCTTAGGAACAGTTTGGAGATACAGCGCAGAAACAGGTCCTTCGGCCCACTATGGACCAGCGATCCCCGTACACTACCACTGCCCCACACGCACTGGGGACATTATACAATTCTACTGAAGCCAATTAACTTTGGAGTGTGGGAGGAAACCGGAGCACCCGAAGAAAACCCACATGGTCACAGGGAGAACGTCCCAACTCCGTACGGATCGAACAAGGTGCAAACTCCATGTCGACAGTATCCGATGTCAGGATGGAACCCGGGTCTCTGGCGCTGTGTGGCAGCAACTCTACCGCTGCGCCAAGGTGCCGCCCCCCTTTCACAGGCCAGGAGTGGGCTGTATACTCATACTGTCACCCTACAGCAAGGGTCAATGGTTACCCCTTGCCTGTTTCATTTCTCTGTCTCAACAGCCTGCTTCCAACAGGCAGAACAGGTCCAATTTTATGAATGACCTTCACTCCAAAGACGTGCAGGGATGCAGATTAATTGGCTTTTGCAAATCTGCAGTTCTTTGTGTTTGCTGTCTTTTTAGCACCTGCTTCGGGCTGAAGAAGTTACACAAGACGGACAAAGGGGGATTAATCTGTGCAATTCTTTGCCACAGAATGCTGTGGAGGCCAAGTCAGTGGATATTTTTAAGGCAGAGATAGATACTGTAGATTCTTGTTCAAGAAGGAACTGCAGATGCTGGAAAACCGGTAGAGTTGCTGCCTTACAGCGCTTGCAATGCCAGACACCCGGGTTCGATCATGACCACGGGTGCTGTCTGTACGGAGTTTGTACCTTCTCCCCGTGACCTGCGTGGGTTTTCTCCGAGATCTTCGGTTTCCCCCCCACACCTCCAAAGACGTGCAGGTCTGTAGGTTAATTGGCTTGGTTTAAATGCAAATTGCCTCTAGTGTGTGTAGGATAGTGTTGGTGTGCGGGGATCGCTGGTCGGCGCGGACCCGGTGGGCCGAAGGGCCTGTTTCCGCGCTGTATCTCTAAACTAAACTAAAGGAAGATATCCCGTCCATAATGGAGAAACCAGTTAAAAGCCGCGGGAGGTGGTATAACAGGAAGCTAGACGGCACTGAGCTTCTTAGAAACTAAGCAACTTAGAAAATATGTTATTGATGGGTTAGAAGGCATGGACTTCAAGGGAAGTCAGGGCTTCAAGGTAAGTTGTGAACCAGCATCTGCAGTTCCTTGTGCCTTGAATTTCAAACTGCTTGGATTGTTATAGTGAGAATCCTGGGCAGTGTCCAAGTCCTTTTGCATGAACAAGATATAAAGATTCAGAAAGTTTAGTTCAGTTTATTGTCACGTGTACCGAGGTGCAGTGAAAAGCTTTGCTGTTGCCTGCTAACCAGTCAGCGGAAAGACAATTTAGGTCTAAGTTTATTGGCCAAGTATTCACATACAAGGAATTTGCCTTGGTGCTCCGCCCACAAGTGACAACATGACATACAGTGACAGTTAGGAATGACACATAAAACGTTAATAATAAAACATTATCGATTAAACATGTGAATTACATAAAATACCCGAGCAAAAGGAGGCTACAGATTTTTGGTTATTGAGTAGAGCTTCTACTCGTGGAACAAAGCTGTTTTTATGTCTGGCTGTGGCAGCTTTGACAGTCCGGAGTCGCCTTCCAGAGGGAGGTGATTCAAAGGGTTTGTGGCCAGGGTGAGAGGGGTCAGAGATGATCTTGCCCGCTCGCTTCCTGGCCCTTGCAGTGTACGGTTCGTCAATGGAGGGAAGGTTGCAGCCAATAACCTTCTCAGCTGATCGGACGATATTCGCTGCAGCCTCCGGATGTCGTGCTTGGTGGCTGAGCCAAACCAGACCATGATGGAGAAGGTGAGGACAGGCCGTGTAGAATTGGACCATCATTTACAGCGTATCCAGAGTACACTTACAGTCCAGTACAAGGGAATGACGTTTAGTGCAAGGTAAAGCCAGCAAGTGGGAGAGAGGAAAATGCAGGGACCGATTAACATTGGCTATTAAAGCTTACAAATTGTCAGAAGGAGGGATGGAGTCTGCGGAGTTCATAATTGCTATCATATCAGCAGTTTATCATCTTAAGCAGAAGCAGAAATTTATGCACAGCTCAAATGCACAAGTAATACTAAAAGGAAATGTGGATTTTAGATTGCATAATCTTTAGAGCATGCATATTAATCTCAATCAGATAACTACATCGTGGACTGTGGTAGTTTGTAGTCCATGATTGTGATACTTTAAACCACTGTAATGCAGTGGGACCATAAACAAGGCCAGAAACCCGGGTTCGATCCTGACCTCGGGTGCTGTCTGTACGGAGTTTGCACGTTCTCCCTGTGACCGCGTGCTCCCAAGGACGTGGAGGTTTGTTGGTCGTTAGGCTCTGTAAATTGCCCCTAGTGGGTGCAGGGAGTGGATGCAAAAGTGGGCTAACATAGAACGAATGAAAACGGGGGAATCGCTGGTCGGCGTAGACTCGGTGGGCTGAAGGGCCTGTTTCCACGTTGTATCCCTAAACTAAATGAAACTAAAAGGTTAGTAGGTTGATTGCCGCTCTGTAATAAATCGCTCCTTGTGTTTGGGGAATGGATGAGACAGTCAGGTCACATGGAACTGGTGTGAATGAGCGCTCGATGGTCAGCGTGGACCCGGTAGGCCGAAGAGCCTGTTTCCAGGCTGTATCTCTGAAAATAAAACCAGCCAGGCTGCTCTGTTGAAAACCTGCGATCGAGATCCAATTAAACCTTCACTACAGTTTAGTTTAGTTTAATTTAGTCCGCACCGACCAGCAATCCCCGCACACTTAGATAGAAACATAGAAAATAGGTGCAGGAGTAGGCCATTCGGCCCTTCGAGCCAGCACCGCCATTCAATGTGATCATGGCTGATCATCCACAATCAGTACCCCCATTCCTGCTTTCTCACCATATCCCTTGATTCCGTTAGCCCTAAGAGCTCTATCGAACTCTCTCTTGAATACATTACACTTACACCATCCGACACACGCTAGGCCAATTTACATTTATACCAATCCAATTAAACTACAGGCCGGTACGTCATTGGAGCTGTTGCCTCACAGCGCCAGAGACCTGGGTTCAATCCTGACCTCGGGTGCGGTCTGTGTGTGGGGTTCGCATGTTCTCCCTGTGACCGGGTGGGTTTTGTCTGGGTGACCCGGCTTCCTCCCACATCCCAAAGACGTGCGGGTTTATAGGTTAATTGGCCCTCTGTCAATTGCCCCAAGTGTGTTGGAAACCGATGTGAGAGAGGGATAATATGGTGTTAGTGTGGACGGCTGATCGATGGTCGGCGTGGGCTCGCAGGGCCGAAGGGCCTCTTTCCGCGCTGTATCTCTAACGTCAAAAGCCTCTAGTCTTAAACAATAGACAATAGACAATAAGTACAGGAGTAGGCCATTCGGCCCTTGAAGCCAGCACCGCCATTCAATGTGATCATGGCTGATCGTCCCCAATCAGTACCCTGTTCCTGCCTTCTCCCCATATCCCCTGACTCCGCTATCTTTAAGAGCCTCTCTCTTGAAAGCATCCAGAGAACCGGCCTCCACCGCCCACTGAGGCAGAGAATTCCACAGACTCACAACTGTCTGTGTGAGAGAAAGTGTTTCCTCGTCTCCGTTCCCTCTGTGTCTCGCATGCATCTCGTGCAAGAAAGCTTCAGAAGGTGGTGTGATTTCTGCTTTAATGTTTCACCTCCGATTAATTTAAGTGATGTTTAATCTGTCGCCGTGGAGCAAACCTGTGAATCTTTTCATGTTACTTGGCAGCTGTAATTTGGTGGAGCTTGAGCAGCACTGTGTATGTTTTGGTACTGAATGCTCATTACTCCTGAGAGTGTTTCAAATTAAGATTCCACTCACTTCAGGAAAGAGATGAACGCTTCCCCTTTATTCGTCAGACTGCAAAACGTCTATTGTATCACCGCAGTCGGCATTCCCTTCCGAATCAACAGACAATAGGTGCAGGAGGAGGCCATTCGACCCTTCGAGCCAGCACCGCCATTCAATGTGATCATGGCTGATCATCCACAATCAGTACCCCGTTCCTGCCTTCTCCCCATATCCCCTTACTCCGCTCTTTTTAAGAGCCCTATCTAGCTCTCTCTTGAAAGCATCCAGAGAACCGCCCTCCACCGCCCTCTGAGGCAGAGAATTCCACAGACTCACAACTCTCTGTGTGAAAAAGTGATTCCTCGTCTCCGTTCTAAATGGCTTACCACTTATTCTTAAATTATGGCCCCTGGTTCTGGACTCCCCCAACATTGGGAACATGTTTCCTGCCCCTAGCGTGTCCAAACCCTTAATAATCTTATAAGTTTCAAGAAGATACCCTCTCATCCTTCTAAATTCCAGAGTGTACAAGCCCAGCTGCTCCATTCTCTCAGCATATGACAGTCCCGCCATCCCGGGAATTAACCTCGTGAACCTACGCTGCACTCCCTCAATAGCAAGAATGTCCTTCCTCAAGTTTGGAGACCAAAACTACACACAATACTCCAGGTGTGGTCTCACTAGGGCCCTGTACAACTGCAGAAGGACCTCTTTGCTCCTATACTCAACTCCTCTTGTTATGAAAGCCAACATGCCATTCACTATGTTCACTGCCTGCTGTACCTGCATGCTTACTTTCAGTGACTGATGAACAAAGACCCCCCCAGATCCCGTTGTATTTCCCCTTTTCCCAACTTGACACCATTTAGATAAGAATCGGTGTTTAGTTTAGTTAAGAGCAACAGCGCGGAAACGGGCCCTTCGGCCCACCGAGTCCGCGCTGACCAGCGATCCCCGCTGACACTGACCACTACACACACTAGGGACAATTTTCAATTATAAAGTAGCCAATTAACCCACAAACCCTGCACGTCTTTGGAGTGTGGGAGGAAACCGGAGCACCCGGAGTAAACCCAACTCCGTACAGACAGCACCCATAGTCAGGATCGAACCGGGGTCTCTGGCGCCGTAAGGCAATTGCCGTCCGTAAATTGCACATTGACCCCAGTTTGGGGGGTCTCTGGTCGGCGCGGACTCGGTGGGCCAAAGGGCCTGTTTCCACGCTGTTTCTCTGAAGTCACACATCCCTCTTCAGTCGTGGATCGAAATCGGGTCTCAGCTGAACAATGGGCAAAATTAGATGAAAATCATCTTGTCAGGATTTTTATTACAACTCTGTAGATTTTCATAAACACTTCAGATGTCAGCGTGGCCCTCAGCAGTGACCTGTTGACGGCTGTGTCAGAGCTGTCTTATTTGAAAGCAAATCAGATTCACAACACTTTTATCATGGAGCCATACAGCGTGGAAACAGGCCCTTTTGGCCCAACTTGCCCACACAGACCAACATGTCCCATCTACATTAGTCCCACCTGCCTGTGTTTGGCCCATATCCCTCCAAACCTGTCCTATCCATGTACCTGTCCAAATGTTTTTTTTTTAAGGATTTGATAGTACCTGCCTCAACTACGTCCTCCAGAAGCTCGCTCCATATACCTACCACCCTTTATGTAAACAAATGTGGCCCATCAGCTTACTGTTAAATTTTAGGTTAGTTTAGAGATACAGCACAGAAACGGGCCCTTCGGCCCACCGAGACCGTACCGACCAGCGATCCCTACACATTAACACTACCCCACACACACACTAGGGACAATTTACACTTATGGGCCTATTTCGGCGACTTGCCGGCACCCGTCGTAGGTCCTTGCAGGTCGCAGAAAATTTTCAACGTGTTGAAAATCCAGCGGGGACCAGAACAAGGTACGACTCTTTGGGCGACTACTCACGACCATACAGGCTTCACCCCAGCGACCTGTCGCCTGTACGGTCGTGAGTCGTCTCTTCAGTCGCCCAAAGAGTCGTAGCGTCTTTCTGGTCGCCGCTGTTGAACATTTCCGGCAACCGGCAATGACCTATGACGGCAGTCGCCGATAAAGTCGCGTAGGTGGGACAGGCCCGTTATAGCAAGCCAATTTACCTACATACCTGTACATCTTTAAATCTTACACCCCCTCACCTTCTCGCCAGGTTCGATCTGTACGGAGTTTGTACATTCACCCTGGGACCGCGTGGGTTTCCTCCGGGTGCTGCGGTTTCCCCCCACACTCCAAAGAAGTGCGGGTTTGTCGGTTAAATGGCTTCGATTACAAATTGTAAATTGTCCCTAGTGTGTGGGATAGTGTTAGTACACGGGGTGACCGCTGGTCAGCGCGGACTCGGTGGGCCGAAGGGCCTGTTTCCATGCAGTATCTCTAAACTAGGTTAAACTCAACTCAACTCAACTGAACTGAAGTTTTTGGCGTTGACTGAATTTCTGCTCTCTTCCACCTGGCAACAGAGATAAACAGTCCAGCGTGGGATCGCTTCTGACCAATGATCGTAGCGGCTCGACGAGATCGTGGCTGGGGTCGTCTGCGGGTCGTTCACCCACGTCAGGGCCCAGCGCCGCTGGGAGCCTGGCGCAAGGATCGGCAGCCGACAGTGCCAGCCTCCTGGGGTACAGGTAGGTCCCGGTGTCTCACCTCTCTCTACGACATTAGAAACAGCAACCAGGCACAATATTCCGACCCTTGCTTAAGTGGCAGCGGTGGAGTTGCTGCCTCGCAGCGCCAGAGACCCAGGTTCGATCCTGACCACGGGCGATGTCTGTACGGAGTTTGTACGTTCTCTCCGTGACCCGTGTGGGTTTTCTCCGGGTGCTCCGGTTTCCTCCCACACTCCAAAGACATACTTGTAGGATAATTGGCTTCAGTAAAATTGTAAATTGTCCCTGGTATGTGGAGTGGTGCTAATGTGTAGGGATCGCTGGTCGGCATGGGCTCGGTGGACAGAAAGGCCTGTTTCCGCGCTGTATCTTTAAAGTCTAAAGTACATACTAGCAATGGAGGTCGGTCCAGAAGAGTTTAGTTTAGTTAATAGACACAAAAAATCAGCGGGTCAGGCAGCTTCTCTGGAGAGAAGGAATAGGTGACGTTTCGGGTCGAGACCCTTCTTCAGACTGAGAGTCAGGGGAGAGGGACACGACAGATCATGGGCAACATGTCCCAGCTACACTAGTCCCACCTGCCCATGCATGGACCATATCCCTCCAAATCTGTCCTATCCATGTACCTGTCTAACTGTTTCATAAACGTTGGGATAGTCCCGGCCTCGACTACCACCTCCAGCAGCTCGTTCCACACACCCACCACCCTTTGTGTGAAAAAGTTACCCCTCAGATTCCAATTAAATCTTTCCCACCTCACCCTAAACCTGTGTCCTCTGGTCCTCGATTCACCTGCTCTGGGCAAGAGACTCTGTGCGTCTACCCGATCTAATCCCCTAATATCCACAGGTACAAGAGTTTGAAGAATTTGGAAAGCAGGCGAGATAAGGCTGAGCTGTGCAAAATCCTTCAGGGAACTAATTAGATTGAACCTTGATCATATGTGGAAGATTTAACAAGCTGTAGGATTAGGAAATATTGAAGGAATGAAGCTTAGATTTGGAGAAGACCTAAAGAGAGAGATGGTTGGGCAGCACAATGGCACAACGGTAGAGTTGCTGCCTCACAGCGCCAGAGACCTGGGTTCCATCCTGACTACGGCTGCTGTCTGTACGGAGTTTGCACGTTCTCCTCGTGATCTGCGTGGGTTTTCTCAGAGATCTTCGGTTTCCTCCCACACTCCAAAGGCGTACAGGTTTGTAGGTTAATTGGCTTGGTGTAAATGTGAGTTACCCCTAGTGTATGCAGGACAGTGTTAGTGTGCGGGGATCGCTGGTCGGCGCGGACTAGGTGGGCCGAAGGGCCTGTTTCTGCACTGTGTCACTAAACCAAATTAAACCAAATTTTTAAAAAAGGAGTAGAGAATTAGACTGTCCTTTTAACTTTACTCTTTGGATAAGGCAGTCAGAATTATGAGGAACACAGATAGGGTTGCTGTTGTCAAGCTGGAGAGGGTACAGAGAAGATTTACGAGGATGTTGCCAGGACTAGAGGGCCTGAGCTATAGGGAGAGGTTGAGCAGGCTAAGACTTTATTCCTTGGAGCAGAAGGATAGACAACAGACAAGAGACAATAGGTGCAGGAGTAGGCCATTTGGCCCTTTGAGCCAGCACCGCCATTCAATGTGATCGTGGCTGATCATCCCCAATCAGTACCCCGTTCCTGCCTTCTCCCCATATCCCCTGACTCCGCTATGTTTAAGAGCTCTATCTAGCTCTCTATTGAAAGCATCCAGAGAACCGGCCTCCACCGCCCTCTGAGGCAGAGAAGTCCACAGACTCACCACTCTCTGTGTGAAAAAGTGTTTCCTCGTCTCCGTTCTAAATGGCTTACTCCTTATTCTTAAACTATGTGGCCCCTGGTTCTGGAGAGGAAATCATGAGAGGAATAGATCGGGAAAAAACACAGAGGCTTTTACCCAGGATAGGGGAGTCAATGATGAGAGGACATTGGATTAAAGTGAGGGTGGGGAAAGATTTGTAAGGAACCTGAGGGGCAACGGGAAGAACGTACAAACTCTGCACAGACAGCACAAGTGGTCAGGGTCAAACCTGGGTCTCTGGCGCTGTGAGTGAGGCAGCAACTCTACCGCTGCGCCACCGTGCCACCTCACCTTCTGGAATCTTCCACCCTGAGAAAAAGATTCTATTCATTCACCCCGTCTAATCCCTTCACGAGGGATATGGAGAACATGCAGGCTGGCAGATATCACTTGGTCTTGGCATCGTGTTCCAGCACAGACATTGTGGGCCGAAGGGCCTGTCCTGTGTTTTAACGTTGTCCGTCTAGTCAAGTCAAGTTTATTCATCACATACACATACGAGATGTGCAGTGGAATGAAAAGTGGCAATGCTCGCGGATTTGTGCAATGGTTCTATCTGTCTTGTCCTTCCTCAGGTCAGCGAGGAGTGAGATGGATCAAGGCAACAGCAGGCCGAGCTCTTCGATGAGTGGATCCAGCTTCAGAAGACGAGACTTGGCAAAGAGTCCCGAGCAGAGAAGACCTCCTTCCGAAGAGGAGAGGCCTCCCAGTTCCTCGGTCGCTTTGTCCGAGTTCCTGGAGGAGCTGAGGAGGAAGCGAGTGGGTGAGCGAGACCAGCTGGGCTTGCAAATGGACGAGGCCTCCACCCTGCCCATCTACCAGACGGCGGGCATGTCGTCCCTCAGGAAGCGTCCCGCCGTGGAAGTCGACGCTGGCGGCCCTCTCCCGGGGCCGGGGGCCCGGAGCCTCTCCTCCCTGGGGGGCCGCGGTGGCCCAGGCCTGGTCCGGTCGTCCAGCCTCTGCTCCCTCCCCGCGGCCGGGGACGATGGCACCGAAGCCGGCGCCAGGAGAAGCCGATACGGCTCGTGCGAAATGTTGGCCCCGCCCATCGCCGGCCAACGGCCGAGCGTCTCCCGCCCGCGAGAGGCGGACGGGGCCTTCCCTCCGAGGCCCAGGCCCAGGACCCCCCCACGCAAGTGGATGGGGCTGGAAGAAGACATCGATGTCCTCCTCGGCAGGCCCATGGTGTTCAAAAGCAAGCGGTTTACCGGCGAGGGCCCGGACAGCGTGACCATCCCGAGCCTCAGCTACGAGCGCGGGAAGGGGATGGCGGGCGACGGCGACAGCGACATTCTTCCCGCCATCCGGAGATCCCAGGGCACGGCCAACGTGGCGCCCGACACCCAAGCGACCTCGGCCCACCGCGCCCACGGTTCGGACGGCTCGCTCTCCAAGGGCCCTCCCGGCCCGGCCTGGTCGAGAAAGACAATGGTGGTGCGGCCTCGCCCTTCCGAGGGAGACAGGGAGTCCCTCGGCAACCTCTCCGACTCCGACTCCTCCTCGGGCTCGACCGTGTCGTACAAGAGCGCGGACAGCGTCAAGAACCGTCCCGGCGGGCCTCGGCCAAGGGATGAGGAGGTGTCCGCACCTCCACCGGTGCAAAACGGAGGCCTGAACGCCCAGTCGAGGAACGCGGTGGAAGAGAAGTCAGCAACCAATGACATTAACTCCGTTATGATGAAGTACCTGAAAAAGCCAGACAACTAATAAAGTAAGTTTCAATCCCTTCCGGACACAAAACGCTGGAGTAACTCTGTTTTGTTTAAGAAGGGACTGCAGATGCTGGCAAATCGAAGGCAGACAAAAGCAAAGATACTAGAGGAGCTAGAGGATCTTTGGACAAAAGTGCTGGAGAAACTCAGCGGGTGCGGCAGCATCTATGGAGCGAAGGAAATAGGCAACGTTTCGGGACGAAACGTTGCCTATTTCCTTCGCTCCATAGAGTAACTCTTCCTTCGCTCCATAGAGTCACTCAGCGGGACGGGCAGCATCTCTGGAGAGAAGGAAATAGGCGACGTTTCGGGACGAGACCCTTCTTCAGACTGAGAGTCAGGGGGAGTGGGTGGGGCACAGAGGCAAAATGTAGTCGGAGGCAGTAAGACTGGTGGGAGAACTGGGAAGGGGGAGGGGATGGAGAGAGAGGGAAAGCAAGGGCTACTTGAAGTTAGAGAAGTCAAGAGAGTTGATTGTTGTGTGTCCCTGACAGGACAATGAAATTCTTGCTTTGCTTCAGCACAACAGAACATAGCAGGCATTGACTACAGAACAGATCAGTGCGTCCATATACCATTATATACGTAAATACACACATGAATAAATAAACTGATCAAGTGCAAATAACAGATAATGGGCTATTAATGTTCAGAGTTTTATAGCCTAATGGCTGTGGGGAAGTAGCTATTCCTGAACCTGGTCGTTGCAGTCTTCAGGCTCCTGTACCTTCTACCTGAAGGTAGCGGGGATGATGAGTGTGTGTGGCCAGGATGGTGTGGGTTCAATGTTCATACCCGCTGGGGTGTAAGCTGCCCAAGCGGAAATATGAGGTGCGTCGGCGCGGACCCGGTGGGCCGAAGGGCCTGTTTTCGCGCTGTATCTCTAAACTAAACCAAACTAAAAGATCCCAGTGAATGTGTAGGAAGGAACTGCAGATGCTGGTTTAAACAGAAGATAGGCACAAAAAGCTGGAGTAACTCAGTGGGACAGGCAGCGTCTCTGGAGAGAAGGAATAGGTGACGTTTCGGGTCAAAACCGTTCTTCAGACCGAGAGTCAAGGCAAAGGGAAAGGAGAGATATAGACGGTGATGTGGAGAGATATAGAACAAATGAATGAACGATACGCAAACAAGTAAAGATGATCCAGGAAAGAGGCCATTGTTAGCTGTGGTCTAGGTGAAAACTAGTTACAGACAATGAGACTCAACAAGACGACTTTGAATCTGGTACGACTTGGGTGGGGGTGGGATGGAGAGAGAGGGGAAAGCAAGGGTCACGTGAAGTTAGAGAAATCAATGTTCACACCGCTGGGGTGTAAGCTGCCCAAGCGGAAATATGAGGCGCTGTTCCTCCAATTTGCGCTGGGCCTCACTCTGACAGTGGAGGAGGCCCAGGGCAGAAAGGTCAGTGTGGGAATGGGAGGGGGAAGTTAAAGTGTTGAGCAAACCGGGAGATCAGGTGGGTTTAGGCGGAGCGAGCGGAGGTGTTCAGCGAACCCCTTCACGGGCAGAGGTGTTAGAAATGGAGTTCGAAAACTTCAAAGTTAGAAAAGGCCTGTGCTACAGGGAGAAGTCGAGCATGCTAGGACTTTATTACTTGGAGTGCGGGAGGATGAAGGGTGGTCTTATAGTGGTATAGAAAAGCATTTGAGGAATGGATCAGGTAAATGCACAGTCTTTTACCAAGAGTTGGGGAATCTAGAACCAAAGGACATAGGTTTAAAGTGAGGGGAAGGAAGGAACCTGAAGGGCAACTTTTTTACATTGGGTGCATGGAACGAGCCGCCGGAGGAGGTAGATGAGGCAGATACTATTGCAACGTTTAAGAAACATTTGGACAGGTGCATGGATAAGAAAGGTTTGGAGGGATATGGGCCAAACGCAGGCAAGTGGGACTATCGTGTGGATGGGACATGTTGGTCGGTGTGGGCTAGTTGAGCTGAAGGGCCTGTTTCCATGCTGTATCACTCTGTGAGTCCATGGAAAGGATATTGGCCTTTAACAGGTGAGGTGCTGGCAGATTTGGTTCCATTGGTCTATGGTGGGTTTGTAAGATAGTTGGTCGATCAAAAATAAGTGCCCACAATATGTTGGGTGGTTGCAAAAGTGGGATAACCTGCAACTCCTGTGCATGGTTGACCGATGATCAGTGTGGGCCGAAGGGCCTCTTTCAATGCCGCATCTCTAAACTAAACTGAACATTTAAACTTTTCGCCCCTCTCACCTTAAAGCCATGACCTCAAGTCTTTGATATTCCCACCCTCATAAGATCATATGACAGGGAAGCAGAATTAGGCCGTTCGACCCATCGAGTCTACCCTGCCATTCGATCACGGCTGATCTATTTTCCCCTCCCAACCCAATTAAAACTGTACAACCCCTCCCCCTTCTGTAGTGGAGTAGATTGAGACTGACTCCCCCCCCCCCCCCCCAATCTCCTCTCCCCAATCTTTGCACACACCCCAATCCTTTCCACTTGTCACTTTAATTTCATGTATATAGTTTTTTTTATGACCGTTGGCAGATCAATTTCCCTCCTGGTTAAACTTAAGAAAGAACTGCAGATGCTGGAAAAATGGAAGGTAGACAAAAATGCTGGAGAAACTCAGCGGGTGAGGCAGCATCTATGGAGCGAAGGAAATAGGTGACGTTTCGGATCGAGACCCTTCTTCAGACTGATGTGGGGGTGGGGGTGGTGGTGGGGGCGGGAACCCCCCACATCAGTCTGAAAGGGGAGGGGGGAGGGGGGGGGAGTTCTGCCTGAGGAGCTTTACTGACTGCAACTCTCAACGTTCTTTCCAGGATCTCTAAACGACACCTCCTGGTTCCACAGCAGCCTGAAGCTTTGTACAATGAAGACCCGGAATGGGAAAGGGATGTCCTGAGTGTTTGGTCACGATGGACGGAGAGGAAAACTGAGGGGTGCACAAACAAGGGGTGCACAAACCACACCGATTTGAAAATGATGGCGCGCCAGGCTTGAAACGGGAATTAAAACATCGAGCTCTTGTCCGTCTGTCTGCTTCCACCGCCTGTTGGAACCATTGAAAGATTTGGTTCATTGTTCTATGGTGGGTTGGTAAGATAATTGGTCTCTGTAAAAAATAAACGTCCACAATATGTAGGGTGGTTGCAAAAGTGGGATAACACAGAACTAGTGTGAATGGTTGCCCGATGGGCCGAAGGGTCTCTTTCAATACTGTATCTCTAAACGAAACAAATTGGAGGAACAGCATCTCATATTTGGCTTGGGCAGCTTACACCCCAGCGATACGAACATTGACTTCTCTAACTTCAAGTAGCCCTTGCTTTCCCTCTCTCTCCATCCCCTCCCTTTTCCCAGTTCTCCGACCAGTCTTGGTGTGGCACCGGGGAGGAGATTGAGGCAGGAACCATCGCAACGTTTAAGAAACATTCAGACAGGTACATGGATAGGACAGGTTTAGAGGGATATGGGCCAAACAAAGACAGGTGGGACTAGTGTCGACAGGACATGTTGGCGGTGTGGGCAAGTTGTATCTATAAGTTTCTGGAAGGGAAATTGGCCTTCAATAGGTAAGATACTGGCAGAGTTAGTTACATTGGTCGACAATGGCTGTCAGGGAGATGAATGGAACAGCCAGGCACAGCCACTTAACACTAATGGTCAAGGCAATGTTTGAAATGGTGTGAAAACCACTGCCTTGATAATTACCACCTGATTTTCAGTTTAGTTTCGTTTAGAGATACAGCAGGGAAACAGGCCTCTCAGTCCACGCTGACCAACGATCTCCCGTTCACATTAGTTCTATCTTACACACGAGGGATGATTTAGAGAAGCCAAACGGCCTACAAAATCCCTCACATCTTTGGAATGTGGGGGAAAAACAGAGGTCGCAGAGAGAACATACAAACTCCGTAAAGACAGCACCCGAGGCCAGGATCGAACCCGGGTCTGTGGCGCTGCGAGGCAGCAACTCTACCGCTGCGCCACCGTGCCGCACAATAACATCAGCACCAGTAGTTCTGAGGTGAACCAAGTCGAGCTGGAACAATAGACAATTTTACATTCTCCTTCGAGCCAGCACCGCCATTCACTGTGGTCATGGCCGATCATCTACAATCAGTACCCCGTTCCTGCCCTCTCCCCATATCCCCTGACTCCGCTATCTTTAAGAGCCCTATCTAACGCTCTCTTGAAAGCATCCAGAGAATTGGCCTCCACTGCCCTCTGAGGCAGAGAATTCCACAGATTCACAACTCCCTGTGTGAAGAAGTGTTTCCTCATCGCTGTTCTAAATGGCCTACCCCTTATTCTTAAACTGTGGCCCCTGGTTCTGGACTCCCCCAACATTGGGAACATGTTTCCTGCCTCGAGCGTGTCCAATCCCTTAATAATCTTATATGTTTCAATAAGATCCCCTCTCATCCTTCTAAACTCCAGAGTGTACAAACCCAGCCGTTCCATTCTCTCAGCATATGACAGTCCCGCCATCCCGGGAATTAACCTGGTGAACCTACGCTGCACTCCCTCAATAGCAAGAATGTCCTTCCTCAAATTTGGAGACCAAAACTGCACACAATAGGATTTTTGGTCAGGCTGCATTTTAAAGTATTGCACACAGTTTTGTCCTCATTATGGGAAGGAGATTAGAGGGTATTCCAATTAGAGGCTACGGGAAGTTGGAGAAACTTGAGAGGCATAGTTAGGGTAGACAGTCAGGACCTTTTTCTCAGGGTGGAAGTGTCAAAGACCAGAGGGCAAAAGTTAAAGGTGAGAGGGGGCAAGGTTTAAAGGAGATGTGTGGGGCAGATTTTTAAGACAGACCTTGGTGGGTGCCTGAAACGTGGTGGTGGTGGAGGCAGATACAATAGTTAAATGTCACATGTACCGAGGTACAGTAACAAGCTTTTATTGCCTGATAACCAGTCAGCGGAAAAGTTGTCCCCAGTGTGTAGGATAGTGTAAAAGCCCTGTCCCACGGTACGAGTTCATTCCAAGAGCTCTCCCGAGTTTGCCCCTGATTCGAACTCAGAGATTTACGGTAATGGCCGCTCGTCGGTACTCGGGGCTCTCGTGGACATTTTTCAACATGTTGAAAAATCTTCACGAGGCTTCCCGTGCTTACCTGCCGTTAACAAGTCTTCCCGAGTACCTGCCGTTAGCGTTACGAGCCGCTAAGAGACGTCCCCGAGCTCCGACGTACCCACTACGTTCATTCTCCGTGCTTACCACGAGTTTGATTTTTTTTTTTAACTCGGTAGAGCTCTTGGAATGAACTCGTACCGTGGGACAGGGCTATTAGTAGCAATGTTACAAAATGTTGAGATTTTAAAAATAAAGTCTGCAATTTATCCCAATCAGATAAAGCATAAAAAGAAGTTTAATTTGACACCTAATTCACTTTCATATCTTCAGTATTAAAGAAGTTATGGCCATTTTCATACTCGGAAATTAGCATCTTGTTCCCTATTGCTTTTCCATTGACTTAACACAAAAGCTGTGATCGAGGCCAGTTAAAAGCCCATAACTTTCTTAAAAATTAAGATAACTGAATGAAATTTTCAGTTATTATAGATTGAAGCATTCTGAAACAAATATGAAACAATCTTACTTAGAAGACATGAAAGTAAAGCATATAATTAGTTAGTTACCTAATTGTAGCTAATTACAAAATTCAATTACTAGATCTAAACATCTATCAATTTCTTAAGAATAGATTAACATTTTTAAATAGCCTAAGTGTCCAAATAACATTCACACAATAATTCACAATATAACATAATTTTTAAATCTCATTTTCATGAATTTACAGGCCAAATGGAAGGAATTGAATGTTTAATACCTGTAAATTAATGGGCATTTAAATCATCTTGTGAGTGAGGATTTCTGGAACGCGATCTTGTGGAACGTTCATTTGCGGTGAATTTAACCCCGTATCGGCATGAAAAATTCTGCCGTTAGTTCGGGGAATAAAATCACCGTTTCGCATGAAAAAATGTGAATTAAAGGCTTCTTAAGAAGCACTTTTATACATTTAAAGAAACCACTTTCGTTTACCTGTCCCGTGTGTGAAATCCGTCCCCGTTATCGGCGTTGACGGCTTTCGAAGCTGATTTTAAAACAACTCCAGCGCTGACATTGACGATTTAATAAAAATAAAAAATTCACAAAACGCCACTAGGAACGATTCTTCAGCCAACGCTTGTACTCCAACGAAATATAATTCAGGACAAGCTAGGAGAAACCGCGTTTTAACTCCGCCCCCCCCCCCCTTAAAGGCGCCAAAATCACGCACACGGCCAGTGGCAGAATTACAGCGCGACTGAAGGTAAGTTTTGTAACATACCTACTATTAGTGTATGAGGTGATCGCTGGTCGGCACGGACTGGGTGGGCCGAAGGGCCTGTTTCCACGCTGTATCTCAAAAACCTAAAACTTAAAACTTTTTATGCTTAAAACTTTATTTTTTTTTATACTTAAAAACTTTATACTTAAACTTAACATTTAAAACTAAACTATCAGGGCACGGCCAATGAGTATCGTGCACAGTAGATGGTGGTGTTGTCAATTGTTGCTAACAAGGATGTTGATTAGACCGCAGGTGTTCCCAATTATGTCCTGCAGCCAACACCTCAACCTTGCATAGTTCAACACTCAGTCCCCCACAGATTTTTGCCAGCACTTCCCTTTGAAGGATGCATGGGATAGCTCTGGCTTCGTTGCTGTTGGACTTCTACTGGTTGTGTCTGTGATTCCACAAGTGCTCAAGGCGTTGGACTGCTGAGTTTTACAAGGAATGGGACTGGTGAGTACCAAGGTAGCTGGCTTCCAGCGTGGGAACGAACTGCAGGTGCTGGTGTAATGCAACGAGAGACCACCAAAAATGCTGGAGTAACTCAGCGGGACAGGCGGCATCTCTGGAGGGGAGGAATGGGTGACGTTTTGGGTCAGACTGAAGAAGGGTCTCATGACCTGAAACGTCACCCATTCCTTCTCTCCAGAGTTGCCGCCTGTCCCGCTGAGTTACTCCAGCATTTTCGGTCTGGCTGGCTTCCAGACTTTGTGCAAGGGTTGATGCCCTGGGGAATTGTCCCTGGAGACATTTGTTGAAGAACAAGCAGGGGAAAGATGGAGAATGGGCGAAGAATTAGAGCAGAGGGCCGTATATGGAACATAGGAGGTCGTATTAAAAGTGTTAGTTTATTATTGCCCTGTGTATCGAGGTACAGTGAAAGGCTTTTGTTTGTGTGCTATCCAGTGAAAGAAAAGACTACACATCATAAGGTCATAAGTGATAGGAGAGGAATTAATCCATTCGGCCCATCAAGCCTACTCCGCCATTCAATCACGGCTGGTCTATCTCTCCCTCCTAACCCCATTCTCCTGCCTTCTCCCCATAACCCCTGACACCCGTAACTAATCAAGAAATGATTCTTGTGCTAAATTATTATCTGATTAAAAGACTAAATGATTACAAATCAAACCGTGCACAGATAAAGGCTACAATATTTAGTGTAATATAAAGTCTGATTGCAGATAGTTTGGGGGTCTCCATTGAGGTAGATGGGAGGTCAGGACCCCTCTCTAGTTGGTGAGAGGACGGTTCAGTTGCCTGATAACAGCCGGGAAGAAACTGTCCCTGAATCTGAAGGTGTGTGTTTTCAAACTTAACTACTATTTGCCAGAGGGGAGAAGAGGGAGTGGCCGGTGGTGAGACAGGTCCTTGATGATGCTGCTGGCCTTGCTGAGGTGGCGTGGATTGTGGATGGAGTCAATGGAAGGGAGGTTGGTTTGCGCGGATGGTTGGTTATCAAAACAATTCTATATGTTTTGGAGTATGTTCTGCTGATATAAACCTAGGAAGAGTGACATGCCTGCCCCACTTAGGCTATTTCTGGGGGACTGTCATAGTCGTAGCAGGTTGCTGAAAAACCGGCAACTGGACCCCCCCCCCCCCCCTCCGACATAAAATTTGAAATGGAATCATTACTTTAACAACAACAAAAACACGAAGTCAGCACCGGCGACAACCTACGTTAACCTGGCGACAACTACGACCGCACCTACGTCAGGAGAAGTCAAGCTACGCTCATTGGCGTCAAACACACTGTCGCCGACTGTCTCCATGTTGAAAATCCAGCGGTGACCAGAAAGACGCTACGACTCTCTGGGCGAGTGAGGAGACGACTCGCGACCGTACAGGTGACACCGGGCGACCATCTGGCGACAAATCGCCTAAGTGGGACAGGCCCTTGGAGAAATCGCTCAGTAATTGCGTTGGGTTTGTGTCATCACCAACTCGGGCAGCACGGTGGAGTCAATGGAAGGGAGGTCGGTTTGTGTGACGGCCTGGGCTACGTCCACAACTCCCTGCAATTTCTTGCGGTCTCGGATGGAGCTGTTCGCAAACCGTGCTGTGATGCATCTCGAGTGAACATCAGTGCATCACTTAAGACCCGTTGGACTTGGAGTCATAGAATGCTACAGTGTGGAAACAGACCCTTCGGCCCCACTTGCCAACATGTCCCAGCTGCCCTAGTCCCACCTGCCTGTGTTTGTCCATATCCCTTCAATCCTGTCCTATCCGTATCCCTGTCTAACTGTTTTCTTAAACGTTGGGATAGTCCCTGCCTCAACTCCCTCCTCTGGCAGCTCATTCCATACACCCACCGCCCTTTGTGTGGAAAAAGTTACCCCTCGGATTCCTATTAAACCTTTTCCCCTTCACCTTAAACCTGTCCTCTGGTCCTTGATTCACCTACTCTGGGCAAGAGACTCTCTGTATCTACCTGTTCTATCCCTCTCATGATTTTATATACCTCTATAAGATCACCACTCGTCCTCCTGCGCTCCAGGGAATACAGTCCCAGACTTCACTGAAATTGCCTTGTGTTATAAGCAAAGCTACTGCTTTTGAGCAGGGCTAAGACTCCAACGCCCAGGTCTGTTGTCGCAGAGATCAGCGATCCCCGCGCACCGACACTATCCTACGCACACTAGGGACAATTTTTACATTTGTACCAAGCCAATTAACCTACAAACCTGCACGTCTTTGGAGTGTGGCTGGAAACCGAAGTTCCCAGAGAAAACCCACGCGGGTCACGGGGAGAACGCACAGACAGCAACCACAGCCAGGATCGAACCCGGGTCTCTGGCGCTGTAAGGCAGCAGCAACTCTACCGCTGTGCCACCGTGCCGCCCGACATCTTGGCAACTTTGGGCTAATTACCAACTTGTGTGATGAAGGCCATTAAAGTCGGGTTTTTTTTTACTTAAAGTGAGCACATTGCATTTTATTTTATTGGAGATGATTGAGTACAGACACAGAGCAGTTCTGCCCAGATTGTGGGTCCCTGCAGAGGTCATATTGACAGAAACGGAATGAGCGGTCGACCTGCAAGATTGAGGAGTTGGCTGCCAAACTTAATTGGGGGGGGGGGCATCGCTAGTCCAATCAGCTTCCTCGTCAATGATAGTGCAGCACAACCAACTACTGTGCACAATGCTCATTGGCCATGCTCCAACAGTTTAGTTTGGAGAAACGGTGTGGAAACAGGCCCTTCGGCCCACCGAGTCCATGCCGGCCAGCGATCACCCGTACACCAGTTAGTCATGGTCATACAGTGTGGAAACGGGCCCTTCGGCCCATCGAGTCCGTGCCGGCCAGCAATCACCCAAACACTAGTTAAAGCCCTGTCCCACGGTACGAGTTCATTCCAAGAGCTCTCCAGAGTTTAAAAAATATCAAACTCGTGGTAAGCACGGAGAATGAACGTAGCGGGTACGTCGGAGCTCGGGGACGTCTCTTAGCGGCTCGTAACGCTAACGGCAGGTACTCGTGAAGACTCGCTAACGGCAGGTAAGCACGGGAAGACTCGTGAAGATTTTTCAACATGATGAAAAATGTCCACGAGAGCCACGAGTACCGACGAGCGGCCATTACCGTAAATCTCTGAGTTTGAATCGGGGCAAACTCGGGAGAACTCTTGGAATGAACTCTTGGAATGAACTCGTACCGTGGGACAGGGCTTTTAGAGTCATTGTCCTACAGTGTGGAAATGGGCCCTTCAGCCCAACATGCCCCCTCTATGCTAGTCCCGTATTGCTGGTGTACGCTGCACGCAGTGGATTGTGGGGTTCATGGCTGGGATGAGAGTCATTGACCCTCCCAAGGTTAGACTGGAGATGATGGAGTTGTACTCCTCGGGGTAAATCACAGTAGCATTAATACTTTATTAGCCAAGTATGTTTTGCAACGTACGAGGAATTTGATTTGCCAAGTCAGTCATACAAATAAAAAGCAACATGAACACACAAAACACATTTTAACATAAACATCCACCACAGTGACTCCTCCACATTCCTCACTGTGATGGAAGGTGGAAAAAAAATATTCAAATCCTTTCCCTTCTTTGCTCTCCCGTGGTCGGGGGGCCTCGAGCCCTCCGTTGACGGGACGATCTTGACTCCCGTAGCCGGTGGCGTTTTGGTCCTCCACATCGGGGCGATCAGCTCACCCGAGCCGGGCGATCGAACCCTGCGTCGGGGCCGGTCGAACTTCTGCGTCGTTGGAGCTCCCGACTCGGCCTCTCCCGAGTCTGCGAGCTCTCGGTGTAAAGTCTGCAGGCCGCGGGTTGGAACGATCCCAGGCAAGGGATCGAACCCGATGTTAAGTCCACGCCCCGCGGTGGGGCCCAAGGTCAGTCCGAGGTCCATCGTTGGTAGGCTGCAGAGCAACCGGAGATGCGACCCGGAAAACAATCGCATCTGCAGCAAGGTAAGAAACTGAAAAAAAGTTTCCCCCGACCTCCTCCCCCCACAAAAAACAAACCAGAGAACTTTTACACAGACTTTGAAAAGACACTAAAAAATTTTTTTCTAAGATGAAAAAACAGGCAGACTGTTGACGGGGCGGCCAATCGTGCGCCGCCCCCTGGGGGTAGATTGGAGGGATGTTGAGGGGAGATTTGATCAGAGATGGGCAGAGTTATGGGGAGAAGGCGGGAGAATGGGGTTGAGAGGGAGAGATAGATCGATGAGCCATGATTGAATGGCGGAGTAGACTGGATGGGCCAGATGTCCTAATTCTGCTGCTATCACATGAATTTATGGGAATTGTGACCAGTTTAGGTTGGTTATGTAAAGGGCAGTGTTCAGTTCAGTGACACAACATGGAATCAGGCCCTTCAGCCCACCAAGTCCACACTGAACAACAATCACCCCGTACACTAGTTCTATAGGGACAATTCACAGAAGACCATTAACCTACGATCCCGCATGTCTTTGGACTCTATCCAGGCCTTTCACTATTCAGTAAGTGGAGGATTTTCCAAGGGATTCACACTGGAGTCTGGTGACGGCCTGATCAGTGAACATTCATGGCGTTGTTCTAAAATAAATCCAGTACGGTATCACCCATTTTCCCAAGTTCACAAGTTATAGAAGTAGAATTAGGCCATTCGGCCCATCGCGTCCACCCCGCCATTCAATCATGGCTGATCTCTGCCTCCTAACCCCATTTTCCTGCCTTTTCCCCAAAGCCCTTGACACCCATTCTAATCAAGAATTTGTCTATCTCTGCCTTAAAAATATCCACTGACGGCCTCCACAGCCCTCTGTGGCAATGAATTCCACAGATTCACCACCCTCTCACTAAAGAAATTCCTCCTCCACCTCCTTTCTAAAAGAGTGTCCTTTTAAATTCTGAAGCTGTGACCTCTGGTCCCAGACTCTCCCACCAGTGGAAACATCCTCTCCACATCCACTCTATCCAGGCCTTTCATTATTCTGTAAGTTTCAATGAGGTCCCCCCCTCAACCTCCTAAACTCCAGCGAGTACAGGCCCAGTGCTGTCAAAGATAGAAATAGAAAATAGGTGCAGGAGTCGGCCTTTTGAGCCAGCATCGCCATTCAATGTGATCATGGCTGATCATCCAAACTCAGTACCCTGTTACTGCATTCTCCCCATATCCCTTGATTCCATTAGCAGTAAGAGCTGTATCTAATTCTCCCTTGAAAACATCCAGTGAATCGGCCTCCACTGCCTTGTGTGGCAGAGAATTCCACATTCACAACTCTCTGGGTGAAAAAGTTTTTCCTCATCTCAGTTCTAAATGACCTACCCCCGTTATAACGCTCATCATATGCTATTGCAGTCTGAATCAATGCCATGTTCCTGGTGCCATCGTAGAGTTTTAGTGGTGCACCTTGCATTACATAAAGCACATTGATTACACCGTAAACTAAACTTTGACACCCATACTAACTCATTCATGCTGCCTCCTGCATTGTGGTTGCTCTGAAGATAGACACAAAATGCCAGAGTAACTCAGCGGGACAGGCAGCATCTCTGGAGAGAAGGAATGGGTGACGTTTTGGGTCGAGACCCTTCTTCAGAATTGCTCTGGGTAGCTATATCGGAGACTAGTGGAGAATAAATAGTTTTAGTTTAGAGATATACAGGGGGCTTTTCGGCCCACCGAGTCGGCACCGACCAGCGATCCCCGCACACTAACGTTCACACTGACACACACACACACTGACACACACTGACACACACACACTGACACACACACACACACTGACACACACACTAACGCTCACACTGACACACACACTGACACACACACACTGACACACACACACTGACACACACACACACTGACACACACTGACACACACACACTGACACACACACACTGACACACACACACACACTGACACACACACACTGACACACACACACACACTGACACACACACTAACGCTCACACTGACACACACACTGACACACACACACACACACTGACACACACACACACACACACTGACACACACACACACACACACTGACACACACACACACACACACACTGACACACACACACACACACACACTGACACACACACACACACACACACACACACACACACACACACACACACACTGACACACACACACACACTGACACACACACACACACTGACACACACACACACACACACTGACACACACACACACACTGACACACACACACACACTGACACACACACTAATGCTCACACTGACGCACACACTGACACACACACACACTGACACACACACACACTGACACACACACACACTCACACTCACAAAGACATACACACATACACACACTGACACACACACACACTGACACACACACACACTGACACACACACACACTGACACACACTGACACACACTGACACACACTGACACACACTGACACACACTGACACACACTGACACACACTGACACACACTGACACAAACACTGACACACACACTGACACACGCACATGCACAGACACACACACACAGACACACTCACACTCACACTCACACAGACATACACACATACACACACAGACACACACACACTCACACACCAATTTTTACATTTACACCAAACCAATTAAGCTACAGACCTGTACGTCCTTGGAGTGTGGGAGGAAACCGGAGATCCCGTCTAAAACCCATGCGGGTCACGGGGAGAACGTACAAACTCCTTACGGGCAAGCACCTGTAGTCGGGATCAAACCCGGGTCTCTGGAGCTGTGAGGCAGCAACTCTACCGCTGCTCCGCCGTGTTGTTCATCGTGCCTTGATAGAATTATGATGGTGCTTCGTGCAAGATACTATAATCGGCGGCCTGTGGATTTCACCATCGAGGAGCTCGCAGTCTCGGGTAGAGACCGATGTCGGGAAGTTCCAAAGACGAAGGAGGTTTCGACCAGCCCCGACCCGGGGTCAATCGCCCGGCGCGGGGGGAGCTGAGATTCCCCCCCCCCCCCCGATGCAGGAGCTTGATCGCCCCGACGCGGTGGGCCCGACCGCCGGCTACAGGAGCCAAGATCGTCCCGTCAGCGGAAGGCTCGAGGCCCCCAACCCCTCGAGGTGGACAAAGAAGGGAAGAGATTGAACTTTTTTTTCGCCCCTTCCATCACAGTGAGGAATGTGGAGGGGTCACTGTGGTGGATGTTTATGTTAAAATGTATTTTGTGTGTTCTGCTGCTTTTATTGGTGTGACTGTACGGCAAATCAAATTCCTCATATATGTTGCAAAACACACTTGGCTAATGAAGTATGATTATGAATGTGATTGTGAACTAAACTTTGACGTCCATATTAAGTTATTCATGCTGCATCCTGCACAGGGATTGCTCTGTGTTTCTAAACAAGGGATTAGTGGTGAATAAATAGTTTTAGATTGGACTAGATCTGAACATATATTCATCCTCTCCACTGCTGGGGGCCCACACAGCTGTTTGTTTTGAAGAAATCACAGCGAATCTGAAGGCAGCCTCTTGAATATATAATTCATTGCTGGACTAGATTGCAATTCTCAGGAGGAGCTGATTAAATATTGAGCAGACAGCATTCTGCTTGTGGATGTTCTCCCAGTGCCTATGTTTCAAAGATTAATGGAAAACGCACAAAAAAAATGTGTCGACGCTATATCAGAAACGGAAAGATTTTAACCAGATGACATGTGTTTGCACTTTGAGGTATCATGTTTTAATTGTCTTCATTTCGTCCATACTTATCGCGAGTTGTGTATCCAAACATGACAAATACACAGCTCCAGCCAGTTCAGTTAATTGTCACGTGTACCGAGGTACAGTGAAAAGCTTTTGTTGTGCTATCCAGCCAGCGGAAAGACAACACAAGACAATCCTCTATAAGTGAATGAATATTGAGTGGAAATATTTGAAATGACAAGAAATTCTAGATATTGTCTCAGTCCTAGTTTCCCAACTGCATCCCCTTTGATCTCTTGTTTTCATGCCTCACCTTTCCATATCTCTCTATCTCCCCCTCCCCTCTCAGACTGAAGAAGGGTCTCGACCCGAAAGGTCACCCATTCCTTCTCTCCAGTGTTGCTGCCTGTCCCGCTGAGTTTCTCCAGCATTTTGTGTCTATCTTTGGTGTAAACCAGCATCTGCAGTTCCTTCCTACACAGCCCAGGCTGCATTGGTAATGATTTGCCCTTGTATAGCGCCTTTAACCAGTGGTAGATATAACTTCAATTGTTTAGCTTAGAGATACAGCGCGGAAACAGGCCCTTTGGCCCACCGGGCGTGTGCTGACCAGCGATCCCCGCGCACTAACACTATCATGCACACACTCTCACACTCACTCTCACACTCACTCTCACACTCACTCTCCACACTCTCTCTCACTCTCACACTTTCACACTCACACTCTCTCACACTCTCACACTTTCACACTCACACACACTCTCACACTAGGGACAATTTACATTTATGCCAAGCCAATTAACCTGCAAACCTGTACGTCTTTGGAGTGTGGGAAGAAACCAGAGCACCCGGAGAAAACCCTCGCAGGTCACAGGGAGAAGGTGAAAACTCCGCACGGACAGTACCCGTGGTTGGGATCGAACCGGGGACTCTGGCGCTGTGAGGCAGCAACCCTAGCACTGCGCCACTGTGCCGTCCTAACTGATGAGCTTTTGTTTTCCAGTACTGTTGGAGAAGGCAAAGACTGGTAATGTCAACGCTGTGTGTAATGACCAACATGATGTAGTGTGGACTTCCTCCCCTTTGCTTGCTGTCTCCTTCTCGTTGTAATGAACAGCCGGTTGACTCGTTGCCAATAGGATCCACAGAGGCTGCACGGTGTGTGGGCTAACCACGCTTCCTCCTTAATTGGCACCTGTGCAAACTCGTGGCCTCTCGACCGAGAGGAAACCGGCCTGGCTGGAGGAGAACGACCGATAGACCAAGGGGTTAATTAACCACCGACCTAAACTGTCCCTTAATTGGAATCGCCATTACTAAAGGGCCTGTCCCACTTTCACAACCTAATTCACGACCTTTTTTACTCGTGGACATTTTTCATCATGTTGAAAAAACGCCCCGACCTACTTGATGCCACGAGTACCTACGACTAGCATCACGACCTGCTACGACCTACCTACGACCTCCTACGACCTCGTGACGACCATGCTGCGAGTATGAGTCAAGGGCAGAGGTCGTGAATTAGGTCGTGAAAGTGGGACAGGCCCTTAAGGAATGTTTTGTTCAGTTTAGAGATACAGCAAGGAGAAAGGCTCTTCGGCCCACCGAGTTCGTGTCGACCAGCGATCTCCGCGTACACTAACGCTATCGCACACGCACACATTAGAGACAATTTTTTGTTTAGTTTCGAGACACAGCGTGGAAACAGACATTTCGGCCCACCAAATCTGCGCCGACCAGCGATCCCTGTACACGAGCATTATCCGACACACCAGGGACAATTTACAATTATTTGTTACCGAAGCCAATTAAACTACAAGCTGGACGTCTTTGCAGTGCGGGAGGAAACCGGAGCACCCGGAGAAAACCCGCGCGGGTCCACAGGGAGAACGTACAAACTCGTGGTCAGGATGGAACCCAGGTCCCTGGCGCTGTGAGGCAGCAACTCTACCGCTGCGCCACCGTGCCGCCCTAACATCTTAAAAACCAATATGAAGGGGAGTAGATTGGGTGAATGCTTGGAGCCTTTCATCCAATGTAGGGGGATCAAGAACTAGAGAAGAAGGGTCTCGACCCAAAACAATCCACCCATGATCTCCAATGATGCTGCCTGACCTGCTGAGTTACTCCAGCACTCATCTTTTTCAAGAACCAGGGGGCTTAGATTTAAGGTGAGAGGCGAAAAATTTAATAGAAACATAGAAAATAGGTGTGGGAGTAGGCCATTCGGCCCTTCGAGCCTGCACCGCCATTCAATGTGATCATGGCTGATCATCCAATAGGAACCTAAGGGGCAATCAATTCACTAAGAAGATGGTGTTTTATGGAATGAATGGCCAGAAGAGGTCGAGGCAGGTACTATAAATACATTTAGAAGGGACCTGGCAGGTACATGGATAGGAAAGGTTTGGAGAGATATGGGCCAAATGGTGGCGAATGGGACGAGCTTACATGGGGCATCTTGCTCAGCATGGACAGGTTTGGGTTGAAGGCCCTGTGTTCATTCTCTACGACTCTAAACCACTTGGCCCAGTATTGCAGGTAGACAAAAATGGTGGAGAAACTCAGCGGGTTGGTGTGAAGGAATAGGTGACGTTTCGGGTTGAGACCCTTCTTCACTCTTGTGTATTGCTGTCACTCTTGACCTGTTGTTGGTACATTTGATAATTAAACAATCTTGACTTCCCCCTTCGCAAGTAGAGTTAGGCCATTCGGCCCATCAAGTCCACTCCGCCATTCACTCATGGCTGATCTCTGCCTCCTAATCCCATTTTCCTGCCTTCTCCCCATAACCCTTGACACCCGGTTCTAATCAGGAATCTGTCTATCTCTGCCTTAAAAATATCCACTGACTTGGCCTCCACAGCCCTCTGTGGCAATGAGTTCCACAGATTCACCACCCTCTGACTAAAGAAGTTCCTCCTCACCTCCTTTCTAAAAGTGCGCCCTTTAATTCTGAGGCTGTGCCCTCTGGTCCTAGACTCTCCCACCAGTGGAAACATCCTCTCCACATCCACTATCTACGCCTTTCATTATTCTGTACGTTTCAATGAGGTTCCCCCCCCATCAACCTCCTAAACTCCAGCGAGCAGAGGCCCAGCGCTGGCAAACGCTCATCATATGTTAACCCACTCGTTCCTGGGATCATTCTTGTAAACTCAATGGATAAAAGAAGTATAACTATACAACAACGAAGGATATATTTCTCATTTGCTACAATAATTGTATGTTAATAAACATTAGTTGCCCTCATTGCAGCGGTGGTGTTGACATTTACACGAGGACGTCACGGTGGCGCAGCGGTAGAGTTGCTGCCTCACAGCGCCAGAGACCCGGGTTCGATCCTGACTCTTTCCGTAGACCTGGTGAAACAGCTGAAGTTCCCCGAGGCCAGCTATCCTCCTGGTCTCAGAGGAGACCAGCAACATCGTCTTGTTGGAACTGACAGTGCCGTGGGAGGACCGTCTGGAGGAGGCCCACGAGAGGAAGAAGACCAAGTACGAAGAGCTGATCATAGACTGCCGTATGCAGGGCTGGAAGGCAAGGTGTATGCCCATCGAGGTTGGCTGCAGAGGTTTTGCAGGGCAATCGCTCTGCAAAGCCTTGAGTGCACTGGGCATCAACGGAGTGGCGAGGAGAAGAGCCATCAAGAACACCACAGAGGCAGCGGAGAAGGCCTCGAGATGGCTCTGGATCAGGAGAGGAGGTCCATGGGGAGGAGCGAATGTCACCTGAACACAAGTTGTGGTCTGAGCAACCACGGCTGGGTCGCCTGGGTGAGGGTGGGTGTCTGATGCTGAAAGACCCGAAACACCCAATGACCCCCAGGTTACGTCACTGATGATGTGTTCAGGAGCATCAAGAGATGTATTTGTATCAATCGGGTGCTGTCTGTATAGAGTTTGTACGTTCTCTGTGACCTGCGTGGGTTTTCTCCAGGAGCTCCAGATTTCTCCCACACTGCAAAGACGTACAGGTTTGTAGGTTATTGGGCTTGGTATCATTGTAAATTGTCCCCAGTGTGGGTTGGTGTGCGGGGATCGCTGGTCGGCGCGGACCCGGTGGGCCGAAGGGCCTGTGTTTCCGCGCTGTATCTCTAAACGAAACTAAAAACCTAATGCATTGCTGATGTCCGTTTTGCATCACATGGGAATAAAGGGCACGAAGTTCAAAGACTCTGCGCTGGCAACAGATATTAGTTATGAGCACTAATGTGGAGCCCCCATTGCACTGAAGCAGAGAGATGAGGTCAAGATTTATCATTTGCTGCCGTCCCCATTCTCATCAAATTCATAAGCTCATAAGGTACACAAAAGCGCTGGAGAAACTCAGCGGGTGCAGCAGCATCTATGGAGCGAAGGAAATGGCCGAAACCCTTCTTCAGTTCCTTCTTAAACAAAACATCATAAGTTCATAAGCCTTAGGAGCAGGCCATTCGGCCCATCGAGTCTACTCCGCCATTCAATCACGGCTGATCTCTCTTTCCCTCTCCACCCCATTCTCCTGCCTTCTCCCCGTAACCTTTGACCCCCCCCCCCCCCGTACTGATCAGGAACCTGCCAATCTCCGCTTTAAAAACATCCAATGACTTGGCCTCCAACGTCGTCTCCCGATCAGTTCGACTCTATAGCGGCACGGTGACGCAGCGGGAAGAGTTGCCGCCTCACAGCGCCAGAGACCCGGGTTCCATCCAGACTGCGGGTGCTTGTCTGCACCTCCTCCCCGTGACTGCGAGCATTTTCTCCCCGTGCTTCGGTTTCCTCCCGCACTCGAAAGACGTACGGTTTCTGTCGGTTAATTGGGCTTTGGTAAAGTGGCTAAATTGTCCCTCGTGTGTGTCGGATAGTGCTGGGGTGCGGGGTTCGCTGGTCGGCACCGACCCGGTGGGCTGAAGGGCCTGGTTTCCACACTGTGTCTCTAAACTTCACTAAACCAGACTCTCGGATAGCATCTCCTTGTCCAGTGAAGGGTTAGTCCACATCTGCAGCCTGCAGCTGTCAGCCTCAATATGCCAGACTTCCAATGCTGCGATATTATTGTCAGTGGGCCCTGTTCACCTCCAGTGCCGGGTATATGTGACACCAACCATTAGCATCTGCTCAGCCCTGCCCAATAGCTCTGCCGTCACAAACTCACACTTGCTCAAGCTTCTGAACCTCCTGTACAACAGTGTGGACCCACCACAGTGCCTTGGCTCGAGGGGGTCCAGAGGCTCGAGGGGGTCTAAATAATCCTTAAGGTCATAAGGGATAGGAGGTGGAATTAGGCCATTCGGCCATCTTGAGGAACGGCTGCAAAACAGCAGCCGTGCGTTAATTGTACTTATTTTTTCTAGTTTTTAGTTTTTATTTAAGTCTCTGTTTTTCTTTATTTTGCATTTCGATGTGGGGGGAATCAAGGGGAAACCACTTCCTGGTCCCTACCTGGTCGGTGAGGCAGCCTTCTCTCCGGCTGCCCAGTTGACCCGTCCTTGCGGCCTACCAGCGGGCGTGGAGCGGCGTGGAGCGGCGTTTCCCGACGGGGGCCGCGCAGCACCCTCAGCTTCGGTGGCGGCACGGCGCTGGAGCGCTATTGTGCAGCGGAGCGGGCGATGCCTTGCCTGGGTCGCTGCGCTGGACCGACGCGCTGGAGCTCCAGTGAGCTGGACCGCCGAGCTCAACACCTCCGGGCTGCGGGACTGTGGAGTGACCATCCGTGGGCGGCGGCGCCGACTCCAACATCGGGAGCCTCGTGGCTCCAAATCGGCGCGGCCTTGTCGGCTTCAGGTGCTGCGGACGCCTGCGGGAAATCGGCCGTTCCAGCCGTAGTTGCGGCCTCCGGTGAGGGATGCGGCCGTTCCAGGTGGCCCAGCTGCTGGAGGACTCTCCCGACGCCGGGGCTACATCACCCGGCGAGAACGGCCAGGATCATCGGGCCTCCGTAGAGGCAATAGCGGGGGCTTCATTTGGCCTGACTGTTTGGGTGAACTGGGGCTGGGGACTGGACATTGTGCCTTCCCCCACAGTGGAAATCATTGTGGGGGGATGATTTTTGTTTGTAATTGTTTGTAATTGTATTTGTTAGTCTGTGTTCAAGATGGCGGTCGGAGGGGAGAGTGGACGCTGGCGCGGTTTAGCTGCCGCTGCTCTCTCCTCAAATTGTGCTTCTGATTTTCTTTTTTGTGTTTTTGGAAGGAATTCTGTCCCTGATTTGTGTATTGGCCTTTATAACTTATTTTTTAATTCTGATTATTCTGATTATATGTTAACCATAAATCTCTGTAAGGTGTCCTTGAGACCTCGGTATAAGGCGCCCATAAATAAAATTCATTATTATTATTATTATTATTGAGTCTACTCTGCCATTCAATCGGCTGATCTATCTCTCCTTCCTCACCCCATTCTCCTGCCTTCTCCCCATAACCTCCGGCACACGCACTAATCAACAATCTATCTATCTCTGCCTTGAAAATATCCACTGACTTGGCCTCCACAGCCTTCTGTGGCCAAGAGTTCCACAGATTCACCGCCCTCTGGCTGAAGCAATGTGTCGGCTGGTGCTCGTGCGTGGGGTGATTGCTGGTCGCTGCAGGCTTGGTGATCACCCCGTACACTGGCACTATCCCAAGCACGCTAGGGATTATTCGCAATTTTATCCAAGCCAATCGACCTACAAACCTGCACGTCTTTGTGGAGTGCGGGAGGAAACCGGAGCGCCCGGAGAAAACCCACGCAGGTCACGGGGAGAACGTGCAAACTCCGCACACAGACCGCGCCCGTGGTCAGGATCGAACCCGGGTCTCAGGCGCCGAGGGGAAGTGGCTCTGCCACAGTGCTGCCCTCTACGCCTAAATTACGCAGACCCCCCTTGGTAGGATTTGAACTCTCTTCTCTCAGACCCGGGTTCGATCCGACTACGGGTGCTTGTCTGTACGGAGTTTGTACATTCTCCCCGTGACCTGCGTGGGTTTTAGTTTAATTTAGAGCTACAGCATGGATACAGGCCCTTCGGCCCACCGAGTCCGCACCGACCAGCGATCCCCGCACATTAACACACACTAGGGACAATTTACACTTATACCAAGTATACAAACCCAAGCCAATTAACCTACAAACCTGTTTCAGAAAGAACTGCAGATGCTGGAAAAAGCGAAAGTGGATAAAAATGTTGGAGAAATCCAGCGGGTGAGGCAGCATCTATGGAGCGAAGGAATGGGTGACGTTTCGGTTCGAGACCCTTCTTCAGACTCATGTGGGGATTAAGGGGGGCAGGAAGAAAGAAGCAAGAGGTGGAGACAGTGGGCTGTGGGAGAGCTGGGGAGTGGAAGGAGGGAGAGAGCAAGGACTACCTGAAATTGGAGAAGTCAATGTTCATACCGCTGGGGTGTAAACTACCCAAGCGGAATATGAGGGTCCCCCCCACCCCCCCCCCCTCCCACATCAGTCTGAAGAAGGGTCTCGACCCGAAACGTCACCTATTCCTTCGCTCCATAGATGCTGCCTCACCCGCTTAGTTTCTCCAGCATTGTTGTCGAACCAACAAACCTGGACGTCTTTGGAGGGTGGGAGGAAATGGAAGATCTCGGAGTAAACCCACGCAGGTCACGGGGAGAACGTACAAACTCCGTAGAGACAGCACCCATCGTCAGGATCGAACCTGTGAGGCAACGACTCTACCGCTGCGCCACCGTGTCTCTCCTCATCCTCTGGCATTCTAGTGAAAACAACCCATAATTGACTCTGTCTCTGTCTAATATAAACTGCCATCAATGTTGTACTGAGCATGGGGGACTTTTTTGTAATTGATCAAACGTTTAACGTTTTTCGATTGCTAATTGATTAGTTGATCGTCTGTGTTTATATGAGCAGGAATAGGCTGTTCAACCTGTCAACTCTATTTTACCAAGTAGAGCAACTGAAATTCTCTGTGGAATTCTCTGCCTCAGAGGGCGGTGGAGGCAGGTTCTCTGGATGCTTTCAAGAGAGAGCTAGATAGGGCTCTTAAAGATAGCGGAGTCAGGGGATATGGGGAGAAGGCAGGAACGGGGTACTGATTGGGGATGATCAGCCATGATCACATTGAATGGCGGTGCGGGCTCGAAGGACCAAATGGCCTACTCCTGCACCTATTGTCTATTGTCTATTGAAATGTGTTTTCACGACTAACAATTTGCCTGATGCCCCAATATCGCCCATTTCCTGCGACGTGGCTACTGATGGAGGGGTGGTAAAGATCTGGGTTTAGTATAGAGGTACAGCGTGGAAACAGGCCCTTCGGCCCACCGAGTCCGCACCGACCAGCGATCCCCGCACACCAACACTATCCTACACACACTAGGGACAATTTACAATTTATACCGAGCCAATTAACCTGCAAACTTGCACTTCTTCGGAGTGTGGGAGGAAACGGAGCACCCGGAGAAAACCCACGCAGGTCATTGGGGGGGACGTACAAACTCCGTACAGGTAGAATCCGTAGTCGGGATCGAACCCAGGCTTCTGGCGCTAAGGCAGTAACTCTACCGCTGCACCACCGTGCTGCCCAAACTAGAGATTGGACTGGAGGATCATAAGTCCTACAAGGGTGACGCCTGTATGGTCGTGAGTAGTCGCCCAAAGAGCCGTACCTTTTTCTGGTCGCCGCTGGATTTTCAACTTGTTGGAAATTTTCGGCCGCCTGCCGCAACTGCAAGTCGCCGAAAAAAATCACGTAAGTGGGACAGGCCCTAAGGACTACTTATGCAGACTGTAAATTCGAATAGAAACAGCTACACCAAGCAGAACATTCAGTCTTCAGGGTATTTTGTAAAAACATTCCTTTTCTTGGAAAATGATTCCAGAGGGAATGACACAAGATTCAAAACCTCGTACATTAATGATGCATTTTAGGCATTTCCCAAAAATCAATTGCTGTCAGATTTGTGGCAGCGTTGCTCCAATGTCAACACGATGCTGTGATCATCTCACAGTTTAAAAACAGATTCAACGTTTACCACTGTCGTTATGTTCCACCATCAGTACGGCAACAGGCCCTTCGGCCCACCGGGTCCGCGCCGACCAGCAATTCCCCGCACGCTAACACTATCCGACACACGCTGGGGACAATTTGTACATTCATCCCAAACCTATTTACCTGCAGACCTGTATGTCTTTGGAAACTGAAGATCTCGCAGAAAACCCACGCAGGTCACGGGGAGAGCGTGCAAACTCTGTACAGGCAGCACCCGTGGTCAGGATCGAACCCGGGACTGCGGCGCTATTAGGCGGCAACTCTACCGCTGCGCCACCGTGCCGCTGACTTCATTACCTCATAATGCATGACTTCATTAATATGATGTCAGTTCAGTTCAGTTTATTGTCACGTGTACCGAGGTAGAGTGAAAAGCTTTGGCTGCGTGCTAACCAGTCAGTGGAAAGACAAGACATGATTACAATCGAGCCATTTACAGTGTACACATACATGATAATCTCTGGAACTCTCTGCCACAGAGGGTAGTTGAGGCCAGTTCATTGGCTATATTTAAGAGGGAGTTAGATGTGGCCCTTGTGGCTAAAGGGATCAGGGGGTATGGAGAGAAGGCAGGTACGGGATACTGAGTTGGATGATCAGCCATGATCATATTGAATGGCGGTGCAGGCTCGAAGGGCCGAATGGCCTACTCCTGCACCTATTTTCTATGTTTCTATGTTTCTATAAGGGAATATCGTTCCGTGCAAGGTAAAGCCAGCAAGGTCTGATCAAGGATAGTCCGAGTGTTTAAGAAAGAACTGCAGATGCTGGAAAAATCGAAGGTAGACAAAAATGCTGGAGAAACTCAGCGGGTGAGGCAGCATCTATGGAGCGAAGGAATAGGTGACGTTTCGGGTCAAGACCCTTCTTCAGACTGGATAGTCCGAGGGTCACCAATAAGGTAGATAGTAGTTCAGGACCGCTCTCTGGTTGGTGGTAGGATGGTTCAGTTACCTGAGAACAGCTGGGAAGAAACTGTTCCCTGAATCTGGAGGTGTGCGTTTTCACACTTGTGTACCTCTTGCCCGATGGGAGAGGGGAGAAGGGGAGATTAGAACAGGATTAAATATGGAGCAAATTTACTGACCAGTGTTCCTGCGGCAGTGGTGTTTATACTGGTGAAGGGATTTAAAGATTTAAAGCAGGAAGGAACTGCAGATGCTGGTTTTGACCGAAGATAGACACAAAATGCTGGAGTGACTCAGCGTCTCTGGAAAAAAAGGAATAGGTGGTGTTTCGGGAGACCCTTCCTCAGACTATGAGTCGGGGGGGGGGGGGGGAAAGGGAAACGAGAGATATAGACGGCGATATAGAACAAATGAATGAAGGATATGCAAAAAAGTGACGATGATAAAGGAAATATTTGACTATTGACTGTGGGCAAGGTGAGGACGAGTTACAGTAATGAAACTCACCAGGATGACAGCGAAACTAGTACAATGACTGGGGTGGGAGAGGGAAGGAGAGAGAGAGAGAGGGGATGCAAGGGGGTACTTGAAGTGAGAGAAATCAAGATTCATACTGCTGGGGTGTAAGCTGCCCAGGCTGCAAGGTGCTGAACCTCCAATTTGCGCTGGGCCTCACTCTGACGGTGGAGGAGGCCCAGGACAGAAAGGTCAGTG
>CM075980.1:3354701-3383417 GCA_038087875.1 Malacoraja senta | reverse complement strand
ACCCGTGGTCAGGATTGAACCCCGGCCTCCGGCGCTGTTAGGCAGCAACTCTACCGCTGTGCCACTGTGCCATCTTCATGGAAAATTTAAATTGGCGGTAGACAAAAGTGCTGGAGAAACTCAGCGGGTGCGGCAGCATCTATGGAGCGAAGGAAATAGGCAACGTTTCGGGCCCGAAACCCTTCTTCAGACCCGAAACCCTTCTTCGGCCCGAAACGTTGCCTATTTCCTTCGCTCCACAGACGCTGCTGCACCCGCTGAGTTTCTCCAGCATTTTTGTCTACCTTTGATTTTCCAGCATCCGCAGTTCCTTCTTGAACAAAATAAAATTGGCGATGAATAAGGGGGACTTACATTTGAAATTTGTTTATACCTTTATCCAATCTCAATAAAAATACACAAAAGCGTCAAGATCTGTAAGTAATCATCTTGCTTGCTTCCTGTGGCTCCAGTCCCTCGCCAACCACCCCTTGCGCCAAAAAAGTTACCTCTCAGTTTCCCCCTCGCCTTAAACCTATGTCTTCTGGTTCTCGATTACCCTACCTGATCTATTCCTACGATCTTATTCACCTCGATAAGATCACCACTCATCTTCTGGTGCTCCAAGGAATAGAGTCCGAGCCTGCTCAACCTCTCCCCTTCTCGCTCAGGCCCTCGAGTCCTGGCAACATCCTCGTAAATCGTCTCTGCGCCCTTTCCAGTCGGACCACATCTGTCCTGTAACATGGTGACCGAGACTGAAGACAAGACTGAAGACAATAATTAGAAGTATTGTACAGTGCAGTGATCTCAAACAAACATAACATTATACATTTCTTGTACCACTTCTTATTTTAAACTTTAATAAGAAAAAGGATAGAGAGAGTTAGCGGAGATAGTAAGTGAGTGAGTGAAAGAGTGGTCCAGGAAAACCCATATGGACCTAAACCACAAGAAATAGTTAAACAAAAGAGAAAAACCAAAAGAAGGAGAAAGAAAAAAAAGTAAGATAAGATAAGACAATATGAAAGGGATGTACCTATTTCATATCTTTACTCACCCCTCACCATGTCCTGAAACCATTTATTTTCAACATTTTGTTGCACCCTATATTTGTAATGTTGATAAATGGAGACCAAATCTTTTGGAATTGGTCTTGTTTACCTGCTAAGAGGAATCTCATATCTTCTAGGTGTAACAGTTCCGACATATTAGAAATCCACATTTTTATCGTTGGTGTGGGAGCGTTTTTTCCAGAATTTCAGTATAGGTTTTATTGCCATTATTAAGCCATAATTAAGGAAGCTCTTTTGAAACAAAGTCAGCTCCAAACTGGCTTCGATTGTTCCAAAAATGATCAGTTCTGCATTCGGTGAACACAATACTCTAAATGTGGATTCGCCAATGTCTCATCTAACTGTGACATGGCCTCCCAACGTCTATACTCAATACCCTGACTGAGGAAGGCCAATGTGCCAAAATCCTTCCTGACCACCGTATCTACCAGTGATGCCAACATCAAGGACCTATACACCTGTACTCCTAGATCCCTCTGCTCTACAACACTACCCAGAGCCCTACCCATTCATATCAAATTCTCAGTTGTCTTATCCAACTCTCCTTCCATTACTTAGGGCGGCACGCTGGCGCAGCGGGTAGAGCTGCTGCCTTACAGCGCCAGAGATCCAGGTTTGATCCTGACTATGGGTGCTGTCTGTGTGGAGTTTGCGTGTTCTCCCCATGACCTGCATGGGTTTTCTCTGGGAGCTCCGGTTTCCTCCCACACACCAAAAATGTCCACCGGGTCCGCGCCAACCAGCGATCCCCGTACACTAACACTATCCGACACACACTAGGGACAGTGTTCAACGTTACCGAGCCAATTAACCTGCAAACCTGTACGTCTTTGGAGTGTAGGAGGAAACCGGAAATCCAGAGACCAGAGACCAGAGACCAGAGCGCTAGGGACCCGGGTTCGATCCTGACCACGGGTGCTGTCTGTGCGGAGTTTTTACGTTCTCCCCGTGACCTGCGTGGGTTTTCTCTGGGATCTCCGGTTTCCTCCCACACTCCAAAGACGTGCAGGTTTGTAGCCTATCTGGCTTCGGTAAAATTGTAAATTGTCCCTAGTGTGTGTAGGATAGCGTTAGTGTGCGGGGATCGCTGGTCGGCGCGGACTCGGTGGGCCGAAGGGCCAGTTTCCACACCGTATCTCTAAACTAAACTAAAGTATCACATTAATTTAGCATCCAGTAAACTATCAACATTTTGGGTGTTTGGCTTGTGAAGAACGAGTCTGATGGTTAGATTTCTTCTGTTTTTTTGTTATTCCTGAAGTTCAGTTTAGTTTATTGTCACGTGTACCGAGGAACAGTGAAAAGCTTTTGTTGCATGCTAACCAGCCAGCGGAAAGACAACACATGATCACAATCGAGCCACTTACAGTGAATAATGTTTAGTGCAAGGTAAAGTCTACAATGGACTTTAAGATTGTTAAGGGCTTGGACGCGCTAGAGGCAGGAAACATGTTCCCGATGTTGGGGGAGTCCAGAACCAGGGGCCACAGTTTTAGAATAAGGAGTAAGCCATTTAGAACAGAGATGAGGAAACACTTTTTCTCACAGAGAGTGGTGAGTCTGTGGAATTCTCTGCCTCAGAGGGCGGTGGAGGCAGGTTCTCTGGATGCTTTCAAGAGAGAGCTGGATAGGGCTCTTAAAGATAGCGGTTATGGGGAGAAGGCAGGAACGGGGTACTGATTGGGGATGATCAGCCATGATCACATTGAATGGCGGTGCTGGCTCGAAGGGCCGAATGGCCTACTCCTGCACCTATTGTCTATTGTCTATGTCCGATCATGGACAGTCTGAGAGTCACCAATGGGGGAGATACTAGTTCATCTTCTCCGTGGATTGTCACCTTGTCGTGGTGGAGAAGCTTGTGTGGTCCTGAGATCCTGAGAGCGATGCCGTCTGGAGCTATGCTCCTGGTAGGGCCACCCATGGCGGTAAGGTCGAGGGGGAGGTCTCTGACAAAGAGCGATCCAACCAAGACCTCAACGGTGGAACAGGTGGAGGACGATGGCTGACATTAGTGGAGCGTCACAACGGGCTGGGAAGGCGGATGAAGGCTGCAGCAGAAAAGGTTCTCCGGTCATCTTGGACTCCACGCCACTGGATCCTGACCCACATCTGTCAAGGACCGTGGGGTGGCTGTCTGTGCACCAGTCTCCCCACGTTAAACAAAGTCATGCACAGGCGTCCTCCATGAGAGGACAGTCATACTCGTTTCCAGTGGCCCCCAATGATGAGTTCAGCACTGCTCTCTGGTTGTGGTAGGATGATCCAGTTGCCTGACAACAGCTGGGATGAAACTGTCCCTGAATCTGGAGGTGTGCGTTCGTTTTCACACTTCTGTACCTCTTGCCCGATGGGAGAGGGGAGAAGAGGGAGTGGCCAGGGTGCGACTGGTCCTTGACTATGCTGCTGGCCTTGCCAAGGCACCGAATGGAGTCAATGGAAGGGAGGTCGGTTTGTGTGACGGTCTGGGCTGCGTCCACAACTCAATATCTCTCGGTCTTGGATGGAGCTCGTTCCCAAACCAAACCTGCGATGGATCCCGATTTGAAAAAAATGCTTCCTAAGGTATCAGAAGTTGCTTCTGATAAGAAAAGTTTCAAGGACAATTATTTGTTAAATGAAGACCGCAAATGGCTTGTCCCTCTTCACCATCTGCTTCAGGCTCTGTGGCAGCACAGGATGAATGTGCTGCTATTGATTATGCATTTACTTTTCTGGGGTCTCCCCGCTTGTACTAATGTGCTCCAATTTACTACCTTGAAATGAGAAAACTGCAGGAGCTGCTTCGAGAGCAAAGGAACGGTGAATTTAATGCAGGGCTCCGAGAGCTGAGAGCTCACTAACCAACTGGAGTTGATTTCTATGCTGCGTGTGTGGCTTCTCACCCCCTGTGTGTAGAACAAGATAAGGATATTGTAAAGGCTAGCAGTGTGTTCAATGCTGCTATTTATACCGCGCCGCAGTGCTATGCCATTCAAGATTATAAAAGGAGCCTTCACCAAGAGAGCCGTCTACGGTAAAACACACTTGTAGACAATAGATAATAGACAATAGGTGCAGGAGTAGGCCATTCGGCCCTTCGAGCCAGCGCCGCCATTCAATGTGATCATGGCTGATCATCCCCAATCAGTACCCCGTTCCTGCCTTCTCCCCATATCCCCTTACTCCGCTATCTTTAAGAGCCCAATCTAGCTCTCTCTTGAAAGTATCCAGAGAACCTGCCTCCACCGCCCTCTGAGGCAGAGAATTCCACAGACTCACCACTCTCTGTGAGAAAAAGTGTTTCCTCGTCTCCGTTCTAAATGGCTTACTCCTTATTCTTAAACTGTGGCCCCTGGTTCTGGACTCCCCCAACATCGGGAACATGTTTCCTGCCTCTAGTGTGTCCAAGCCCTTAACAAATCTTATATGTTTCAATGAGATCCCCTCGCATCCTTCTAAACTCCAGAGTGTACAAGCCCAGCTGCTCCATTCTCTCAGCATATGACAGTCCCGCCATCCCGGGAATTAACCTTGTAAACCTACGCTGCACTCCCTCAATAGCAAGAATGTCCTTCCTCAAATTAGGGGACCAAAACTGCACACAATACTCCAGCAATCATACACGCCGGCAAATTAGGTAGTGGGGTGGGGGGGTGGGGTTTTAAGTCTCGTTTAGAAGTACGGAGATACGGCGCGGAAACGGGCCCTTCTGCCCACCGAGCCCGTGCCGACCAGCGATTATCCCGCACACTTTACACTATCCCACACACGCGCAAGGGACCATTTACGATTTTAACCGAAGTCGATCAACGTACAAACCCGCACGTCTTTTGGAGGGTGGGTGGAAACCGGAGCACCCGGAGAAAACCCACGCAGGTCACGGGGAGAACGCACAGACAGGCACCCGCAGCCAGGATCGAACCCGGGTCTCTGGCGCTGTGAGGCAGCAACTCTACCGCTGCTCCACCGTGCCGCCCTTTCTCTGCCTCAGAGGGCGGTGGAGGCCGATTCTCTGGATACTTTCAAGAGAGAGCTAGGTCGGGCTCTTGAAGATAGCGGAGTCATGGATATGGGGAGAAGGCAGGAACGGGGTACTGATTGGGGATGATCAGCCATGATCACATTGAATGGCGGTGCTGGCTCGAAGGGCCGGATGGCCTACTCCTGCACCTATTGTCAATTGTCTATTGTCTTATGCAAATGACAGTAATCATTTAAAAGGCTCTTAGATGGGCACACGGATATGCAGGGAATAGAGGGATATGGATCACGCACAGGCTGATGGGATTAGTTAAACTTGGCATCATGTTCGGCACAGACGTTGTGGGCCGAAGGGTTCATTCCTGTGCTGTGCTGTCATAGAGTCATACAGCTTGAAAACAGGCCCTTCGGCCCAACTTGCCCACACTGTCCAACATAACCCATCTGCACTAGTCCTGCCTGCCTGCCTGCATTTGGCCCGTATCCCTCTAAACAATAGACAACAGGTGCAGTAGGCCATTCAGCCCTTTGAGCCAGCACAACGCCATTCAATGTGATCATGGCTGATCGTCCACAATCAGTACCCCGTTCCTGCCTTCTCCCCATATCCCCTGACTCCGCTATTTTTAGGAGCCCTATCTAACTCTCTCTTGAAACCATCCAGAGAACCGGCCTCCACCGCCCTCTGAGGCAGAGAATTCCACCGACTCACAACTCCGTGTGTGAACATTTTTTTCCTCATCTCTGTTCTAAATGGCTTACCCCTTATTCTTAAACTGCAGCCCCTGGTTCTGGACTCCGCCCACACTTAAACATTGCGATCGCAGGTTTTAAACAAAAGATAGACACAAAAAGCTGGAGTAACTCAGCGAGCTGCTGCAGCAGGTAGTTAGATGCCTCATCTCATGACTGTGAAGACATTCAAAGTCTGAAGTAGGGTCCAGACCGGAAACGCCACCCATTCCTTCCCTCCGGAGATGCTGCCTGTCCCGCTGAGTTACTCCAGCAGCTTGTGTCTGACTGTGAGGATGTTTATAGCTGCTATACATAGAACAGTTCAACGCAGTGCGGTGCCAAAAACTATTCCCCAACAGATCTTCGCGAAGTTAAACTATTCCCCGAACAAATCACTCAAGAAAGACACTGGGATGAAACAACCCTTTGATCTCATCATCTCCAGCTGACAATGGTTATTCTCATTACCACATCTAACAGTTTCTTCAACCAGTTTGATACATAAGACATGATATACCAATGCAGGCTTTTAGTTATGTGCTTAGTAACCCCTTGCGTTCGTTTTCACCATCACGTAAGCCAGTGGAACTGGTGTCCCTGGGGATGTCTTTGTGCATCACTGCAGAACTGAAGAAGGGTCTCGACCCGAAACGTCATCCATTCCTTCTCTCCAGAGACGCTGCCTGTCCTGCTGAGTTACTCCTGTCCATCTTCAAATGACGTCACGCCCTCCAGACGGCCGTGCGGACGCATGATGACGCGTGGGACCGTCGCGCGTCAGTCCCTACCGGCCTGTCGCGTAAATGACGGTCCAAGTGGGACAGGCCCTTAAGACTTCTCTGGACCATATTTGTTGCATTTTTAGTTTAGCTTAGCTTAGTTTAGCTTAGAGACACAGCGTGCAAACAGGCCCCTTCGGCCCACCGAGTCCGCGCCGACCAGCGATCACCCCGCACGCTAGCACCATCCTACACACACTGGGGACAATTTACAATTTTACTGAAGCCAATTAGCCTACGAACCTGAGTGTGGGAGGAAACTGGAGCGCCCGGAGAAAACCCTCGCAGGTCACAAGTTCACAAGTTCTAGGAGTAGAATTAGGCCATTCGGCCCATCGAGTCTACTCCACCATTCAATCATGGCTGATCTCTGCCTCCTAATCCCATTTTCCTGCCTTCTCCCCATAACCCTCGACACCCGTTCTAATCAAGAATCTGTCTATCTGTGCCTTAAAAATATCCACTAACTTGGCCTCCACAGCCCTCTGTGGCAATGAGTTCCACAGATTCACCACACTCTGATTAAACATCACGGGGAGAACGTGCAAACTCCGTACAGACAGCACCCGAAGTCGGGTTTGAACCTGGGTCTCTAGCGCTGTGAGGCAGCAACTCTACCGCTGCTGCCACTGTGCCGCCCAAATGTGGCACTTGGGATGAATAATGGATATTACATCAAATAATGTGACTGTATTTGAATTATGTGTTGCTATTTAATATGCATTCTGCTTGGGAGGAAAGCCATACATCATTTCTGACTTAGTCCCCAGCACGAGATCCATCTTCTTATCAGCTGCAACTCAGGAGGGAATGATCTCACACTTAAAGATTACCATTCAAGTCGAAGATAGACACAAAATGCTGGAGTAACTCAGTGGGACAGGCAGCATCTCTGGAGAGAAGGAATGGGTGACGTTTCGGCTCGAGACCCTTCTTCAGACCAGCATCTGCAGTTCTTTCCTACACACCTTATCATTCAAGTCCCTCTCCGAGGAAACAATCCTCGACCGTTAGTGAGGGAAGGTCATACTGTCCGACCTGTCTCATCGTGATGGCCGGAAGAAGGGTCTCGACCCATTCCTTCTCTCCATAGATGCTGCATGTCCCGCTGAGTTACTCCAGCATTTTGGGCCTATCTCATAGTGATAGAGTTGGAATATATTAGAGTCATAGAGTGATACAGCGTGTAAACAGGCCCTTCGGCCCAACTTGCCCACACCGACCAACATGGCCCATCTACACTAATTCCACCTGCCTGTGTTTGACCCTAAAGGGCCTGTCCCACTTGGGCGTCGTTTGCGCGTAATTTACGCGACATCATTTACGCGTCAAGACGCACGTGTCGTGCCGCGCATGGTGTGCGGTGACGTAGGCAGTGACTTGCGGTCGTGCGCGGCGCCCCAGGATTTTGGGATGTACACAATCTTTGCGCGCCATCTGCGTGATGCGCAAATGACACCCAAGTGAGACAGGCCCTTTATCCTTCTAAACCTGTCCTATCCATATACCTGTCTAAATGTTTCTTAATCCTGCCTCAACCACCTCCTCCGGCAGCTCGTTCCATGCACCCACCTCCCTCTGTGTAAAAACGTTAACCCCTAACATTCCTATTAAATCTATCTCCCCCACCTCTCTTTAAACCTATGGTTCTCGATTCCCCTACTCTGAGCAAGAGACTATGTGCGTCTACTCGATCTATTCCTCTCGTGATTCTGTACACCTTATTGACACACAGGTAGCCAGCATTGACTCAATGGCCACCCGTGTAGACGTTAACGCTGCCGAGACAACTTCTGCCTTTCATACACGTGGAGGTGGCCATTTGGCCCATCAGCCCGATACTGTCCCACCAGCAGAGCAATTCCACGAGATCCATTTTCCCTGTGTAGTGAGGAACTGCAGATGCTGGTTTGCACTGAAGATAGACACAAAATGCTGGAGTAACTCAGCGGGACAGGCAGATTCTCTGGAGAAAAGGAGTAGGTGACGTTTCAGGTCAGAACCCTTCTTCAGATGCGATTTCCCTTCCCTCCTTATATCCCTGTGATGCATTCATTATTACGTCCCCATCAACTCTTTAGACTTCACTTTAGACTTTAGAGATGCAGCATGGAAGCAGGCCCTTCGGCCCACCGCGCCCGCACCGACCAATCATTACCTGTTCTATCCTACACACTGGGGGCAATTTTACTATTTAACCAAAGCTATTTAACCTACAAACCTGCACATCTTTGGAGTGCGGGAGGAAACTGGAGCACCCTGGAGAGAACCCACGCGGTCACAGGGAGAACGTGCAAACTCCATACAGACTCCAGCATCCGTGCTTTCCAACTCCAGCATCCGTGGTCAGCATCGAACCTGGGTCTCTGGCGCTGTGAGGCAGCAACTCTACTGCTGAGCTGCCCTCAAGAGCTGGTCTCACCTATATCAGTGTGTATGTATCTCTATCTATGTAGACACAAAATCCTGGAGTAATTCAGCGGGTGAGGCGTCATCTCTGGAGAGAAGGAACGGGCGACGCTTCGGGTCGAGACCCTTCGAAGTAGGAATGGGCGACGTTTCGGGTCGAGACCCTTCAAAGAAGGGTCTCGACCTGAAACATCGCCCATTCCTTCTCTCCTGTAGATGCTGCCTCACCAGCTGAGTTACTCTAGCATTTGATGTCTACCTTCGATTTAAACCAGCATCTGCAGTTCTTTCTTACACATATCTATCTGTGTATTTGTACAGTGTGTATATGAATATATGTATATATGTATATAGATAGATACAAACACACACACACACACACACACACACACACACACACACACACACACACACACACACACACACACACACACACACACACACACACACACACACACACACACACACACACACACACACATATATATATATATATATATAGAACTTTCCCTTCATTTATAATATTGTTTACAGAGTACTATGTTGACATTAGAAGGACTTTAATAATTTTGTATTTTCATTTTGTATTTGTATCTTCTTACATCCTTCCAAACTCTGGATAAAAGAGGCCCAGTCCAGCCAATGTCTCCTGATATGATGCATCCGTATTCCTGGTAACAGCCCAGTGAATCTATGCTGCATTTCTTCCCTGGCCGAGCAGATTATTTTATTAGGTAATGAGACACAATACTCCAGGGGGCCATCTCACCAAGGCTCGATAAAACTGCAATAAGATTTCAACAAAGGCATACAAAGTGCTGGAGTAACTCAGCGGGTCAGGCAGCATCTCTGGAGAACACGGGCAGGTAATGTTTCAGGCTGGGTTGTTCTTCAGACTGATTGTAGGGGTGGGGAAGAAAGCTGGATGAAAGGAAGGGTCGGACGATGCAGGTACATTTCGAGTCGGGACCTTTCCTCATTCCTGTATCAGCCCATCCTGGTCATTGCACTAGTTTCACCGTCATCCTGGCGAGTCTCATTGTCTGCCACCCGTTTTCACCTCGCCCACAGCTAACAATCACCTGTTTCCTTCATCATCATTACTTTTTTTCATATCTTTCATTCATTTGTTCTATATCTCCCTACATCACCGTCTACACCTCTTGTTTCTCTTTCCCCCGACTCTCAGTCTGAAGAAGGGTCTCGACCTTCTCTCCAGAGATGCTGCCTGTCCCGCTGAGCCGCTCCAGATTTTTGTGTCTATCTTCGGTTTAAACCAGCATCTGCAGTTCCTTGCTACACGTTTTACTCTATAGTGCAGTTGGGCTGAAGGGCCGGTTTCCCCGCTGTATCCTGTTCTTAAATTCATAAGCGATAGGAACAGAATTAGGCCATTCGGCCCATCGAGTCTACTCCGCCATTCAATCATGGCTGATCTATCTCTCCCTCCTAACCCCATTCTCCTGCCTCCTCCCCGTATCCCCTGAAGTCTAAAGCCTGCAATGACAATGGCACCTCACCAAGTATGTTTGAGTGCGAGCGGGGAATTATGGAATTAAAAATATGGACAACTTTACAAGTAAGGCACTTTTCTGACATTTCAGGAGTTGCAACAGACTTATGGACTCCGAGGAAATGATTTTTTCAGATATCTTCAACTCAGAGATTATGTAAAATCGAATACTCAAAATTTTCGAATTAGAAATTCAGAAATTCTTGACGAATGTTGGAATAAACATCCTAATACAGAAAAATTAATATCTTATATATATAATATTTTATTAGACAGTGACATTCCATCGACGGACTTACACAGACAAACATGGGAAAAAGAATTAAATCAAATAATAACTAAAGATACTTGGGAAGAAAGTTTACAACACATATATCAATGTTCATTAAATGCCAGACATTCTTTAATACAATTTAAAGTAATACATAGGTTACATTATTCAAAAACAAAATTACATAAAATTCTTCAACATATCTCACCTATATGTGATAAATGTCAACATTTAGAAGCTACCTTATCTCATATGTTTGCAAACTGTATAAAAATAAAAAAATTCTGGGTAAATATTTTTAGTATAATATCTAAAGTGACCAGCACACAATTGGACCCGGATCCAAAATTAATAATACTCGGAACATTAGAATTAAATCAAACATTTACAACAACACAAAGAAACTTTATTGATTATAGTATAATAACGGGAAAAAAATTAATTCTAAAATTTTGGAGCCCTATAACCCCCACAATCAAAATGTGGATTATAGAAATGACGGAGACCTTAAACGTGGAAAGAATCAGATTTTCCCTGTTGGACAAACAGGAATTATTCGTTGGAACATGGTCTCCCTTTATTGATTATTTAAAGGGTCAGAATGGTTCAGCACGGGAACCTGACTAACACTCGGGCTAAAGAATGGATGAAATGTTATACTCTGAAATGTACGAATATATCTCGAATGAAGTTTTTTATTTTAATACATTTTTCCACTCTTCTTTAACCATCTTTTTCTTTTCTGTTTTGTTTTTTGTTTTTTTGTTTTTTGTTTTTTCTCCTGCCTTCTCCCCGTATCCCCTGAAGTCTAAAGCCTGCAGCGACAATGGCGCCTCACCAAGTATGTTTGAGTGCGAGCGGGGAATGTTTACAAATTGTTTTGTACATTGTACACTGGGAGGTCACGGTGGCGCAGCGGTAGAGTTGCTGCCTTACAGCGAATGCAGCGCCGGAGACCCTGGTTCGATCCCGACTACCGGTGCTGTCTGTACGGCGTTTGTCCGTTCTCCCCGTGACCTGCGTGGGTTTTCTCCGAGATCTTCCGTTTCCTCCCACACTCCAAAGACAACAGACAATAGACAATAGGTGCAGGAGTAGGCCATTCGCCCATTCGGCCCTTCGAACCAGCACCGCCATTCAATGTGATCATGGCTGATCATCCCCAATCAGTACCCCGTTCCTGCCTTCTCCCCATAATCCCCTGACTCCGCTGTTTTTAAGAGCCCTATCTAGCTCTCTCTTGAAAGCATCCAGAGAACCGGCCTCCACCGCCCTCTGAGGCGGAGAATTCCACAGACTCACCACTCTCTGTGAGAAGTGACGGTTTGTAGGTTAATTGGCTTGGTAAATGTAAAAATTGTCCCTAGTGTGTGTAGGATGGCGTTAATGTGCGGGGATCGCTGGTCGGCGCGGACCCGGTGGGCCGAAGTGCCTGTTTCCGCGCTGTATCTCTAAACTAAACTAATTAGTAGGAGTACAAGTGTGTTTACAAGTTGCATTGTTAATCCTCCAGAGCCCAATGAAGCCTGTTGTCCATTGTATCTGGTGGTCATGAGATCTCTCGCCTTTATTTGTAACCGACCAACTTGATGCAGATGAAGTCAACCCAGCTACACATTGATATCATTGAGGGCACATAAACAAAAACACTGAATGAATCCCTAACTTTAATGAATAGCACACGAGCCCAAGACTCTATCATTAGCATACTGATGTAATTGCTTATAATTGATCATTATAATAAATTCACTGCTAAATCGTGAAGTCGATGAGATAAAACAAACCATCCTATCATTCAATTACAAGGCGTGACTTCATTTCACGTTAAAAAAAAAAATTGTCGCCCCATTCCCGACTAAGACTCTAAATGTCGTAAAATGATACTTTTTTCTCGTTTTCCAACTTCTGAGCTTTCCCGGTTGGCTGGGAAGATGGAAGGTATCCTTCAAAACTTCACAACATAGCGGTAGAATCGCTGCCTCACAGCGCCGGAGACCCCGGTTCGGATCCCAACTACGGGTGCTGTCTGTACGGAGTGTGCACGTTCTCCCCGTGACCTGCGTGGGTTTTCTCCGGGTGCTCCGGTTTCCTCCCGCACTCCAAAGACGGGCAGGTCTGTAGGTTCATTGGCTTTGGGTGACGATTGTAAATTGTCCCGCGTGTGTGTGTAGGATAGTGTCCGTGTGAGGGGATCGCTGGTCGGCGCGGGCTTGGTGGGCTGAAGGGCCTGTTTCCACGCTGTATCGCCTACAGAGAACAGGCCTCCACAGGCAGAGAATTCCACAGACTCTGAGGCAGAGAATTCCACAGACTCACAACTCTCTGAAGATTGAAGGACACAAAATGCTGGAGTAACTCAGCGGGACAGGCAGCATCTCTGGAGAGAAGGAATGGGTGACGTCTCGGGTCGAGACCCCCTCTTCACATTTCGTCTTTCAGTCTGAAGAAGGGTCTCGACCCGAAACGCCACCCATTCCTTCTCTCCAGAGATGCTGCCCGTCCTGCTGAGTTACTCCAGCATTTTTTGTCTATCTTGGGCTTAAACCAGCATCTGCAGTTCTTTCCTACAACAGAGATTGAAGGGTATGGATTATGTGCAGGCGGATGGGGTTGGCGGTCAAAAATGCTGGAGTAACTCAGTGGGTCAGGCAGCAGCATCTCTGGGGGGGGAAAAATAGGTGATGTTTCGGGTTGGGACCCTTCTTCAGACTGAAAGTGTTCCGACCCGAAGCGTCACCTATTCTTTAGTCAGAGGGTGGTGAATCTGTGGAATCCATTGCCACATACAGCTGTGGAGGCCAAGTCAGCGGATATTTTTAGGCGGAGATTGATAGATTCTTGATTGGGAATTGTGTCATGGGTTACGGGGGGAAGGCAGGAGTATGGGGCTGAGAGGGAAAGATAGATCAGCCATGATTGAATGATGGAATGGACTTGATGGGCCGAATGGCCTAATTCTCCTCCAATAATGTATGATGAACTTTTTATTTTTCTCCAGAGATGCTGCCTGACCCGCTGAGTTACTCCGGCATTTTGTGTCTATCTTCGGTATAAACCGGCATCTGCAGTTCCTTCTTACACAGGTAAGGGTAGGTCTTGGCTTCATGTTCAGCATGGACATTGTGGGCCGAAGGGTCTCTTCCTGTGCAATAGTCTTCCATATTCCATATTTAATCTTTGTCATTGGTTTATGATCGCTCACAGCAACGCTGGAGAAATTAGTTTGTTGTATTTCCACTATTGTTGGCACCTACAATTCTCAAAACACTGCATAAATTGGTAGGAATCTCAAGATAGCTCTGATAGGAAGCATCATATCCAGCCCCCCACGGGTACCAGGTTTCGCTATTTTAAAGGTTTAACTGAGGGAATTCCTTCTGAGAAATAGGATTGCCTGTGATATTATACCCTCTGGGAGTGAAAGCTCAGGCACCATTGTAATTAAACTGAATGGAGGAGTTTTCCACGTGGACGTTGCAACAGGGGAACAGACTCACACTGGTGTCACTATTCCTTCACCAGAACTCATTGTTTAAAGCAATCAGAATATTGAAACAGACTTAATATGGCTCAAAGCCATGAGGCCATATTTGAGCCCGGCACGGTGGCGCAGCGGTAGAGTTGCTGCCTCACGGCGCCGGAGACCCGGGATCGATCCCGTCTACGAGTGCTGTCTGTACGGAGTTTGCACGTTCTCCCCGTGACCTGCGTGGGTTTTCTCCGAGATCTTCGGTCTCCTCGCACACTCCAAAGACGTGCAGGTTCGTAGGTTAATTGGCTTGGTAAATGTAAAAAATGTCCACAGTGGGTGTAGGATAGTGTTAATGTGCGGGGGGGATCGCTGGTCGGCGCAGTCCCCGGTGGGGCCGAAGGGCCTGTTTCCGCGCTGTATCTTTAAACTAAACGAAACTTGCCATTTTTAGTTTAGTTTAGTTTAGAGATACAGCGTGGAAACAATAGACAATAGACAATAGGTGCAGGAGTAGTTCATTGTGCCCTTCGAGCCAGCACCGCCATTCAATGTGATCATGGCTGATCATCCCCAATCAGTACCCCGTTCCTGCCTTCTCCCCATATCCCCTGACTCCGCTATCTTTAAGAGTTCTATCTAACTCTCTCTTGAAAGCATCCAGAGAATTGGCCTCCACTGCCTTCTGAGGCCGAGAATTCCACAGATTCACCACTCTCTGTGTGAATTTTTTTTTTCCTCGTCTCCATTCTAAATGGCCTACCCCTTCTTCTTAAACTGTGGCCCCTAGTTCTGGACTCCCCCAACATCGGGAACATGTTTCCTGCCTCTAGCGTGCCCAATCCCTTAATAACCTTACATGTTTCAATAAGATACCCTCTCATCCTTCTATAACAAGATGCCCTCTCATCCTTCTATAATAAGATGCCCTCTCATCCTTCGCAACAGGCCCTTCGGCCCACCGAGTCCGCGCCGACCAGCGATCCCCGCACATTAACACTATCCTACACACGTTAGGTCAATTTTACATTCATACCAAGTGTGGGTGGAAACCGGAGATCCCGGAGAAAACCCACGCAGGTCACGGGGAGAACGTGCAAACTCCGTACAGACAGCACCCGTAATCAGGATGGAACCCGGGTCACTGGCGCTGTGGGGCAGCAACTCTACCGCTGCGCCACCGTGCCGGCCAATTTGGTTTAATAATGTCTGGATTTCTCCAGTAAAGACGTTTCTGAATCAGCACTCACTTGGTAATGGAATATACAAACACGGCTGGTTGTATATCCAAACATTTTAAAGTGTTTCGGAGAGAAAAATTGCCCGGAGGCAAGAGGCGATAAAAATGTGCAGCGAGGAAATAATGTTCCGAATAGTTGTCATTCCAAGAGACTTTGTGATGGGCTGACCGACTCACGAGATAATAATATCAAAAATAATCGTCAGACTTTTAGACTTTAGAGGTACAGCATGGAAACAGACCCTTCGGTCCACGGAGTCCACGCTGACCAGCGATCACCCCGTACATTAGCACTATCCCACACACACACTAGGGACAAGTTACAATTGGCAGAAGCCACTTAACCTACAAACCTGTACGTCTTTGGAATGTGGGAGGGAACCGGAGCACCCGGAGAAAACCTAAGTGATCTCAGGGAAGAGATTAGAGATTAGAGATTCCTTTATTTGTCATTCAGACCTTTCGGTCTGAACGAAATTTCGTTGCCTGCAGTCATACATATAATAATAAATAACAAAACACACAATAAACACAAATTAACATCCACCACAGTGAGTTCACCAGGCACCTCCTCACTGTGATGGAGGCAAAAGTCTTAAAGTCTCTGTCTCTTCCCGCTTTGTTCTTCCTCTGCGCTGAGGCGATCCAGGCTTCTGACGTTGTGACCCCGCCGGGTGATGGTAAGTCAGTCCCGCGGCTGAATCCGTGCTCCGTCCGCGACGGTCCGGTTCAAACTCCGCGGCCCGGGGGTGGCCGAAGCTGCCGCCCTCCAGTCCAGTGGACGCAGCTGTAGTTGCAGGAGCCCCAGAAAAACAGGTCACCCACCTGTGACCTGCGAGCTCCCGACGATGTCGTCCACCGGGCTCCGGATTCAGGTCGCCACCAGTGTCCCCGGTCGCCACCGCCGGAACGCCACCGCAGCCCCGAAGTTGGCCAGCCTCGCGCTGGTAAGTCCTGGCTCTGCCTCCGGAGCCTCGAGGTCGGTCGGTCGCAGTTGGAGTTGGAGGCCGGCAGCTCCGCCATTTTGGCCTCGGCGGAGAAGGAGGCAGAGAAGGGGGATACGACAAGAAAAAGTCGCATTCCCCCGAAGGAAGAGACAAAAATCATGTTTCACCCCCCCACCCCACATATAGACAACCCAGGAAAACCTGCAAACTCCATACAGACAGCGCCCATAGTCAGGATCGAACCCGGGTCTCTGGCACTGTAAGGCAGCAAATCTGCCGCTACGACACTATGCTATTCGGCCCGTCAAGTCCACTCCGCCATTTAACCATGTCTGATCTGTCTTTCCCTCTCAACCCCATTCTCCCCATAACCCCTGACACCCGTAACTAATCAAGGATCTATCAATCTCCGCCTTAAAAAGATCCATAGACTTGGCCTCCACAGCCTTCTGTGGCAATGAATTCCATTGGCAGTAAAGCACTGTGGTCACATTAAGTCACAAAACTGTTAATGTAATTGTTTTAAGTTGAGTAAATGAATGAATTGGAGTCACAAGGAACTGCAGTTGCTGGAATCTCGAGCAAAACACATCTGTGGAGAGAATGGATAGGTAACTTTTCCGTCTGCAATATGGACAAAATATGCACTGAAAGATCAGACTGAAGGAACCCGCCCTGTGTGCAGTTTTGGTCTCCAAATTTGAGGAAGGACATTCTTGCTATTGAGGGAGTGCAGCGTAGGTTCACGAGGTTAATTCCCGGGATGGCGGGACTGTCATATGGTGAGAGAATGGAGCGGCTGGGCTTGTACACTCTGGAATTTAGAAGGATGAGCGGGGATCTTATTGAAAATAATATAAGATTATTAAGGGTTTGCACACGCTAGAGGCAGGAAACACGTTCCCAATGTTGGGGGAGTCCAGAACCAGGGGCCACAGTTTAAGAATAAGAGGTATGCCATGAGGAAACACTTTTCCAACCAGAGAGTTGTGAGTCTGTGGAATTCTCTGCCTCAGAGGGCGGTGGAGGCCGGTTCTCTGGATACTTTCAAGAGAGAGCTAGATCGGGCTCTTAAAAATAGCGGAGTCAGGGGATATGGGGAGAAGGCAGGAACGGGGTACTGATTGTGGACGATCAGCCATGATCACATTGAATGGCGGTTCTGGCTCGAAGGGCCGAATGGCCTACTCCTGCACCTATTGTCTGTTGTCTTATGCAAATGAAAGTAATCATTTAAAAGGCTCTTAGATGGGCACACGGATATGCAGGGACCCGCTGAGTCAGTTTGGGGGTGGATCAGTGGCGCAGCGGTAGAGTTGCAGCCTTAGAGCGCCGGGTTCGATCCTGACTACGGGTGCCATCTGTACGGAGTTTGTACGTTCTCCCCGTGACCTGCGTGGGTTTTCTCCGGAATCTCCGGTTTCCTTCCACATTCCATAGACGTACAGGTTTGTGGGTTAATTGGCTTGGTATAAATATAAATTGTCCCTAGTGTGCCTAGGATAGTGCTAGTGTGCGGGGATCGCCGGTCGGCGCGGAGTCGATGGGCCGAAGGGCCTGTTTCAGCGCTGCATCTCCAGACTAAAGCAAACTAAACCTTTTGTGTTTTAATTAATGTATTGTATGTTTTCAAGATTCAGAGTCTGAAGAAAAAAAGAGATTCCTTTGACAATGCTTCCAATTTTTAATCCAGGGGCTTTCGAGTTACTTATGTAATGATGCTATATTCATATGCAGATAAACACAAAACAGTTGGCAAGCCATCTGTCTCCAGGCATTGTAACTTTGGGCTTCCTCGTTCATGTATTTTGCGTATTAGTTAATCAGAGATGCATTCTGCTTGTGTATGTGAGGAAACTCCGAGCAAGGTGCGGCCTGGTGGCGGGAAGCCACCGAGCCGGCCCCTGCCCCACGCACTGAGACCCGACAGGGTCGGTCGTGGGGGAAGCCACCAAGGGGGGAGGGACCTCATTGAAACTTACCGCACAGTGACAGGCCTGGGTAGGGTTTGATTGATTAGATAACCTATTGTGACAAGTCACAGTGAAATCCTTTGCGTGCACACCCAAGAGGTATGCAAATAGTCACCACATAGAGGGCGCTTGCAAAGTCACAAATTCCCCCCTGTTCTCCCCCCCTCCCCCCCACACACACACAGCAGGTCCCTCTTTATTCTTCCCCCCTCCCTCCTTCCCTCATGGCGGTCCACGCACCCATTGTTCTTACCCCTTCCCTCACGGCATTCCCCCCACGCCAGGTCATCCTCCGCTCCTTCCCCCGGCAGCGGCGTCCTCACTCCCACTTTTTAGCCAGAGGGTGGTGAATCTGTGGAATTCATGGCCACAGAAGGCTGTGGAGGCCAATCATTGGGTATTTTCAAAGCCCCTGTCCCACTTAGGTGATTTTTTCGGCGACTACAGGGGACTAGGATGTCGCCACATGCTCGCGGGGTGACGCCTGTATGGTCGTGAGTCGTCTCCTCAAGTCGACTAAAGAGTCGTAGCGTTTTTCTGGTCGCCGCTGGAATATGAAATGTTCAAAACCTTTCTCCGACTGTGGGCTTGTCGTAACTTGTCTTCTCCTGTCGTAGGTGCTGTCGGAGGTTGTCGCCAGGATGTCGTAGGTTGTCGCCGGGTGACGCAGGTTGTCGTGGGGTGATGACTGCGGTGAATTCCATTGGTGACTACCTACGCCAGCCTACGTCAACCGGCGACTGAATTGTCTTCAGTTGTCTTCAGTTGTCGCCGACGGTGTCGTAGCTTGTCGTAGCGGGTGGACGTAGGTCGACTTCGGTTGCCGTAGGTTGTCGCCCGTGTGGTCGCAGGCGGACGTCCGAATGGGTCGCCGGTCGTCGGTAGCTTGCCCTAGCTTGACGTCGACTAGGTGGTCGGTTGTCGTAGACATTGTCGTAGGGGAGTGTCCAGTCGCTGGTTTTTCGGCAACCTACCACGACTGTGACTGTCGCCGGCAATCGCCGAAAAAAATCGCCTAAGTGGGACAGGCCCTTAAGGCAGAGATTGACAAACTCTTGATTAGTACGGGCATCAGGGGTTATGGGGAGAGGGCAGGAGGAAAGATAGATCAGATAACTTCACTGTGCGCCATTGAAAGTCACCGAGGAATCAAGTCAAATGCAATCCAACCTGTGTGTATATACAGTTACAGCGACAGGTTCGACCCACACTAACCCCAGACCCACAGAGACACAATTAGACCATCCCAGCAAAACCCATAAACCTCTGCAGTTTTTGAGCCACCTGTGGTTAAAGATTCTGGGACAGTTTCTTCAGAGACAGTAAAGGGCCTGTCCCACTTTCACGACATAATTCACCACCTTTTTTACTCGTGGACATTTTTCATCAGGCTAGAAAAACGCCCCGGCCTACTTGATGCCACGAGTACCTACGACTAGCATCACGGCCTACCTACGACCTACCTACCTACGACCTCCTACGACCTCCTACGACCTCGTGACGACCATGCCGCGAGTATGAGTCAAGGGCAAACTCGGCAGAGGTCGTGAATTAGGTCGTGAAAGTGGGACAGGCCCTTAATCAGGCAACTGAACTAGCCTACCAACAACCAGAGAGCAGGCCTGAGCTACCATCCATCTCATTGAAGACCCTCGGACTATCTTTAATCGGACTTCACTGGACTTTATCTTGCACTAAACGTTATTCCCTTAATCATGTAGCTGTAGAATGTATTCTCGTGTGGTCTTTCTGCTGACTGGTTAAGGGGCTGTCCCACTGTACGAGGTAATTCAAGAGTTCTCCCGAGTTTCCCCTGAATCGAACTCGGAGATTTACGGTAATGGCCGCTCGTAGGTACTCGGGGCTTTCGTGGACATTTTTCAACATGTTCACGAAAAATCGTCACGAGTCTTCACAAGCTTACCGCGTATCCCCGAGTACCTGCCGTTAGCGTTACGAGCCGCTAAGAGACGTCCCCGAGCTCCGACGTACCCGCTACGTACATTCCACGTGCTTACCACGAGTGTGATTTTTTTTTTTTTTACTCGGGAGAGCTCTTGAATTACCTCGTACAGTGGGACAGGCCCTGCAGCCCCTCGGCACATGTGACAATAATCTAAACTACACCAAGGAGCTATGCAGGAGTTATACCTAACGGTATATCATCATAGCTGGCAATATGTTAGTCGCAGCCATAAGGAGTGCTTGTTGTGCAACTAGCTCGAAAAATTAAATTTGCCTAATGTGAATTTAAATGGGTGATGCTTCACGAATAAATTTAACGAGCAGATATTGCGTTTGCAGCTAATTAGGTTAGGTTTGTCGGTATATGGATGAGATATTTTAGTCTTTAGTTTGTAATAAATATGAATGATTAAATAGCAGGAATCTAGGCGCTTTTATGCAAATTCTGTTTTTTCTTCAGTTTTAGTCATAGTGTGGAAACAGGCCCTTCAGCCCAACCTGCTCACACCGGCCAACATGCCCCAGCTACACTAGTCCCACCTGCCTGCGCTTGGCCCATATCCCTCCAAACCCGTCCTATCCATGTACCTGTCCAACTGATTCTTAAACATTGCAATAGTCAATAGACAATGGACAATAGGTGCAGGAGTAGGCCATTCGGCCCTTCGAGCCATTCAATGTGATCATGGCTGATCATCCATGATGTCCCTGCCTCAAGTACCTCCTCCGGAAGCTCGTTCCATACACCCACCACCCTTTGTGTGAAAAAGCTACCCCTCAGATCCCTATTAAATCTTTTCTCCTTCACCTTAAATCTATGTCCTCTGGTTCTCGATTCCCCTACTCTGAGACTCTGTGCGTCTACCCAATCTATTCCTCTCATGATTTTGTACACCTCTATAAGATCACCCCTCATCCTCCTGCGCTCCAAGGAATAGAGACCCAGCCTGCACAACCTCTCCCTATAGCTCAGACCCTCGAGTCCTGGCAACATCCTTGTAAATCGACCCTGTACCCCCTCCAGCTCGAATGCATGTATGGTATTATCTTATTTGATTGTGTACCATGGGAACAAAAGCTTTTCACTGTTCCGTGGTTCAATGGTGATTTTATTGCCACGTGCTGAGTGTCAAACAGTCCAGTGGAATATTGCCACATCCCCGATCGTCGATTAGCAAGTGTACGGAAATAGTCCACTGATCCCAGTTGCAAGAGGCGCCATGTTTTCAAAGTCCAGTCCGTGCTCCAGCTCTTACGAGTGGTGCCTGGTCCAGGCAGGCGAGCCCCAGGCTGTTTCGGGCCTCCAGCCATCTCCACGTCCCTCTCCTCACCCGTCCACCTTTGCTCCCCAGGAGCCTCCCGCAGGCGACCTGGAGGGCGCGGTGGGGTGAACCCCAGTGTATCACAGTTAGGGTGGCCAACATTCTCACTCCCAAATAAGGGACCAAAGGTTAAATTACGGGACAAATTCCCGACGGCAATCCGTTGACCGACTCGTCCGAGGCTGGGTGAATGATGAGTCGGCCCGGGTGCTGGACTGCACACAAAGCCCAGCCGGCGGGGCCAGCTGAGGGGTTTTGGCCTGGGTTGCGCGATATCGTGCGCAAAGTCCGGCACCCCGTCCAACTCATGAACCGATGATCGTCCGCGAGAAGGAGGGTGGTGGTGGTGTCGGCGGTAAGCGAAGGTCCGAAGGTCGGACAGCTGGCCGGGCTGCCGACCGACCGACGGGGGCCACGGGCGAGGCGCTGCTGCTGCTGCTGCACTCCATGGGCTGCACTACGTCGGGACGGGTGAGGCGGGGCCGGACGCGGCGCTCCCGACCCGACAGTCCCCTCGACCCTAGTAGTGACAGTCAAATATGGGACAAGGGTGGTCCCCGTACGGGACAAACCAATTTAGCCCAATGTACGGGATGTCCCGGCTAATACGGGACAGTTGGCAACCCTGCCCTCAGTACTTGTGACGATAATAAACCGATGCCAGTTAAATAATAAGCTCCTTAGTTACACATTGTTGGAGCTGGTCTTGAGCGGAGAATCTTACCGTATGTTATTACCATGGGTAATACTGCTTTCATAGAAACATAGAAACATAGAAAATAGGTGCAGGAGTAGGCCATTCGGCCCTTCTAGCCTGCACCGCCATTCAATATGATCATGGCTCATCATCCAACTCAGTATCCTGTACCTGCCTTCTCTCCATACCCCCTGATCCCTTAGCCACAAGGGCCACATCTAACTCCCTCTTAAATATAGCCAATGAACTGGCCTCAACTACCCTCTGTGGCAGAGAGTTCCAGAGATTCACCACTCTCTGTGTGAAAAAAAAATTCTCATCTCGGTCCTAAAGGATTTCCCCTTTATCCTTAAACTGTGACCCCTTGTCTGGACTTCCCCAACATCGGGAACAATCTTCCTGCATCTAGCCTGTCCAACCCCTTAAGAATTTTTGTAAGTTTCTATAAGATCCCCCCTCAATCTTCTAAATTCTAGCGAGTACAAGCCGAGTCTATCCAGTCTTTCTTCATATGAAAGTCCTGACATCCCAGGAATTTCAATTGCATTGCATGGCTGTCGCGCCTAAACCATCCTACGGCGGCACGGTGGCGCAGCGGTAGAAGCGCTGCCTCACAGCGCCAGAGACCCGGGTTCGATCCTGACCACGGGCGCTGTCTGGACGGAGCTTGTGCGTTCTCCCCGCGACCGCGTGGGTTTTCTCCGGTGCTCAGGTTTCCTCCCACACTCCAAAGACGTGCTAGTGTGTAGGTTGTAAATTGTCCCTAGTGTGTAGGTTGTAAATTGTCCCTGGTGTGTAGGTTGTAAATTGTCCCTAGTGTGTAGGTTGTAAATTGTCCCTAGTGTGTAGGTTGTAAATTGTCCCTAGTGTGTAGGACAGTGCTGGAGATCGCAGGTCGGCACGGACTCGGCGGGCCGAAGGACCAGCTTCCGCGCTGTACCTCCAAAGTCTAAAGTATGAATTGAATATTCCACATCAACTGCAGCATCCTTTGTAGATCAAATAGTCTCGAAACTACCCAGAACCTCATGCATAAACCACCAACACCTAAGGCTACTAATCAAACATTCTACAGACTTATCTTCATTTTCAGGCACAGGTAAGAGTAATTTTGCATTCACTTTTTCCTCTCCTTGGGGACATCCCCAAAATCCATCAAAGCCAAGAAACGATTCTTGACGTGCAATCCAAAAACATCGTACACCGAGACCACAGTGAGTCTGAAGAAGGGTTTCATCCCCGAAACGTTGCCTATTTCCTTCGCTCATAGATGCTGCCGCACCCGCTGAGTTTCTCCAGCAATTTTGTCTCCCCACAGTGAGTATATTGCTGAAGAGGTGTGTTTGTGAGCTCATGAAATCAAGTTGCAGTTTTATCAGACTTTGGTTAGGCCACATTTGGAGCGGTATAGTGTCACGTCAAAGGTACAGTCAAAAGCTGTTTTTGTAGCGTGCTATCAAGTCAGTGAAAAGACGTTACATGATATCAGTAGACTATTTCTGCACACTTGCTAATCGAAGGGCGGCACGGTGGCACAGCGGTAGAGTTGCTGCCCGGTTCGATTCCGACTATGGGTGCTGTCTGTGGGGAGTTTGTACGTGTTCTCCGAGATCTGCGGTTTCCCCCCACACTCTAAAGACGTACAGGTTTGTAGGTTGACAAAATGCTGGAGAAACTCAGCGAGCGAGGCAGCGTCTATGGAGCGAAGGGAATAGGTGACGTTTCGGGTCGAGACCCTTCTTCAGACTGATGTGGGTTGAGGGGGTGGGGGGGGGGGGCGGGAAGAAGAAAGGAAGAGGCGGAGGCAGTGGGCTGTGGGAGAGCTGGGAAGGGGAGGGGAAGGAGGGAGAAAGCAGGGACTACCTGAAATTGGAGAACTCAATGTTCATACCCGCTGGGGTGTAAACTACCCAAGCGAAATATGAGGCGCTGCTCCACTAATTTACGGTGGGACTCACTCTGGCCATGGAGGAGGCCCAGGACAGATAGATCGGATTCCGAATGAGAGGGGGAGTTGAAGTGCTGGGCCACCGGGAGATCAGGTTGGTTATTGCGAACTGAGCGGAGGTGTTGGGTAATTGGCTTGGTATAAGTGTAAATTGTCAATTATGCCTAGTGCGAGTGTGTAGGATCGTGTTAGTGTGCGGGGATCGCTGGTCGATGCGGACTCGGTGGGCCGAAGGGCCCGTTTCTGCTCTGTATCTCTAAACAACCACACACTAAACAAATAAACAAATTACAATCAAACCATCCACTGTGTACAGGTATAGGCTAAAGGGAATAATGTTTAGTGCAGGATATAATCTGCTAATGTCTGATTATATCCTGCAGATATGATTGTAAAATTAAAGAAGCGTTTAGCTTGGGCACTTAAATATGTCAGCAATGGAGGAGTATGGATTATGTACAGAGAAGACTTGTTTAACTTGGCATCATGTACAGCATGGACGTTGTGGGCCAAAGGGCCTCTTCCTATGCGGCACTCTTCTATATGTTGTGACTGCAGAAACTGGAATCTGGAGCAAGGAACAACCTGCTGGAGGAAGTCCACGCGTCCAACACCATCTCTGGGGGTAAATGAATGTTTGGGGGTTTCAGATGTGAACGCCTGCATCAGGATAGATGCAGAAACATCAACCATTCCTTAATGCTGCTCGATCTCCTGAGTTCTTCCTGCAGCAACCACATCCACCAACGGGGGAAATTGTGAGGAGATTGGGAAGAAGAATTAGGGGGGGGGGGGAGAGGCACTGTGGCGCAGCGGTAGAGTTACTGCCTTACAGCGCTTGCAGCGCCAGAGACCCGGGTTCGATCCTGACTACCTGCCCGTGCAGAGTTTGTACCTTCTCCCCGTTGACCCGCCTGCCTTTTCTCCGCGATCGTCCCGCACTCCACAGACGTACAGGTTTGAGGACGCTTGGTGTAAATGTAAAGCTGTCCCTCGTGTGTGCGTGGGAGAGTATTAAGGTGCGGGGATCGCAGGTCGGAGCGGAGTCGGTGGGCCGAAATGGCCTGTTTCCGCGCTGTACCTGGAAACGAAACTGAACTAAACAAATGTAATGCAAGTGTGAAGGAAATGATGCATTCAGTTTCATTCCCACCTCGATCATCTGACTCCTCGCACACGGTCGGCTTCCTGGATTGAAGGAAGTCATCAGATTCAGTGACATCTCTCGTACGCGCCACAAGGCTAGCTTCCAGCCTAGATATGTCCATTTCCAGCACAAGTTCCAGTTGCGAGAAAATCTATCCCCCAAGTGTAATAATTAAAATTGCTACCCAAACTATTTTTTTTGGCAATCCAGGAAACATTGTCCCAGTCTGAAGAAGGGTGGTGATCCGAAACAGCGCCTGTCCATGTTCTCCGGAGATAAGACACAGGCGTTCAATGTCAAGGGGGAAAGTTTTAATAGGAATCAGGAGGGGTAACTTTTCACACAAAGGGTGGTGGGTGTATGGAACGAGCTGCCGGTTCCATACACCCACCACCCTTTGTGTGAAAAAGCTACCCTCTGATTCCTGTTAAATCTTTCCTTTCACCTTAAACCTATGATACAATACAATACAATACACAATAAAATACCGTTTATTGTCATTTTAACCTCAAATGAAGTTCAAACGAAATTTGGTTTCTGCAGTCATACAAACAAGTAAAAATAACCAAGACACAACACAATTTACACAAACATCCATCACAGTGAATCCCCTCCTCACTGTGATGGAAGGCAAAGTCTTATCTCTCCCCTGCACTCCACATTCTCCTCCCGATGTCAAGTCAAAGCCTTTGACTGATGAGGCTGGGACTATCCCAACATTTAAGAAACAGTTGTACAGGGCACATGGATAGGACAGGTTTGGAGGGATATGGACCAAGCGCAGGCAGGTGGGACCAGTGTAGCTGGGTCAAATCGAAGGTAGACACAAAAGCTGGAGTAACTCAGCGGGAGGATGAGAGGGGATCTTATTGAGACATATAAGATTATTAATGGGTTGGACCAATTGTTGGCCCGGTGCGGGCATGTTGGCCGAAGGGCCTGTTTCCACACTGTATCACTCTGTGACTTATAACTACGACTCTGAGTGCTGGAATAACTTGGGGTGGCACAGTGGCGCACATTCTGACCGATGAAGGGCAATGTGCCGGAAGTCTTCTTGACCACCCTATCTACCATTGATGTCAACATCAAGGAGCCATGTGCCTGCACTCCTAGGTCATTCTGCTCTGCAACACAACCCTCAGTGCCCCACCTTTCACTGTGTGTGTGCCATATCCAATTCTCAGTTGCCTTATCCAACTCTTCCGAGTTTGTACGATCACCTTGTGACTGCGTGGGTTTTCCCCGGGGTGCTCCGGTTTCCTCCCACACTCCAAAGATGTAAAGGATTGTATGTTATTTGGCTTTGGCAAAAAACTGTAAATTGTGTGAAGGGGATAGTGCTAAGTGTTCAGGGCGATCGCCGGTCAGCACCGACCCTGTGGGTTGAAGGGCCTGTGTCTGTGCTTTAACTCTAAACTAAACTAAACTCATTGAGTTACCCCCCCCCCCCCCACTCACCTGTATCCACCTATACCTTGTTCTCCATCCCCCTCCCCTCCTCTCCCTCCCCCCCTCCAGTCCACCGACCCTGTGGTCTGAAGAAGGGCCCCGACCTCTAAACGTTGCCAATCCACGTTCTCCAGAGATGCTGCCTGACCGGCTGAGTTACTCCGGCACTTTGTGTCTTTTTTTGTAAACCAGCTTCTGCAGTTCCTTGTTTCTACAAACAGACTGGAGTGCCTGCCGACCTTAATAATCTCATTAAACCTTTCACCCAAGGTTCTCCATCAGCCAAGCAGAATGATAACCGTAGACCAGTCTGAAGGAGGGTCTCGACCCGAAACGTCGCCTATTTCCTTCGCTCCATCGATGCTGCCTCAACCGCTGAGTTTCTCCAGCATTTTGTCTACCATAGATCGCCGATCTTTTCGCTGAACACCTCCGCTCAGTCCGCCTTTCGGGGTACTGGATGATCAGCCATGTGCCGGTTCGAAGGGCTGAATGGCCTACTCCTACACCTATTGTCTATTGTCTATTGTCTATTGTCTTAACCTTCCTGATCTCCCGGTTGCTCAGCACTTCAACTCCCATCCCATTCCCACTCTGACCTTTTGGAGAAACAGCACCTCATATTCGCTTGGGCAGCTTACACCCCAGCGGTATGAACATTGACTTCTCTAACTTCAAGTAGCCCTTGCTTTCCCTCTCTCTCCATCCCCTCCCCTTCCCAGTTCTCCCACCAGTCTTACTGTCTCCGACTACATTCTATCTCTGTCCTGCCCCCTCCCCTGACATCAGTCTGAACAAGGGTCTTGACCGAAACATCACCCATTCCTTCTCTCCAGAGATGCTGCCTGTCCGAATAGATAATAGACAATAGACAATAGACAATAGGTGCAGGAGTAGGCCATTCGACCCTTCGAGCCAGCACCGCCATTCACTGTGTTCATGGCTGATCCACATTCACTACCCTGTTCCTGCCTTCTCACCATATCCCCTGACTCCGCTATCTTTAAGAGCTCTATCTAACCTCTCTCTTGAAAGCATCCAGATAATTGGCCTCCACTGCCTTCTGAGGCAGAGAATTCCACAGACTCACAACTCTCTGGGTGAAAAAGATATTCCTCGTCTCCGTTCTAAATGGGCTACCCCTTATTCTTAATCTGTGGCCCCTGGTTCTGGACTCCCCCAACATCGGGAACATGTTTCCTGCCTCTAGCGTGTCCCAATCCATTAATAATCTTATATGTTTCAATAAGATCCTCCCTCTCTTCCTCCCACCGAGTTACTCCAGCTTTTTGTGTCTACCTTCGATTTAAACCAGCATCTGCAGTTCTTTCCTACACATGGTGACTGTAGATGTAGATGTGAGGAAACACTGGCGTGGAGGAGCGTTGGAGACCATTCTGATAGACCTCAAGTCTGCAGGCAATAGACTTGAATGTAGAAGTTGGGAGGTCAGGTTGCAATTATATAAGATGTTGGTGAGGCCGCAAGTAGAGTATTATGTTCCGTTCTGGGCACCATGTTATCGGAGAGATGTTGTTAAACTGGAAAGGGTGCAGAGAGGATTTACGTGGAATGTTGACAGGACTAGAAGGTGTGAGCTACAGGGAGAGGTGGAGCAGGCTAGGACTCTATTCCTTGGAGCGCAGGAGGATGAGGGGTGATCTTATAGAGGCGTACAAAATTATGAGAGGAATAAATCAGGTAGATGCACAGTCTCTTGCCCAGAGTAGGGGAATCGCTGGCAGGCAGGTGGGACCAGTGTAGATGGGACATGTTGGTTGGTGTGGGCTTGTGTGTGTGTGTGTATGAGTGTGTGTTATGTGCAAGTGTG
>CM075980.1:3276332-3354501 GCA_038087875.1 Malacoraja senta | reverse complement strand
CATCTCCTATTCCTCGGTTCAGCTTGGAGAGATCACCCTGCTGCAGTAATTTCCTAATTTACCCCAACAAAATCTGGTGCCTTTGTGTCCCGACACAAAACGCCACCGATCCGTTCCCTCCTAGATGCCGCTTGGGCCCGCTGAGTTACTCCAGCACTTTGTGTATGGCTCAAGATTCCAGCTTCTGCCGTCCCTGTGTGTCTCTCTGTCCCTGTCTCTGTCCCTGTCTCTGTCCCTGTCCCTGTCCCTGTCTCTGTCTCTGTCTCTGTCTCTGTCCCTGTCCCTGTCTCTGTCTCTGTCTCTGTCTCTGTCTCTGTCCCTGTCTCTGTCTCTGTCTCTGTCTCTGTCTCTGTCTCTCTCTCTCTGTCCCTGTCTCTGTCCCTGTCCCTGTCCCTGTCTCTGTCTCTGTCCCTGTCCCTGTCCCTGTCTCTGTCTCTGTCTCTGTCCCTGTCCCTGTCTCTGTCTCTGTCCCTGTCCCTGTCTCTGTCCCTGTCCCTGTCCCTGTCTCTGTCCCTGTCCCTGTCCCTGTCTCTGTCCCTGTCCCTGTCCCTGTCCCTGTCTCTGTCCCTGTCCCTGTCTCTGCCTCTGTCTCTGTCTCTGTCTCTGTCCCTGTCTCTGTCTCTGTCTCTGTCTCTGTCTCTGTCTCTGTCTCTGTCCCTGTCTCTGTCCCTGTCTCTGTCCCTGTCTCTGTCTCTGTCCCTGTCTCTGTCCCTGTCTCTGTCTCTGTCCTGTCTCTGTCTCTGTCTCTGTCCCTGTCCCTGTCTCTGCCTCTGTCCTGTCCCTGTCCTGTCTCTGTCTCTGTCCCTGTCCCTGTCCCTGTCTCTGTCCCTGTCCCTGTCTCTGTCCCTGTCCCTGTCCCTGTCTCTGTCCCTGTCCCTGTCTCTGTCCCTGTCCCCGTCCCTGTCTCTGTCCCTGTCCCTGTCTCTGTCCCTGTCCCTGTCCCTGTCCCTGTCTCAGTCCCACGTGGCACCCTGTACACATGTGTCCACGATTACTCCATTCCTTCCACAAGCCTTATTTATCGCCGTTGTTCCAATCATTTGCTCCTTGTCAGGTCCTGTCAATTGTCCTGGCCTCTATTCCCTGGCCAATTATGTTATATTTGATCTTGGTAACCCACCCCCCTCCCCTCCTCCTCCCCCCCCCTCCCCCCCTCCCCTTCTCCCCTCCCCTCGCCCCCCGTCTCCCTTTCATCTTCCTCGGAATTCCTGCGCTTTACTGAAAAGTGGTAAGATGGTAACAAGACAAAGAGCCTTCGGCCCACGCAGCGTTGCTACACCTTCGCAGTGGTAATCTTCCCTTCCTCTCGCCAAGACCTCTTAAATAGTCTGACACATAGATCCTGTAACTCCCTCGCATTTGGAATTTAAAAAGCTGCAACTCATATCCAGAGGACCTACTTTTTTTTTCGCGATGGGAGGGAGGGAGGGGGGGGGGGGTCGCCTCTATTAAAAAAAAACGCGGATAATATTTACCAGGTAGCTTTGAGCTGCCGAAACGAGGAGAATTGTAACGCGCATCTGTGCTATGGATTCGCGTTGCACTGCATCAGAGATTGACGATGGAGCTGTTGTTTTCTGTTTGGTTGCCATCAAGATCCCGATTTGTTCATAAGGTCTTAAATGATAGGAGCAGAATCAGGCCATTCGGCCCTTCGCCATCTATCAAGGCTGGCCTATCTCTCCTCTTCAACCCCATTCTCCTGCCTTCTCCCCATCACCCCTGACACCCGTACTAATCAAGAATCTGTCTATCTCTGCCTTAAAATATCCAATGACTTGGCCTCCACAGATTCACCGCTGTCTGACTGAAGAAATTCCTCCTAATTTCCTTCCTAAAGGTGCTTCCTTTGATTCTGAGGCTGTGCCCTCTGCTTCTAGACTCTCCCACTTGGGGCAACAGCCATTCCCTGATTGCTCTAAAGATCCATCTAGCAACCATTTAATGGACCCAGTAGTGGATTATCGCGGCCGCTGCCCGGTACATATGGGTTTGGAGATCCTCAGCGTAGCCACGAGAGCCTGAATACTTTATTAAGAATCTTAGTCATACAGTGTGGAAACAGGCCCTTCGGCCCAACTTGCCCACACCGGCCAACATGTCCCATCTACACTAGTCCCACCTGCCTGCATTTGGCCCATATCCCTCCAAACCTGCCCTGTCCATGTACCCATCCAAATGTTTCTTAAACGTTGTGATAGTCCCAGCCTCAACTACCTCCTCCGACAGCTCGTTCCATACACCCACCGCCCTTTGTGTAAAAACAGTTGCTCCTGGGTTCCTATTAAATCCCTCTCCTTCTTAAGGGGTTGGACAGGCTAGATGCAGGAAGATTGTTCCCGATGTTGGGGAAGTCCAGGACAAGGGGTCACAGTTTAAGGATAAGGGGGGAAGTCTTTTAGGACCGAGATGAGAAAAAATATTTTCACACAGAGAGTGGTGAATCTCTGGAACTCTCTGCCACATAGGGTAGTTGAGGCCAGTTCATTGGCTATATTTAAGAGGGAGTTAGATGTGGCCCTTGTGGCTAAATTGATCAGGGGGTATGGGGAGAAGGCAGGTACGGATACTGAGTTGGATGATCAGCCATGATCATATTGAATAGCGGTGCAGGATCGAAGGGCCGAATGGCTTACTCCCGCACCTATTTTCTATGTTTCTCCCCCTACCCTCACCTTAACCCCATGTCCTCTCTGGTTTCAGTACAGGGCTGTGTGTGTGTAAAAAATATGAGCACACAAATTGCCTGTAACTAGTATTGTCTGTTGAACAACTTCGTATTGCTTCTCTGTCAGATGGCCAGCAAACAAATGAATGGGTTGGAAGAGTAATGCCCCCTTTACTGTCTCGGTAGTGGGGGGTCAACAAAGGAATGTAGGCTGCGACAAGGGCAATAAAGTAGAAACATAGATACATAGAAAAATAGGTGCAGGGGTAGGCCATTCGGCCCTTCGAGCCAGCACCGCCATTCAATATGATCTCGGCTGATCATCCCCAATCAGTACCCGGTTCTTGCCTTCTCCCCATATCCCCTGACCCCCGCTATCTTCAAGAGCCCGATCTAGCTCTCCCTTGAAAGTATCCAGAGAAACCGGCCTCCACCGCCCTCTGAGCAGAGAATTCCACAGAATCTCAGTGTGAAAACGTGTTTCCTCATCTCCGTGGCTATTCATCCAAAATCAGTACCCCGATCATGCTTTCTCCCCATATCCCTTGATTCCGTTCGCCCTAAGAGCTCTATCTGACTCTCTCTTGAAAACATCCAGTGAATTGGCCTCCACTGCCTTCGGTGGCAGAGAATTCCACTGATTTTAACCTGATGTAGAACGAACCAAAGACGCCGGCCCTGGCTTGCAGAGTTAAAACCCTCTTGCTTTCACTCTCCACGCTTGGCCTTATGCATGTTGTTCTGGCCCCATTTTCATTCCTAAAACAGATTGCTTCTGTCTAAACATTTGGATAGCTGCCAAAGCATAGCTCGGATGATTTCTTTTTGGTTTTAGATTTCAAAGTGGATTAATTCCATCATTCAGATGAGAAAGGCAACCAATTATATATATATATATATATTTTTTAAGGTTCTCTACTTTTCGTGGCGATCAAGTAAGTGGTATTTTGAGGGAGGAAGGAAATGCAGATTCTTGTTTACACCGTGGATAGACACGTAAAAAACTGGAGTAACTCGGGGGGTCAGGCAGCATCTCTGGAGAGAAAGAATAGGTGAATTGTCTGAAGGTTAATTGGCTTGGTATAAATATAAATTGTCCCGAGCGTGTGTAGGATAGTGTTGGTGTGCGGGGATCGCTGGTCGGTGCGGCCGAATGGCCTGTTTCTGTGCTGTTTCTCTAACCCAAACTAAATTGTGCAGGCAATGTAAACGGGCAGCATCAATTCTGATCCTGGGGGACTCCCACCGACTATAGGGACAACCAGACAGAGACTGACGTTGACAATAGACAATAGACAATATACAATAGACAATAGGTGCAGGAGTAGGCCATTTTGGCCCTTCGAGCTCAATGTGATCATGGCTGATCATCCCCAATCAGTACCCTGTTCCTGCCTTCTCCCCATATCCCCTGACTCCGCTATTTTTAAGAGCCCTATCTAGCTCTCGGACTCAGTGGGCCGAATGGCCTGTTTCCGCGCTGTATCTCTAAACAAAGCTAATTTTAAACAAAGTGACACTAATTGCTGGAGTAACTCAGCGGGGCAGGCAGCGTCTCTGGAGAGAAGGAATGGGTGACGTTTCGGGTCGAGACCCTTCTTCTGACCCAGTTTACAGCAGGGTTTCAGCACTGCGGACAGCGGCCAGTGCGCGGAGCGAGTTGGCTGCTCAGTTTCAGCACCGGGAGAGTGGACAGAGAACCAGCGCACAGATCCGTGTGTATGTGGGAAGGAACTCCAGATGCTGGTTTAAACGAAGCTGGACACCAAATGCTGGGGTAACTCAGCGGGTACAGGCAGCATCTCTGGAGAGAAGGAATGGTAATATCCCACACACGGCGAAACATTGTGGTCGACTCGCCAATTCTTTTTCCTTGTTGAAATTTCAGCCACGATACAACCTGCTATAATAAGGCACCCTTATATTCCACGCATTTATTTACATTCCACTCAGAAATGCACCTGGTTACAAATTAATGCCATTTGCAAGATCAATCATGCGATCAGGACCGGTGTCTTGGATTCAGCATGTTCTAAGATGTGTTATTTTGGCGACGATTATCTCGCATCTATCCGCCCCTTTTAGAGTGTTCATTCACACTGCGTAAACGAAACCATCCCCTGCTTTGTTGAGGACTGCTGTGAAGGTATTATCCTGCAGCATATCCACCGCCCTCTCCCGTCACAACACGTTGCCTCCGAAGAAGGGTCTCGACCAGAAACGTCGCCCAATCCTCCTCTCCAGAGATGCTGCCTGTCCCGCTGAGTTACTCCAGCATTTTGTGCCTGTCGTCTGTGTCAGCCAGCATCTGCAGAGTTAGAATTAGCTCTTTGGGCTAACGGAATCAACGGATATGGGGAGAAAGCAGGAACGGGGTACTGATTTTGGATGATGAGCCATGATCATAATGAATGGCGGTGTTGGCTCGAAGGGCCGAATGGCCTACTCCTGCACCTATTTATTCTATTTTTCTTTTGCCGGGTATTATACAGTGTGGCTGCTCTCTAAAACCGATTGCTAATTTTCGGCTCAAGCACCAGCTCAGTATGTGGAGTAGTGGGGTGGTATTTTATGGTGGTCGGATGCAATGCCAATCCTGTCTCCACGCATAGAAGGAAGGGACAATAGACAATAGACAATAGACAATAGGTGCAGGAGGAGGCCATTCGGCCCTTCGAGCCAGCACCGCCATTCAATGTGATCATGCCTGATCATCCCCAATCAGTACCCCGTTCCTGCCTTCTCCCCTTATCCCCTGACTCCGCTATCTTTAAGAGCCCTATCTAGCTCTCTCTTGAAAGCATCCAGATAACCTGCCTCCACCGCCCTCTGAGGCAGAGAATTCCACAGACTCACCACTCTCTGTGAGAAAAGGTGTTTCCTCATCTCCGTTCTAAATGGCTTACTCCTTATTCTTAAACTGTGGCCCCTGGTTCTGGAAACTGTGGCCCCTGGTCCTGGAAACTGTGACCCTGGTCCTGGAAACTGTGGCCCCTGGTCCTGGAAACTGTGGCCCCTGGTCCTGGAAACTGTGGCCCCTGGTCATGGAAACTGTGGCCCCTGGTCCTGGAAACTGTGGCCCTGGTCCTGGAAACTGTGGCCCCTGGTCATGGAAACTGTGGCCCCTGGTCCTGGAAACTGTGGCCCCTGGTCCTGCAAACTGTGGCCCTGGTCCTGGAAACTGTGGCCCCTGGTCCTGGAAACTGTGGCCCTGTCCTGGAAACTGTGGCCCCTGGTCCTGGAAACTGTGGCCCCTGGTCCTGGAAACTGTGGCCCCTGGTCCTGGAAACTGTGGCCCCTGTCCTGGAAACTGTGGCCCCTGGTCCTGGAAACTGTGGCCCCTGGTCCTGGAAACTGTGGCCACATGGTCCTGGAAACTGTGGCCCCTGGTCCTGGAAACTGTGGCCCCTGGTCCTGGAAACTGTGGCCCCTGGTCCTGGAAACTGTGGCCCCTGGTCCTGGAAACTGTGGCCCCTGGTCCTGGAAACTGTGGCCCCTGGTCCTGGAAACTGTGGCCCCTGGTCCTGGAAACTGTGGCCCCTGGTCCTGGAAACTGTGGCCCCTGGTCCTGGAAACTGTGGCCCCTGGTCCTGGAAACTGTGGCCCCTGGTCCTGGAAACTGTGGCCCCTGGTCCTGGAAACTGTGGCCCCTGGTTCCTGGAAACTGTGGCCCCTGGTCCTGGAAACTGTGGCCCCTGGTCCTGGAAACTGTGGCCCCTGGTCCTGGAAACTGTGGCCCCTGGTCCTGGAAACTGTGGCCCCTGGTCTGGAAACTGTGGCCCCTGGTCCTGGAAACTGTGGCCCCTGGTCCTGGAAACTGTGGCCCCTGGTCCTGGAAACTGTGGCCCCTGGTCCTGGAAACTGTGGCCCCTGGTCCTGGAAACTGTGGCCCCTGGTCCTGGAAACTGTGGCCCCTGGTCCTGGAAACTGTGGCCCCTGGTCCTGGAAACTGTGGCCCCTGGTCCTGGAAACTGTGGCCCCTGGTCCTGGAAACTGTGGCCCCTGGTCCTGGAAACTGTGGCCCCTGGTCCTGGAAACTGTGGCCCCTGGTCCTGGAAACTGTGGCCCCTGGTCCTGGAAACTGTGGCCCCTGGTCCTGGAAACTGTGGCCCCTGGTCCTGGAAACTGTGGCCCCTGGTCCTGGAAACTGTGGCCACATGGTCCTGGAAACTGTGGCCCCTGGTCCTGGAAACTGTGGCCCCTGGTCCTGGAAACTGTGGCCCCTGGTCCTGGAAACTGTGGCCCCTGGTCCTGGAAACTGTGGCCCCTGGTCCTGAAACTGTGGCCCCTGGTCCTGGAAACTGTGGCCCCTGGTCCTGGAAACTGTGGCCCCTGGTCCTGGAACTGTGGCCCCTGGTCCTGGAACTGTGGCCCCTGGGTCCTGGAAAACTGTGGCCCCTGGTCCTGGAAACTGTGGCCCCTGGTCCTGGAAACGATTGCAAAATAGCTCCCCTGAAGGATGACAGGAGAATTGCAGTCATCACACGAGGTACTGCAATTCTCCTCTAATCCTTTAGGGGAGCTGTTTTGCAATCGTCTGGCATGTTTACTTTACAGATACAGCATAGAAACAGGCCCTTCGGCCCACTGAGCCCATGCTGTCCATCGATCACCCCATTCGCACTAGTTCGATCTCTTTCCACTTTCTCATCCACTCCCGACTCGATAGGGGGGCGATTTACAGAGACCTAAACCCCCCCCCCCCCCGCCCGCGCGCCATTCGAGTTGTGGGAGGAAACCCATGCGGTCACAGGGAGGACGTGCAAACTCCACACAGACAGCACCCGAGGGTCTCTAACAGTGCGAGGCAGCGGCTCTAACAGCTATGCCACTGTGCCGCCCTTCACAGTTATGGAATGATAATTATCAAAGAGCGCGGATACATATGTCAGCGTTAGAGTCTTAGAGTCTTAGAGTCATACAGCTTAAAGCTCAAAAAATGAAGCGGTATAAAAATGTATTAAGATATAAGTGTTGTGTATTACTGTAATTTACCGTACTTCTAATAAAAAATTTAAAAAAAAATTTAAAAAACTTCCCACGCTGACTAACATGTCCCATCTACACTAGTGGCTTTGGCCCATATCCCTCTAAACATATACTGACCATGTACCTGTCCAAATATTTTTAAATCTTGTGATAGTCCCAGCCTCAACTACCTCCTCTGGCAGCTCAGTTCCATACTCCAACCACCGTCTGTGTAAAAAAATTACCCCTCAGGTTCCTATTAAATCATTTTCCCCCTCACCTTAAACCTATGTCCACTGGATCTCGATTCCCCTACCCTGGGCAAGAGCCGCTGTGCGTCTACCCAACCTATTCTTCTCAAGATTGCGTACACTTCTGTAAGGTCACCCCTCATCCTCCTGCACTCCGAGTAAATAGAGTCCTAGCCTGCTCGCCCTCTCCCTGTAAGCCCAGGCCCTCGGGTCCTGGCAACATCCTTGTGAATCTTCTCTGCTTGACAACATCTTTCTCATAACATGGTGCCCAGAATTGAACACAATACACCTGTTGGAAACCAGTGTTCTCCCCAACAATTGTCCAGCCAACGTAAATGGGCAGCATCAATTCTGGGCGATCACGGTGGCGCAGCGGTAGAGTTGCTGCCTTACAGCGAATGCAGCGCCGGAGACCCGGGTTCGATCCCAATTACGGGCGCTGTCTGTACGGAGTTTGTACGTTCTCCCCGTGACTGCATGGGTTTTCCCCGAGATCTTCGGTTTCCTCCCCACATTCGAAAGACGTGCAGGTTTGTAGGTTAATTGGCTTGGTGTAAATGTAAAAAATGTCCCGAGTGGGTGTAGGATAGTGTTGATGTGCAGGGATCGCTGGTCGGCGTGGACCCGGTGGGCCGAAGGGCCTGTTTCCATGCTGTATCTCTAAACTAAAATTCTGATTCTGGGGGACTCACACTGACTCTATGGGGAACAGACAGACTGGCATTGACAACTACACTGGAATTTGGAAGGATGAGAGGGGATTTTGAATGAATGAATGAATGAATGAATGAATAAGTTTATTGGCTAAGTATTTCACATACAAGGAATTTGCCTTGGTGCTCCGCCCACAAGTGACAACATGACATACAGTGACAATACATTATAGAAACATATACAATCTTAAGGGATCGGACAGGCGAGATGCAGGAAAATGTTTCCGATGTTGGGGGGAGTCCAGAACCAGGGGTCACAGTTTAAGAATAAGGGGTAGGCCATTTAGGACTGAGATGAGGAAAAGCTTTTTTCACCCAGAGAGTTGTGAATCTGTGGAATTCTCTGCCACAGAAGGCAGTTGAGGTCAATTCACTGGATTTTTTTCAAGAGAGAGTTAGATCTAGCTCCGAGGGTTAATGGAATCAAGGGATATGGGGGAAAAGCAGGAACAGGGTACTGATTTTAGATGATCAGCCATGATCATATTGAATGGTGGGGGCTAGCTCGAAGGGCTGAATGGCCTACTCTTGCATCTATTTTCTATTTGGCCTTTCAAGCTAGCACCGCCATTATATTTACTGTGATCTCTGGTTCTGGACTCCCCCAACATGGGGAACATTTTTCCTGCATCTAGCCTGTCCAATCCCAGCTTATCCTTCTAAATTCCAGTGAATATAAGCCCAGTCGATCCATTCTTTCATCATATGTCAATCCCGCCATCCGGGAATTAACCTGGTGAACCTGCGCTGCACTCCTCAATGGCAATAATGTCCTTCCTCAAATTAGGAGACGAAAACTGCACACAATACTCCAGATGCGGTCTCACCAGGGCCCTGTACAACTGCAGTAGGACCTCCTTGCTCCTGAAGTCAAATCCTCTCACAATGAAGGCCAACATGCCATTAGCTTTCTCACTGCCTGCCGTACCTGCATGCTTATTTTCAGTGACTGATGGACAAGCACACCCAGGTCTCGTTGCACCTCCCCTTTTCCTCATCTGACACCATTCAGATAATAATCTGCCTTCCTGTTCTTGCCACCAAAGTGGATAACCTCACATTTATACATTTAGAATGGCCTACTCCTGCACCTATTTTCTATGTTTCTATGTAACTAGGTACAATGACGCAAAAAGGTGTTTATATCAAGTAGCTTATGATGTAAAATCATTACCAAACTCTAAAAATGGAAGCTTCCCCACAACATGACTCCACATGCGCTGAAGCCTTTGGGTTAAGAGGAACTGCAATTTCCTGCTGTTGTTTTGAAACCCCAGTCCTTGATTTTTTTTGTGTTACGTTTAAATAAGCTGAGTCACTTTCCGCATAAAGGAATATTAACGTCATGATGTTGCTTGTTTAGTTCAGTTTAGAGATACAGCGGGGAAACAGGCCCTTCGGCCCACCGAGTCCGTGCCGACCAGCGATCCCCGCACGCTAACACTACCCTACACACACTGGGGACAATTTACAATTTTACCAAAGCCAATCAACCTACAAACCTGCACGTCTTTGGAGTGTGGGAGGAAACCGGAGATCCCGGGGAAAACCTACAAACTCCGTACAGACAGCATCCGTAGTCAGGATCAAACCTGGGTCTCTGGCACCGCTAGGCAGCAGCTCTACCCGCTGCACCACCGTGCTGCCCATATATAATGCGTCCCTTATGCCTTTATGTAGGGAATCAAATTGATGCTGCAAAATTGGTGTTGTTAATTAAACAAAGCCTTGTAAGACTTGGGGAGCAAACTGGAGCCACAATATTAGTCCAATGAAGCCATAGTTGCAAGTTGATAACTGTGTTGTTAGAGTCATAGGGTGATACAGTGTGGAAACAGGCCCTTCGGCCCAACTCGCCCCCTCCGGCCAACATGTCCCAGCTACACTAGTCCCACCTGCCTGCGCTTGGTCCATATCCCTCCAAACCTGTCCTATCCATGTACTTGTCTAACTGTTTCATAAACGTTGCGATAGTCCCTGCCTCAACATGGGTTTAAGATGAAAGGCAAAAGATTTAATAGGAATCTGAGGGGTAACTTTTTCACACAAAGGGTGGTGGGTGTATCTGGTCGAGCGGACAGAGGACATAGGTTTAAGGTGAAAGGGAAAAGATTTAATAGGAATCTGAGGGGTAACTTTTTCACAACAAAGGGTGGTGGGTATATCTGCCAGGCAGCTCGTTCCATACATCCACCACCCTTTGTGTGAAAAAGTTACCCCTCAGATTCCTATTAAATCTTTTCCCATTCACCTTAAACCTATGTCCTCTGGTCCTCGATTCCCCTACTCTGGGCAAGAGACTGTGCGCATCTACCCGATGTATTCCTATGATTTTATACATATTATGTTCGGACGTGGGAAGGGGAGCTGCAGGAAAGGACAAATATTGGAATGTAGTTTCTAAAGCACAAGACTATAAAAATAAGGCCAAAGAAGCTAAGAAACAGACAGGGAGAGCTACTTTTAAATCGAGGCTAGGAAATTAGGGCATATAGAAGAAAACATCAATCATTTATATAAGTAATTCTTTCGCACCTGGAGTATTGTGTGCAGTTTTGGTCCCCTAATTTGAGGAAGGACATTCTTGCTATTGAGGGAGTGCAGCATAGGTTAAACCAGGTTAATTCCCGGGATGGCGGGACTGTCATATGCTGAGAGAATGGAGCGGCTGGGCTTGTACACCCTGGAGTTCAGAAGGATGAGAGGATATCTTATTGAAACATATTAAGGGTTTGGACATGCTAGAGGCAGGAAACATGTTCCCGATGTTGGGGGAGTCCAGAACCAGGGGCCACAGTTTAAGAATAAGGAGTAAGCCATTTAGAACGGAGACGAGGAAACACTTTTTCTCACAGAGAGCGGTGAGTCTGTGGAATTCTCTGCCTCAGAGGGCGGTGGAGGCCGGTTCTCTGGATGCTTTCAAGCGAGAGCTAGATAGGGCTCTTAAAGATAGCGGAGTCAGGGGATATGGGGAGAAGGCAGGAACGGGGTACTGATTGGGGATGATCAGCCATGATCACATTGAATGGCGGTGCTGGCTCGAAGGGCCGAATGGCCTACGCCTGCACCTATTGTCTATTGTCTAACCAAACTGCTGAAAAGAGTAATGAGATAAAAACTAGATGTGATGTGATGTCAAGTTTTTAGTTTAGAGATACAGTGCAGAAACAGGCCCTTCGGCCCATCGAGACCGCACCAACCAGCGATCCCGCACACTAACACTATCCTACACTGGGCATTCCGTTTGGCTTCCTGATTACTCGCTGGATCACATTGTTCATGACTATGTGTGTTTTCCCCCCAATGTAATGCAGAGATTCTGGTATTGATTTCAGTAAGACCTGTATGAGTCATTCTTCTTCCTTACTGCGCCTCTTGTCTTTTGATGTCCCCTGTATCCCTTTATAATAATAATAATAATAAGTTTATTTATATAGCACATTTTCCAATTGAATTAAATCAAAAGCCAAAGTGCTTTACAGTTACTAACCATACAAATAATAAAAAGAGATAGAAAAAATGACAACACACTATAAGAGATTTTACACAAACACGAACATCCCCCCACAGTAGAATCTACACTCTCCACTGTGAGGGAAGGCACTAAAATGTCCAGTCCTCCTCCTCCTCCTAGTCCACCCGAGGTCGGGGCCAGTCTGAGGCCACTGCAGCCAGCCGCCGCAACGGCAGCCCGATGTTGTCTGCCCACCCGCATCGGGTGGAAAAGTCCTCAGCAGCTTGAAAATGTCTGAAGCAGCCGCTCCTTCCCCGGAGACTACGACGCCCGCGGACTTCAGGCCGCGCCGGTTGGAGCTTCGACTCCGCGGTGTTCCTGATCCAGCGTCGCCCGCCCGCGGCGGGATGCCCTCAAACCACAGCGTCGCCCGCCCGCGGCGGGATGCCCTCAAACCACAGACCGCAGACCGCGGCTGCCCGATGTTGGTGGTCGGCGGCCACAGCACTCCGGAGCGGTGACCCGGCAAGGCATCGCCCGCTCCCCGTTGGTGTCCCAGCACTGTGCTGCCGAAGCTGTGGTCCCCGGCAGGAACGCCGCTCCAGCCCGATGGAAGGCCGCATGGGGAGATCGGAGACGCGATTAGGAGGAAAACCGCATCTCCGACCAGGTAGGACTGGGGTTAAAACAGTTCCCCCCCCCACATAGAAAGAATAGACTCCAATAAAAAAAATGTTTCAGACAATAAAAAAGTTAGACGACGGACTGCAGGCAGGCTGCCATACAAACGGCGCCCACTCCTGCACATCCGCCATCTTGGAGATATCTTTGGTCAGGTTTAGAGTCACAGAGCGATACAGTGTGGAAACAGGCCCTTCGGCCCACTTGCCCCATCAACACTAGTCCCCCCCTGCCTGCATTTGGCACCTATCCCTCTAAACCTGTCCTATCCATGTACCTGTGTAAATGTTTTCTTAACGCCTCTCCTCAGCTGCCTCCTCCGGCAGCTCGTTCCATACAAGGTACCTCTCAGGTACCTTCGATTTTCCAGCATCTGCAGTTCCTTCTTTAACACAAGGTACCTCTCAGGTTCCTTTTAAATCTCCCTCCCTCCCCCCCACGTTAAACCTATGTGCTCTGGTTCTCCGATTCCCCTACTCTGGCAAGAGACTCGATCTATTCCACTCATGATTTTGTACACCTCTATAAGATTAATTTATGTCCTGACAGATAGCCTGACCCAAATCTACCATCATTACGCTTCTTTTGAACACCAGTCGAACTGGATCATATCATCATCACAGTTCACACAGCAATAGCCTACTAATTAAATCTGTCTTGTGATTTATGGCTAAATTTGATCAATCCTGTTTCCTTGTTGGTTCTAAGATATATTGATTGAGATAACTATCCCGAATCCCCTGAGGCAGCAGGGTGGCGCAGCGGTAGAGTTGCTGCCTCACAGCGCCCAGGACCCCGGGTTCAATCCTGACCACGGGTGCCTGTCTGTACAGAGTTTTGTAGTTCTCCCCGTGACCTGAGTGGGTTTTCCCCGGGTGCTCCAGTTTCCGCCCACACTCCAAAGATGTACAGGTTTGTAGGATAATTGGCTTCAGTTAAAAATATTGTAAATTGTCACTGGTGTGTGTGGGATAGAGTTTGTGTTAGGGGATTGCTGGTTGTCATGGACTGTATCTCTAAATTCTCTTTCAAAAATTCTATAGGCTCCATAAATTTGCGACGTTTTGAGGCATTAGAGGGCCCATTATCTCAATCTTTGCAGAAGTCAAAATCCTCATTAAAGCCAATCTTCATGTAATACTTGGCGGTCTAATTTCTACATTTGTGGATTCAGTCGCAGAATACAATGCTACCAGGGTGTTTTAAATCTTCTAATGTTATTCCATAATATGTTTTACTGCTGCTTAGCTCTCGTTATATCCCTTCTCATCAATCACTGCACACCATAATAATTCATCAAGGACGTTGTTCCACCTTCCGCCATTTTCCTGTCGCGTGCTATCCAGTCAGCGGAAGGACAGTACATGATTACATCTGAGCCATTTACGGTGGAATCCTGTGAAAAAGTTCAACAGCTAATGCAAGCCCCCCCCCCCCCCCTCCATACCCCCCTCCCCTCCCATCTGCTCTGGGGGCAAACCTGTGAATGGTTCGATCCTGACTACGGGTGCTATCTGCACAGAGTGTGTACGTTCTCCCTGTGACCGCGTGGGTTTTCTCCGGGTGCTCCGATTTCCTCCCACACTCCAAAGACGTGCAGATTACTAGGTTAAGTCACTTGTGTAAAATGTCCCTGGCGCGTAGGATTGAACTAGCTGAGTTTAGTTTAGTTGATAGATACAGGGCGGAAACAGGGCCTCATCCCGCACAGTGGCACCATCCCACACATGAGGGCCAAATTTACAATCTTTACCAAAGCCAATCAACCTACAAACCTGCACGTCCTTGGAGTGTGGGAGGAAACCGGAGCACCCGCAGAAAACCCACGCGGAGAATGTATAAAACTCTGTACAGACAGCACCCGTAGTCAGGATCGAACCCGGGTCTCTGGCGCTGTGAGGCAGCAACTCTACCGCTGCGCCACCGTGCTGCCCATGATTTAGTCCAGTTTAGTTTATTGTCACATGTACCGAGGTACAGTGAAAACCTTTGTTTGTTTGCTATCCTGTTTGCTAACTAGTGTACGGAAGATCGCTGGTCGGCACAGACTCGGTGGGCCGAAGGGCTTATTCCTGCACTGTATCTCTGAACTAAACTAAAGGAATCCTGACCCCCTCCCCCTCTCCCCTCCTCTCCCCTCCTCTTCCCTCCCCCTAACTCTCCCCGCTCCCCCCACCTCCCCCTCTCCCCTCATCTCCCCTCCCCCCAACCCTCCCCCCTCCCCCCTCTCCCCTCATCTCCCCTCCCCCCAACCCTCACCCCAGCCCCCCTCCCCTCCCCCTCTCCCCTTCCCTCTCCTCTCCCTAACCCTTACTTCTCCCCCCCCCCTCCTCCCTGCCCTCCTCTCCCATCTACTCAGGGGGCCATCCTGTGAATCATTTAGGTGCATTGAGGTGGGGCATGCCCATGTTACTGAAGCAGCTAAAGACCATCTCACAACAGTGGTGTTTATCACTTGTTAAAACTCTGGGAATGTTGGTTGTGTCGTTGCAACCCAATCTTGTGCAAGCCTGAAAATTGGAATCGATAAAGATTGAAATAAATGTCTGAAAACAAACATCAATATGACCTGCTGAAATTAATATAACATAAAAATTGGATTCTGCCAAGCCCAAATTAAAAAATGAATAGCTTGAATAGATGTGATGTAATGATACTAGGCAAGGCAGATGATAGATGGAGATAGAAACAAAACCACAGAAAATAGCTCGAGTGCGTTTCGTTCTTGGATCATTAGTTTAGTTTCGTTTAGTTTAGTTTAGTTTGTAAGATAAAAAATTCTGGAGTAACTCAGCAGGTCAGGCAGCATCTCTGGAGAGAAGGAATGGATGGCGGTTCGGGTCGAGACCCTTCTGCAGACCCACCTTCAGTCTAGTTTAGAGATACAGCATGGAAACAGGCCCCTCGGCCCACCGAGTCCGCGCCGACCAGCGATCCCCGCACACCGACACTGCCCAGCACACGCTCGGGACAATTTACAATTATACCAAGCCGATTGACCTACAAACTTGTACGTCTTTGGACTGTGGGAGGAAACCGGAGCACCCGGAGGAAACCAACGCAGGTCACGGGGAGAACGTACAAACTCCGAAAAAGGCACCACCTGTAGTCAGGATCGAACTCAGGTCCCTGGCGCTGTGAGTGAGGCAGCAACTCCACTGCTGCGCCACCGTGCCCCCTCTAATAATAATGGGGTTTTTTAAATGCACAAAATGCTGGAGTAACTCAGTGGGTCAGGCAGCATTTTTGAAGAACATGGACATATGACCCTTCTTCAGACTGATGTTCTGCAGAGATTTTCTGCTTGTATGTTACCGGTTTATGAATGACTAACCTCAATCTCCCTCTCAGTTGGGAAGTCTAAAGGGCCTGTCACACTTACGCGATTTTTTTTCGGCGACTTGCCGGCACCCGTCGGCAGGTCGCCCGAAAATGTTCAAAATGTTGAAAATCCAGCGGCGATCAGAAAAATCTACGGCTCTTTGGGCGACATACAGGCGTCACCCTATGGTCGTGAGAGGTCTCCTGTATGGTCGTGAGAGGTCTCCTATGGCCGCGAGAGGTCTCCAAAGAGTCGTAACGTCTTTCTGGTCGCCGCTGAATTCTCAACGTGTTGAAAACTTCGGCGACCTATGACGAGTACCGGCAGTCGCCTGTAAAGGTCGCGTAAGTGGGACAGGCCCTTAACTATGCGCATCTGTCATCCAGTAACATTGCATGTTTTGTCAACGAGGACATTTCTACCCTGTTTATGCTGAAGGCTATAAAAATAATTGACATTATTATACCAACGCCGGCTGAGATTTATGGTGATTTTCAGGCACAAATACATGATAGGCACGTTAATAATTGTGTTCAAGACGGGTCAGGTCGGGGGGGGGGGGGGGAGTTCCCCCCTGCCACAGGTACCATGTAATCCTGCTCCATGGTCGGATAGCCGGCGACTAAACCGTCTTCCCCCCCACCTGGTTTGCCAGGTGAGGAGGGGGCTGTGGACCCCCAGCAGGACCAAAAACAAGACCTGTCAAAGGGCGGATGAGCTTCTAGCGAGCCAACGGCCGTCCACACTTCAGCAGAAGTTGCGATCACTGTCGTACATGGCGTTGTAAGGAACGATGATAAAGCACACACACACACCAAATATCCTAGACTTCCAGCGGCGGAAGTCCGCAGGAACTGGAGGACAGAGATGTGTGGTGCGTCCGTCACCGTTCCTGTTGGAAACCAGCACCACTGCGTCGCTAATGTTTTCAACGATGATGAATGAATCGAGACGGACCTTCGTTTTAGTTTTTAGTTGTAGAGATACCGCGCGGAAACAGGCCCTTCGGCCCACCGAGTACGCGCCGACCAGCGACCCCCGTACACTATCCCACACACATACTGTACTAGGGACAATTTACACATACACCAAGTCACTTACCCTGCATACCTGCACGTCTTTGGAGTGTGGGAGGGAACCGAAGAACTCGGAGAAAACCCACGCAGGTCACGGGGAGAACGTGCAAACTCCGTACAGACAGCGCCCGTAGTCGGGATTGAACCCGGGTCTCTGCCGCTGTAAGCGCTGTAAGGCAGCAACTCTACCGCTGCGCCACCTAGGGAATCCTTCATTGTTTTGGTGTGGCTCAAATGCGGAGGCAGGAACTGACATTTTTTATTTTTTTAAATTATTTTGTTTAGAAGCAATTGCACAAAGATAAAACATTCGGCATCTAAAATTATGAGGGCAGGAACTGAACGAACAGGCATCCCCTCGCTCTCTGTCCCTCCCCCACCCAAGTCATTGCACAGGCTTCAGTCATCTTGTTGAGTCTCATTGTCTGCAACCCGTTTTCACCTCGCCCACAGCTAACAATGGTGCTGTCTCCTTTATCATCGTTACATGTTTACGTATCTTTCATTCATTTGTTCTGCATCTCTCTCCATCACCGTCTATATCTCTCCTTTCCCTTTCCCCTGACTCTCAGTCTGAAGAAGGGTCTCGACCCGAAAGGTCAGCCCATCCTTTTCTCCAGAGGTGCTGCCTGACTCGTTAAGTTGCTCCAGCTTTTTCTGCCAATCCTAGGTTTAAACCAGCATCTGCAGTTCCTTGCTACACATTTTCCCTGGCGTGCGGTGGGCTGAAGGGCCCGTTCCCGAGCCGTATCTCGTTCAGAAGTTCATGAGTGACGGGAGCAGAATTGGGCCATCCCTTCTCTCCAGAGATGCTGCCCTTCCCTCTGAGTTACTCCAACGTTTTGCATCGACCTTCGGTGTAAACCAGCATCTGCAGTTCCTTCCTCGACCAAGGGTTCCCCAACCTGGGCTAAATTTACCCCAAGATTTCGCCTACCCAGAGGGTAAATTTGTTGATTCTGGATTTGTACATATTTGTTCTCATTGACTGACTGTGTTTGGTTCTGGTATCTGTTCATCATTAGTTGCTCATCAATAAGTGAAGTAACATTGTTATGTGCTATTAAAGTTGCCGGGGGTAAACATAGAAAACATAGATACATAGAAAATAGGTGCAGGAGTAGGCCATTCGGCCCTTCGAGCCTGCACCGCCATTTGATATGATCATGGCTGATCATCCAACTCAGTATCCCATCCCTGCCTTCTCTCCATACCCCCTGATCCCTTTAGCCACAAGGGCCACATCTAACTCCCTCTTAAATATAGCCAATGAACTGGCCTCAACTACCTTCTGTGGCAGAGAATTCCACAGATTCACCGCTCTCTGTGTGAAAAATGATTTCCTCATCTCGGTCCTAAAAGTCTTCCCTCTTATCCTTAAACTGTGACCCCTAGTTCTGGACTTCCCCAACATCGGGAATAATCTTCCTGCATCCAGCCTGTCCAACCCCTTAAGAATTTTGTAAGTTTCTATTAGATCCCCCCTCAATCTTCTAAATTCTAGCGAGTACAAGCCGAGTCTATCCAGTCTTTCCTCATATGAAAGTCCTGCCATCGCAGGAATCAGTCTGGTGAACCATCTCTGTACTCCCTCTATGGCAAGAATGTCTTTCGAAACGGGACGAAACAGTTTGGGAAACCTAGACATTTCCTTCGTCGGGTTAAACAGATGCCAAAAGAAAATATGATTGCATCATCAGTGCTGAAACAGGTTTCATGGCTCATTGCTGCAAAAATGATGGGCAGCATTTTATTCTGCCATCTCAGCAGTTATGCCAGTGTCTGCTGTCTTTGCACCTTGGAATTAACTCGGGAAGGCAGAGCTCCCCAAAACCATTGTCAGCGATTATCTGCTCCTGCACGGTGAATTACACTCAGCCGAGAATTGGCGGAAACCTCAGCAGCTTACAACCTATTTTTTGCCGTAACACGCCGTGAAAATGTGATCACGTTGCTGCAAGAACTGTAAATAATGTGGAAAACTGCCTGTAAAAAAACACTCTCACCCTGCAAGAAATGTCGATGTGTCAGGACTGTGTTGCACCCACATACATAGTTCAAGGTGTATTGGAAAATGTTCTTATGTTCTTCAGGGTTAGGAGCAGATGTAGGCCATTCGGCTCATCCGGTCAGGTCAGGTCTGAAGAAGGGTCAGACTCGAAAAGTCACCCATTCCTTCTCTCCAGAGATGCTGCCTGTCCCGCTGAGTTACTCCAGCATTTTGTGTCTGTCTTCTACTTAGCAACAAGATACATAACTCAATTGCAAACTATACATTGCACATCATTGCCATTGTTGTGTCGGTTTATGTTTTATCATTTCATGTTCATAAGTCTAAAGAGCAGAATTAGGCCATTCGGCCCATCAAGTCTAGTCTGCCACTCAATCATGGCTGATCTATCTCTCCGTCCTAACCCCATTCTCCTGCCTTCTCCCCACAACCCCTGACACCCGTACCAATCAAGAATCTATCTATCTCCGCCTTAAAAATATCCACTGACTTGTCCTCCACAGCTGTTTGTGGCAATGTATTCCACGGATTCACCGCCATCTGACCAAAGAATTTCCTCCTCATCGTCTTTCTAAAGGAACGTCCTTTGATTCTGAGGCTGTGCCCTCTGGTCCTAGACTCTCCCACTGGCGGAGACATCCTCTCCACATCCACTCTATCCAGGCCTTTCACTATTTGGTAAGTTTCAATGAGGTCCCCCCCCTCATCCTTCTAAACTCCAGCGAGTACAGGCCCAGCGCTGTCAAACGCTCATCATATGGTAACTCAATCATTGCCGGGATCGTTCTCGAGATCCTCCTCTGCACCCTCTCCAACGCCACCACGGAATTTTAATGTATTTTTAACTGTATAGGAGCTACACTTAAGTAATACAGTCACTGTCTAACTTACACAATAGGTGACTAATAAAAGCTGTTAGGTTTAGTTACATGTATACATACACACACACATAAACATACAAACAACAAACAATAATAATATGAAAGGCCATACCCAATACCCTGGAGTTTAGAAGGATGAGAGGATATCTTATTGAAACATATAAGATTATTAAGGGCTTGGACACGCTAGAGGCAGGAAACATGTTCCCGATGTTTGGGGGAGTCCAGAACCAGGGGCTGCAGTGTAAGAATAAGGAGTAAGCCATTTAGAACGGAGACGAGGAAACACTTTTTCTCACAGAGAGTGGTGAGTCTGTGGAATTCTCTGCCTCAGAGGGCGGTGGAGGCAGGTTCTCTGGATGCTTTCAAGAGAGAGCTAGATAGGGCTCTTAAAGATAGCCGAGTCAGGGGATATGGGGAGAAGGCAGGAACGGGGTACTGATTGGGGATGATCAGCCATGATCACATTGAATGGCGGTGCTGGCTCGAAGGGCCGAATGGCCTTCTCCTGCACCTGTTGTCTATTGTCTATTTTCAATGACCCCAAGTCTATGTAGTTCAGAGCTTATTTGGAGGTTCACAAAAATGCTGGAGAAACTCAGCGGGTGCAGCAGCATCTATGGAGCGAAGGAAATAGGCAATGTTTCGGGCCAAAACCCTTCTTCAGACTGATAGGGGGTGGGGAGAAGAAAGGAAAAAAGGAAAAAGGCGGAGAAGGAGCCTGAGGGCTGGGGGAGGGGAGGAGACAACCAGAGGGCTGATGAAGGGGAGGGGACAGCAAGGGCTAGCAGAATTGGGAGAATTCAATGTTCAAGCCCCCAGGATGCAGGCTGCCCAAGTGGAATATGAGGTGCATTTCCTCCAATTTATGGTGTTGCTCGCTGTGGCCATGGAGGAGACCCAGGACAGAGAGGTCAGATACGGAATGGGAGGGGGAGTTGAAGTGCTGAGCCACCGGGAGGTCAAGTTGGTTATTGCGGACCGACCGGAGGTGTTCGGAGGTTGTTGTGTTTAACAGCCTGATCGCTCTAGGGAAGAAGCTGTCCCTGAACCTGGACGTTACAGGTTACAGTGTCCTGAACCTTCTTCCCGATGGCAGCGGTGAAATGAAAAACCCCGTGCACGTTCTCCCCGTGACCCGCGTGGGTTTTCTCCGGGTGCTCCGGTTTCCTCCCACACTCCGAAAACCGGTCAGTAGGTTAATTGGCTTCGGTAAAATTGTAAACTATCCCTAGTGCGTGTAGGATAGTGTGTCAGCGTGCGGGGATCGCTGGCCGGCGCGGACTTGGCGGGCCTAAAGGGCCTGTTTCCGCGCTGTATCCGGAAACTAAAACTGTACTAAACACTGCGGGACTTTGAAGAAGAATGGCTTGCCTTTGAGTTTGGTGATTAACAGCATCTTATGAATATTCACACCAGCGCCGCAGCTATTTGCAAGGATCGCAGAGCGGGATCAAGTGTGAAGTTAATTGATTCAGTCCGAGCACCAGTTTATTTCCTATGGGCACCCAGCCATTTACTGGTGCATTGTTGGCACCGTGTCTATGCCATTGGCACCAGCCAAATAGACGGAACGACACACAATGAGAACCAACCCATGTCGGAGTGATAGACCGAAACCTAGTTACAGTGGAAAGCTTGGTTTTCAATGCCATCCAAACAGATGAAATAAACTAAACCTACCTGATCTCCCGGTTGCTCAACACTTCCCTCAACTCCCCCTCCCATTCCCACACTGACCTTTCTGTCCTGGGCCTCCTCCATGGTCAGAGTGAGGCCCAGCGCAAATTGGAGGAACAGCGCCTCATATTTTTCTTGGGCAGCTTACACCCCAGCGGTATGAACATTGACTTCTCTAACTTCAAGTAGCCCTTGGTTCTTGGCTTCTTGGTCCTCCAAAATATTCCAAATGGAATTTAAACTGGAGGTGGTGGAGGGAGGACTTAAGCCAGAAAGGGTTTTTGGGAAGAAAGAGCTACCTTAAATTTAGTTGCATCTGGTTGGGTAACTATGGTAGGGTGAAGATTATTCCATGCTTTAATTGTGCGGGGGAAGAATGAATTGCTGTACACATCTGTCTTGGTAGCTGGAATCTCAAATTGGATCGAATGTCCTCATCTGCTCCTAATTGGTTTGGATTTGGTGTAGGTCTTGTAATCTATGTTGAGCTGACCATTTAACATTTTGTAAAAACAGGTCAAACGGTGAGCGTCACCCCTTGCTTTCCCTCTCTGTCCATCACCTCCCCCTTCCCAGTTCTCCCACCAGTCTGACTGTCTCCGACTACATTCAACCTCTGTCCCGCCCACTCCCCTGACATCAGTCTGAAGAAGGGTGTCGGCCCGAAACGTCACCCATTCCTTCTCTCCAGAGATGCTGCCTGTCCCGCTGAGTTACTCCAGCATTTTGTGTCTGTTTCAGATGAAATATACCATACGTAGATACAATCACTTCAAACTCAAGTACAATAGGTAGAGCAAAGGGGAAGATACAGAATCCAGAATATAGTTCTCTGCATTGTAGAGATTCATTTCTTTCCTTCATTCAGAGATGAAAAGACAAAAGGCTATTCATATCAATCTCATATATTGAAATAAATATCCCCTCCCATGTTTACAGCAATTACTTAGTGAGGCCACCCCTTAGATACAATGCATCAAGACACTAAAGATAGACACATAGTGCTGGAGTAACTCAGCGGGTCAGGCAGCATCTCTGGAGGACATGGATAGGGGACGTTCCGGGTCGGGACCCTTCTTCAGAATTATTCTGACTTCCCCCCCGCCAACACCAGTCTGTAGAAGAGTCGGGGGGTTATGAGGAGGAGGCATGAGAATGGGGCTAGCAGGGAGAGGTAGATCAGCCACGATTGAATGGCGGAGTAGACTTGATGGGCCGAATGGCCTAATTCTGCTCCTGTCACTTATGAACTTATTGTGAAGAGTCCCGATCCGAAACGTCACCCATCCTTTTTCTCCAGAGGTGCTGCCTGACCCGCTGAGTTACTCCAGCACTTTGCTTCTATCTTTGGTGTAAACCGGCATCTGCGGTTCCTTCTTTCTACATGCGGGAGAGATATCGGGAAGCGTTTTTCATGCCGAAACAGGGAACTGTGTTGATGCTGGTTTCCAAAAAAAAAACAACCCCACAAAGTGCTGGAGTAACTCAGCGGGTCAGGCAGCACCTCTGGAGGACATGGACAGGAGTTGTTTCGGGTCTGAAAAGGGTTCTCCAGATATGCTGCCTCGCCCGCTGTCTTTTGTGTCCTTTCATTTCTGTTTTATTATCCACATCTCAGCCCGGTTTTACCACCAGGGCCAGAGCCCTCCTAGAAAGTGATGCCTTTCACCGAGAGACTGCCAAATCTCACTAGATAGCGTCTAGAAAAGTCCGATTAAAGATAGCCCGAGGGTCTCCAATGAGGTAGATGGGAGGTCATAGTTGGTGGTTCAGTTGCCTGATAACAGCTGGGAAGAAACTGTACCCTGAATGTGGAGGTGTGTGCGTTTACACACTTCTTGTACCTCTTGCCTGATGGGAGAGGGGAGAAGAGGGAGTGGCCGGGGTGAGACTGGTCCTTGGTCAACCTGATGTGAGGCTTTGGAAGTTGGGTGAGTGATCTAGAAAGCCATGGAGCAGAGAGGACTTAAGAAGGACGTAGGAAGGAACTGCGGACGCTGGCTTACACTGAAGATAGACACAAAAGGCTGGAGTAACTCAGCGGGACAGGCAGCGGCTCTGGAGAGAAGGAACGGGTGACGTTTTGAGTCGAGACCCTTCTTCAGATGGGTCTTAAGTAAAAGACTTAAGTAGGTCGCTCCAGGCTTTGATCCGGCACAGAAAAGATAAATATTTGTGTCATTTCGACTGTAGTTTTGTGAAATAAAAACCAGAGCTATTTCTGGATTTGACAGTTGCGCTATTCGAGATCAAAAGGCCTTCAGATGAACTAAGGGAGGAGGATGCTGGAACATCAAAGAGTGACCTTTGTTTTTCTGAATCTGTGGAGAGCGAGGCTAATCCTTGAACCCCCCCACCTCACATTTAATGACACATTTAATGACGCATTCTAGTTCAATTTGGAAGAGTGTTCTGATTATTTTTTTTAAATGTCTGTGGATCATGTTTAAAAAATAAAAAATAAATTACATTGCTGGTCATGCTTTCTTAATCCGTGGGTTTTTATTTTTTTAGGGCAGCACGGTGGCGCAGCGGTAGAGTTGCTATCTCATAGCACCAGAGACCCTGGTTCGATCCTGACTACGGGCGCTGTCTGTGCCGAGTTTGTACGTTCTCCCCGTGACCTGCGTGGGTTTTCTCCGGGTGCTCCGGTTTCCTCCCACACTCCAAAAGGCGTGCAGGGTTTGTAGGTGAATTGGCTTCGGTAAAATTGTAAAATTGTCCTCAGTGTGTTCGATAGTGTTAGCGGACGGGGTGATCGCTGGTCGGCACGGACTCGGTGGGCCGAAGGGCCTGTTTCCGCGCTGTATTTCTAAAGTCTAAGAGACTGCTATTCACAACAGAACCGTGAGATTGTGGTTCATAGAAACATAGAAACGTAGAAAATAGGTGCAGGAGCAGGCCATTCGACCCTTCGAGCCAGCATCGCCATTCATTATGATCACGGCTGATCATCCAAATTCAGTACCCCCGTTCCTGCTTTCTCCTCATATCCCTTGATTCCCTTAGCCCTAAGAGTTATTTCCAACTCTGTCTTGAAAACATTAGCTCATGTAGTAAGCTCAAGTGGCTTAGGCAAAGGCCTTTTCTTGATGTTGCTATTAGAATCATAGACTGAAGGAAGCCATTCAGCCCAACATCCCGATGCTAGCTCTTTGAATGAGTTCTCCAGTTATTCTGCTTAGAGACACCGCATGGAAACAGGCCCTTCAGCCCATTAACTTCATGCAGACCATCGATCACCCATTCACACCAATTGTATGTATCTCATCCACCCCCTACATATTAGGGGTAATTTCACTGAGGTTAATTAACCCACAAAACCTGCATATCTTTGGGACGTGGGAGGAAACCGGAGCACCTGGAGAAAACCCACGGGGTCCCAGGGCGAAAGTACAAATTCGGTACAGACAGCGCCCGTAGTCAGGATCGAACCTTGCTGTAAGGCAGCAACTCCACCGCTGTGCCACAGAGTCTCGTGCTGTAGTTTAGAGATACAGCCCGGAAACAGGCCCTTCGGCCCACCGAGTCCGCACCGACCAGCGATCCCCGCGCACTAACGCTACCCTGCACATACGAGGGACAATTTACATTTATACCAAGCCGATGCAAATGTCTTTGGAGTGAGGGAGATCCCGGCGAAAACCCACGCGGGTCACGGGGAGAAGGTACAAGCTCTGTACAGACAAGCACCCGTAGTCGGGATCGAACCCGGGTCTCTGGCGCTGTAAGCGCTGTGAGGCAGCAACTCTACCGCTGTGCCACCCTGACGCCCATGCGTTCTATTAAATCTCCCAGCCATCTATACTCCAGCAGCAATAATGCAAATGGTTTAAGCTTCTCCTCAGAGGCATGACAAAAGTGTTGATCACTGTATCAATAAGTTTCACCAGCAATTATTGCCCAATGCTGAGTGCCTTCTCAGAGATGATAGCGGTCATAGACTGGGTCGATTTGTACTCTCTGAACATTTTCTTTTTAGGGTGAAACTGGGGACTGGGAATGTTTTTTAGCTTTATTCGTCCATTTAAATCTTCAACTGCACGTTGCATTTAGAGAGCTCTGTCCACAATGAACCGATTATTGGACAAAGTGCTAAAATGTTGCAGGCTTGGATTCTATGAGGCCCAGAGAATTGAATGAAACATTCTCCTGAGGAAAACACAAAGATCGGCACGGTGGCGCAGCAGTAGAGTCACTGTCTTCAAGCGCCAGAGACCTGGGTTCGATCCCGACTATGGGTGCTGTCCATACGGAGTTTGTATGTTCTCCCTGTTACCACATGGGTTTTCTCTGAGTGCTTCGGTTTCCTCCCGCACCCCAAAGACGTGCAGGTTTGTAGGTCAGTTGTTTTTTATTTTATTTCAAATTTTATATTTGGTATTTTATTTAATTCACATGTTTAATCGATAATGTTTTATTATTAATGTTTAATGTTTTATGCGTCATTCCTAGCTGTCGCTGTGGGTCATGTTGTCACTTGCGGGCGGAGTACCAAGGCAAATTCCTTGTATGTGAATATACTGGGCCAATAAACTTATTCATTCATTCATTCATTCTGTAAATTGTACCTAACGTTGCGGGGTGATCGCTGGTCGGCGCAGACTCGGTTGGGCCGAAGGGCCTCTTTCCATGCTGTATCTCTAAATGCTAAAACAAAGCACTGGATGAACTCAGAGGGACAGGCTGTGGAGGGAATGGACAGACGAAGTTTTGAGTCGGGACCCTGCTTCATCCACCACTTTATGCTTTGATCAAGATTCCAACATCATCACTTCCCTGTGTCTACTTTAAATTATTGGATATTGGAACCAAGATCAGGATGGCAAAGCAGATGAACTCTTAAACACACAACCAGATGGCTGTTAGAATGTACAACGCTATGCAGTAAAACATGACATGGATCCGGTCAACTAATACTGACGGGTCTACAGAGTTGGCTGAAGTGCAGCACATAGCAAATATTCGGAGCATCTATCCTTGCAATAAGTATAAACCACACAATCGCCATTTTTTTTAAATTTCAGTTTTTTAGCTTGGAGATAAAGCGCGGAAACAGGCCCTTCGGCCCACCTAGTCCGCACCGACCAGCGATCCCCGCACACTCACACTATCCTACACACACTAGGGACAATTTACACTTACACCAAGCCAATTAACCTACAGCCCTGCACGTCTTTGGAGTGTGGGAGGATCTCACGCCGAAGATCTCGGAGGAAACCCACGCGGGTCACGGGGAGAACGTGCAAACTCCACACAGACAGCGCCCGTAGTCGGGATCGAACCCGGGTCCCTGGTGCTGTGAGGCAGTAGCTCTACCGCTGCGCCACCTGTCCACACGAGTTGACTCCAGCCGGGGGCTACACACCGTAGGGATGATGGAAAGCTCTGGCAGAGGTGGAGAAGAGCCTTTTGCTAGAGGATAAATTGATGAGTTTGAACACAAAGCGTTGGAGTAACTCAGCGGGTCAGGCAGCATCTGCATAGGGTATGGAGAGATGATATTTAGGGTACAAACCCTTCTTCAGACTGAGAGAATGGAGCGGCTGGGCTTGTACACTCTGGAGTTTAGAAGGATGAGAGGGAATCTCATTGAGACATATAAGATTGTTAAGGGCTTGGACACGCTGGAGGCAGGAAACATGTTCCCGATGTTGGGGGGAGTCCAGAACCAGGGGCCACAGTTTAAGAATAAGGAGTAAGCCATTTAGAACGGAGACGAGGAAACACTTTTTCTCACAGAGAGTGGTGAGTCCGTGGAATTCTCTGCCTCAGAGGGCGGTGGAGGCAGGTTCTCTGGATGCTTTCAAGAGAGAGCTGGATAGGGCTCTTAAAAACAGCGGAGTCAGGGGATATGGGGAGAAAGCAGGAACGGGGTACTGATTGGGGATGATCAGCCATGATCACATTGAATGGCGGTGCTGGCTCGAAGGGCCAAATGGCCTACTCCTGCACCTATTGTCTAATGTGTATTGTCTATTCAGACCTATTGTGGTAGTCCAAACTCTCCCTGTCGCTGAAACCCTCTCATCCAGGCAGTTCCGTGCTGCCAATGAATTTCTCAGCCGCCTGACAATCACAGCTCAGCTCCTAAAAGCCCAGGGCAACGTTGCAGGAGCTGTCAAAGGTGCCGTCCTTCAGATGGGAGATCAGACTGAAGTTCTGTCCAAACATTTCAAGATCACAGAGATCTTCACTGTCAGCAGAGCTGTCGTTGATTCCTTCCACTGCCATTTCTTCAGACTTTGGAGATGCAGCGTGGAAACAGGCCCTTCGGCCCACCGGGTCCGCGTCGACCAGCGATCACCCCGTGCATCCACACTATACTGCGCACTAGGGAGTATTTACAGTTGTCTACCGAAGCGGTTTGGCCTGGAAAACCTGGACGTCATTGGAGTGTGGGAAGAAACCGGAGCACCCGGAGAAAACCCACATGGTCACATTTCTCACAGAGGGTGGTGAGTCTGTGGAATTCTCTGCCTCAGAGGGCGGTGGAGGCCGGTTCTCTGGATACTTTCAAGAGAGACCTAGATATGGCTCTTAAAAATAGCGGAGTCAGGGGATATGGGGAGAAGGCAGGAACGGGGTACTGATTGGGGATGATCAGCTTTGGCAGCTATCCAAATGTTTAGACAGAAGCAATCTGTTTTAGGAATGAAAATGGGGCCAGAACAACCTGCATAAGGCCAAGCGTGGAGAGTGAAAGCAAGAGGGTTTTAACTCTGCAAGCCAGGGCCGGCGTCTTTGGTTCGTTCTACATCAGGTTAAATTCAGTGGAATTCTCTGCCACCGAAGGCAGTGGAGGCCAATTCACTGGATGTTTTCAAGAGAGAGTCAGATAGAGCTCTTAGGGCGAACGGAATCAAGGGATATGGGGAGAAAGCATGATCTGGGTACTGATTTTGGATGAATAGCCACGGAGATGAGGAAACACGTTTTCACACTGAGATTCTGTGGAATTCTCTGCCTCAGAGGGCGGTGGAGGCCGGTTCTCTGGATACTTTCAAGAGAGAGCTTGATAGGGCTCTTGAAGATAGCGGAGTCAGGGGATATGGGGAGAAGGCAGGAACGGGGTACTGATTGGGGATGATCAGCCATGATCACATTGAATGACGGTGCTGGCTCGAAGGGCCGAATGGCCTACTCCTGCACCTATTGTCTATTGTCTATGGTGACAGGGAGAACGTATAAACTCCATACAGACAGCACCCGTGGTCAGGATCGAACCCGGGTCTCTGGCGCTGTGAGGCAGCAACTCTACCGCTGCACCACCATGCATAGAAACATAGAAAATAGGTGCAGGAGTAGGCCATTCGGCCATTCGAGCCTGCACCGCCATTCAATATGATCATGGCTGATCATCCAACTCAGTATTCTGTACCTGCCTTCTCTCCATACCCCCTGATCCCTTTAGCCACAAGGGCCACATCTAACTCCCTCTTAAATATAGCCAATGAACTGGCCTCAACTACCTTCTGTGGCAGAGAGTTCCAGAGATTCACCACTCTCTGTGTGAAAAAAAAATTCTCATCTCGGTCCTAAAGGATTTCCCCTTTACCCTTAAACTGTGACCCCTTGTCCTGGACTTCCCCAACATCGGGAACAATCTTTCTGCACCTAGCCTGTCCAACCCCTTAAGAATTTTGTAAGTTTCTATAAGATCCCCCCTCAATCTTCTAAATTCTAGTGAGTACAAGCCGAGTCTATCCAGTCTTTCTTCATATGAAAGTCCTGACATCCCAGGAATCAGTCTGGTGAACCTTCTCTGTACTCCCTCTATGGCAAGAATGTCTTTCCTCAGATTTGGAGACCAAAACTCTACGCAATACTCCAGGTGTGGTCTCACCAAGACCCTGTACAACTGCAGTAGAACCTCCCTGCTCCTACACTCAAATCCTTTTGCTATGAAAGCCAACATACCATTCGCTTTCTTCACTGCCTGCTTCACCTGCATGCCTACTTTCAATGACTGGTGTACCATGACACCCAGGTCTCGTTGCATCTCCCCTTTTCCTAATCGGCCACCATTTAGATAATAGTCTACTTTCCTGTTTTTGCCCCCAAAGCAGATAACCTCACATTTATCCACATTATACTGCATCTGCCATGCATTTGCCCACTCACCCAGCCTATCCAAGTCACCTTGCAGCCTCCGAGCATCCTCCTCACAGCTAACACTGCCCCCCAGCTTCGTGTCATCTGCAAACTTGGAGATGTTGCAGCCTTATATAGTGTACTGGGCTATCAACTTAGATCTCCAGTTTAGGGTTTTAGCTTTAGTGACACAAGTCCAATAATTCTCCTATAATTAATTCTGCTGAACACTGAAACCATTCATCATTATGCATGTTATGTCTATCTTTGCATATCTTACACGCATTCTTTTTTAAATTACGTGTTGGTACCTGTTGTGAATTACCAGATTTGCAGCCTCTTTCAGCTTGCTTTTTAAATATTCTGCCCAGATGGATATGAAGAGCCACATTTAGAGTATTAATAATAATAATAATAGATTTTATTTATATAGCGCTTTTCAGGACTCAATGTCGCTTTACATTGAGAGTCAGGAATAAACAAAACAAAATAGAGCAGTAAGACAGAGATGCAAAGGGGAGGGGAACATGGGACTAAGGGTATGCAGAGGTGAAGAGATGGGTCTTGAGGCGGGACTGGAAGATGGTGAGGGACTCAGAATTTCGGACCAGTTGTGGGAGGGAATTCCAGAGCCTGGGAGCTGCCCTGGAGAAGGCTCTGCCTCCAAAAGTGCAGAGGTTTGATTTCGGAGTGGAGAGGAGACCAGCTGATGTGGATCTGAGGGACCGTGAGGGTTGGTAGGGGGAGAGGAGGTCAGTGAGATAAGGGGGGGGGGGCAAGTTGTTGAGGGCTTTGTAGGTGAGGACCAGGATTTTGTAGGTGATCCGGTGGGAAATGGGAAGCCAGTGAAGTTCTTTGAGAACTGGGGTGATGTGGTGCCAGGATTTGGTGTGGGTGATGAGTCGGGCGGCTGCATTCTGGACCAGTTGGAGTCGGTTGATGCTGCTGGAATTGATTCCAAAGAGAAGAGAGTTACAGTAGTCCAGTCGGGAGGAGATGAAGGCATGGATGAGTCTTTCAGCAGCGGGGGGTGTGAGAGAGGATCTGATTTTGGCAATGTTGCGGAGGTGAAAAAATGATGTTTTGACAACATGGCGGATGTGAGGCTCAAGGGAGAGGGTTGAGTCAAAGATCACGCCAAGGTTGCGTGCCTGAGGAGATGGGGAGACAGTGGTGCCGTCAATAGTGAGAGTGGGGTTGTTAATTTTAGTGAGTGTTGATTTGGAGCCAATGAGGAGAAATTCTGTTTTGCTACTGTTTAATTTAAGGAAGTTGAGTTGCATCCAAGATTTGATGGCTGATAGGCAGGAGTTGATATGGGGGAGAGGGGGGGTGGTGGGGGGACTTGGTGCTGAGATTGTCTAAGACTATTGTCTAAGAAAGAACTGCAGATGCTGGAAAAATCGAAGGTACACAAAAAATGCCGGAGAAACTCAGCGGGTGAGGCAGCATCTATGGAGCGAAGGAATAGGCGACGTTTCGGGTCGAGACCCTTCTTCAGACTGATGTGGGGGGGGCGGGAAAAAGAAAGGAAAAGGTGGAGACAGTGGGCTGTGGGAGAGCTGGGAAGGGGAGGGGAAGGAGGGAGAAAGCAAGGACTACCTGAAATTGGAGAAGTCAATGTTCATACCGCTGGGGTGTAAACTCAGTTCCGGGCACCATGTTATAGGAGGGATGTTGTCAAGCTGGAAAGGCTGCATGAAAGATTTAGGAGGATGTTTAGCAGGACTAGAGGATGTGAGCTACAGGGAGAGGTTGAGTAGGCTGGGTCTCTATTCCTTGGAGCGCAGGAGGATGAGGGGTGATCTTATAGAGGTGTACAAAATCATGAGAGGAATAGATCGGGTAGACGCACAGAGTCTCTTGCTCAGAGTAGGGGAATCGAGGACCAGAGGACATAGGTTTAAGGTGGAGGGGAAGAGATTGAATAGGAACCTGAGGGGTAACATTTTTAACACAAAGGGTGGTGGGTGTATGGAACGAGCTGCCAGAGCAGGTAGTTGAGGCTGGGACTATCTCAATGTTTAAGAAACAGTTGATCAGGGACAGGTTTGGAGGGACATGGGCCAAACGTGGGCAGGTGGGACTAGTGTGGCTGGGACATGTTGGCCGGCGTGGGCAAGTTGGGCCGAAGGACCTGTTTCCACGCTGTATCACTCTGTGACACGAAGTCTTTATTTTGTTTCCCCCTTTCTCCTTCAAAACCAATTTCACCCAGCGAGACGGAATGAGCCCGTCTCATTGACAATAGTTCTCAGCCCACAGCTCTGTTTCTTTGTGCGCTCAATATAAAAGCTCCTGACTGAATCTTAACCTGGTCAAATTGGAGCTCATACAGTTCAATTCACAATGATGGAGATGAAGCAAATTGCTGCAATATTTGTCTGGCTGCTTCCCTCATTCGATAAGTAACCATTAGATTGCCTGCCCAGGCATCGTTAAAGCCGGGGTAATGTTATTTGTAATAGAAAAAATCACATGTGGTTAAAGTGCACATTGTCAGATTTTATTAGAGGCCATTTTGGTTTCACCATGTAGAAATTACAGCTGTGTTTATACATAGTCCTCCCCCTCCCCCCATTTCAGGGCACCGTAATGTTTGGGACACATGGCTTCACAGGTGTTTGTAATTGCTCAGGTGTGTTTCATTGCCTCCTTAATGCAGGTATAAGGGAGCTCTCAGCACCTAGTCTTTCCATCACCTTTGTACATCAGTTTATGAAAGTAAGCATGCAGGTACAGCAGGCAGTGAAGAAAGCGAATGGCATGTTGGCCTTTATAACAAGAGGAATCGAATATAGGAGCAAAGAGGTCCTTCTGCAGTTGTACAGAGCCCTAGTGAGACCACACCTGGAGTATTGTATTCCGAATTTGAGGAAGGACGTTCTTGCTATTGAGGGAGTGCAGCGTAGGTTTACAAGGTTAATTCCCGGGATGGCGGGACTGTCATATGCTGAGAGAATGGAGCAGCTGGGCGCCTTGTACACTCTGGAGTTTAGAAGGATGAGGGGGAATCTCATTGAAACATATAAGATTGTTAAGGGCTTGGACACGCTAGAGGCAGGAAACATGTTCCGGATGTTGGGGGGAGTCCAGAACCAGGGGCCACAGTTTAAGAATAAGGAGTAAGCCATTTAGAACGGAGACGAGGAAACACTTTTTCTCACAGAGAGTGGTGAGTCTGTGGAATTCTCTGCCTCAGAGGGCGGTGGAGGCAGGTTCTCTGGATGCTTTCAAGAGAGAGCTAGATAGGGCTCTTAAAGATAGCGGAGTCAGGGGATATGGGGAGAAGGCAGGAACGGGGTACTGATTGGGGATACATAGATACATAGATACATAGAAAATAGGTGCAGGAGTAGGCCATTCGGCCCTTCGAGCCTGCACCGCCATTCAATATGATCATGGCTGATCATCCAACTCAGTATCCCGTACCTGCCTTCTCTCCATACCCCCTGATCCCTTTAGCCACAAGGGCCACATCTAACTCCCTCTTAAATATAGCCAATGAACTGGCCTCAACTACCCTCTGTGGCAGAGAGTTCCAGAGATTCACCACTCTCTGTGTGAAAAAGTTTTTCCTCATCTCGGTCTTAAAGGATTTCCCCCTTATCCTTAAGCTGTGACCCCTTGTCCTGGACTTCCCCAACATCGGGAACAATCTTCCTGCATCTAGCCTGTCCAACCCCATAAGAATTTTGTACGTTTCTATAAGATCCCCTCTCAATCTCCTAAATTCTAGCGAGTATAAGCCAAGTCTATCCAGTCTTTCTTCATATGAAAGTCCTGACATCCCAGGAATCAGTCTGGTGAACCTACTCTGCACTCCCTCTATGGCTATAATGTCCTTCCTCAGATTTGGAGACCAAAACTGTACGCAATGCTCCAGGTGTGGTCTCACCAAGACCCTGTACAACTGCAGTAGAACCTCCCTGCTCCTATACTCAAATCCTCTTGCTATGAAGGCCAACATACCATTCGCTTTCTTCACTGCCTGCTGCACCTGCATGCCTACTTTCAATGACTGGTGTACCATGACACCCAGGTCTCGCTGCATCTCCCCATTTCCTAATCGGCCACCATTTAGATAATAGTCTGCCTTCCCGTTTTTGCCATGATGATGCCAGGCGATGACGCAATGATGATCAGCCATGATCACATTGAATGGTGGTGCTGGCTCGAAGGGCCGAGTAGCCTACTCCTGCACCTATTGTCTGTTGTCTTACACCAAGGGCCATCAAGCTAATCATTTAACCCACCGGGTCAGCCTCCGGATGGCGCAGTGGTTAGATCACAGGACAAGCGCTGCGGAAGTCTTGACTGAAATCCAGAGATGGGAGTTCAAATCCCACCACAGACCTGGTAATCGGCAGGGCGTAGAGTGTGGGAAACAGGCCCTTCGGCCCAACTTTCCCATGCAGACCAACAAGTAATTTAAAAAAGAATGCGTGGAAGATAATGCAAAGATAGACACCACATTAGTGGGGGTGTCGGGTGTTATGGGGAGAAGGCAGGGGAGTGGGGTTGGGAGGGAGAGATAGATCAGCCATGATTGAATGGTGGAGTAGACTTGATGGGCCGAATGGCCTCATTCTACTCCTATCACTTATGACCTTATTACAAAGTGCTGGAGTAACTCGGCGTGCCAGGGCAGCATCTCTGGAGAAAAAGAAGGGGCGGCGTTTCGGGTCGGGACTCTTCTCCAGCTGGTGAAAGTAGAGGGAGGGGTGTAGGGGGAGGGGGAGGAACTGGAGGTAGGAGAAGGCCAGAACAAAGCAGGGCCAGCAACAGATGACCAAGGAAGGGTGGAGCCCACAATGGCCCCTTGTTGGAGCGGCAGTGTTTCGTTGACTGCATCAGCCCTTCCTGCACCATAGATCTGATTCTCCTCCACCAAGAGATCATAAGTGATAGGAGCAGAATGAGGCCATTCGGCCCATCAAGTTTCGATCCGAAACATCACCCATTCCTGCTCTCCAGGGATGCTGCCTGTCCCGCTGAGTTACTCCAGCTTTTTATGTTGTATTGCTTGAACTGGAGACCAAGAATCAATCAGCCTTGAGGGAAGGTCTTTGCCTTAATGGTGTATTTCACATTTTTTTACCTGAGTGATAGGGTTATGATCGGGCCGAATGTCCCAATTCTGCTCAGAAGGTCATAAGGTCTTAAATGATAGGAGCAGAATCAGGCCATTCGGCCCATCAAGTCTACGCCATTCAATCATGGCTGATCTATCTCTCCCTCCTAACCCCATTCTCCTGCCTTCTCCCCATCTCCCCTGACACCCGTACTAATCAAGAATCTGTCTATCTCTGCCTTACAAATATCCACTGACTTGGCCTCCACAGCCTTCTGTGGCAAAGAATTCCACAGATTCACCGCCCTCTGGCTAAATAAATTCCTCCTCATCTCCTTCCGAAAGGAACGTCCTTTAATTCTGAGGCTGTGACCTCTGGTCCTGGACTATCCCACTAGTGGAAACATCCTTTCCACATCCACTCTATCCAAGCCTTTCACTATTCGGTACGTTTCAATGAGGTCCCGCCTCATCCTTCTCATCTGCAGCGATAACAGGCCCAGTGCCGTCAAACGCTGGTGAGATGCCTGTGCTGCTGAAACCAAATGCTGCAGATCCCACTTGGTATTGTGGACGTGTTTAAGGTCGAGATCTATTATCTGTGCTGCAGTATTTTACACGTTCAGTTACAGAAGCAACAAACAGTGCAGCACATTCAGCACTGTTTACGTAGCTCGCTAGCGGGCATTGACAGGCAGTATTCTCACAAGGACTATGACTGTTTTAGAAGGCTATATCGCTGGATGCGCTGGCTTCCAGCTTCTCCAGACCCACTTTCAGGGAGTGCAGCGTAGGTTCACCAGGTTAATTCCCGGGATGGCGGGACTGTCATATGCTGAGAGAATGCAGCGGCTGGGCTTGTATACTCTGGAATTTAGTAGGATGAGAGGGTATCTTATTGAAACAAATAAGATTATTAAGCGTTTGGACACGCTAGAGGCAGGAAACATGTTCCCGATGTTGGGGGAATCCAGAACCAGGGGCCACAGTTTAAGAATAAGGGGTAAGCCATTTAGAACAGAGATGAGGAAAAACTTTTTCACTCAGAAAGTTGTGAGTCTGTGGAATTCTCTGCCTCAGAGGGCGGTGGAGGCCGGTTCTCTGGATACTTTCAAGAGAGAGCTAGATAGAGCTCTTAAAAATAGCGGAGTCAGGGGATGTGGGGAGAAGGCAGGAACGGGGTACTGATTGGGGATGATCAGCCATGATCACATTGAATGGCGGTGCTGGCTTGAAGGGCCGAATGGCCTACTCCTGCACCTACTGTCTATTGACTATTGTCACTCCATCGACCCTCTCCTCCATCAGCAGCTGAGGATAGGTCACAAGGCACCAAGTGCTGGAGAAACACAGCACTAACCCAAGGGCGTATGGTGGGTGTATGGAACGAGCTGCCAGAGGAGGTAGTTGAGGCAGGACTATCCTAACATTTCAGAAACAGTTAGAAAGTAACATGGATAGGACAAGTGTAACTAGGACATGTTGGCCGGTGTGGACAAGTTGGGCCGAAGGACCTGTTTCCAGTTGTGTCTTCTTCTTGCGAATGAAACATAAACCAAAGGAATAGTTAGATCTCAAGCCGGGTGTTGAGCAGCCAGGTTGTTGTCTCTGTTGGCGTCAATGTCTGCCAGGCCCTGACAGAGCTCCATTTGGTGGGTGGTAGAGCGGGCACCCAGAGATGACATGGTTGGCTGCCTGTTGTTCTGCTCCGCATTCACAGGCTGGGCTCTGGCGGAGCCCCCATCTATCTCCACACGCTGGCGTTGAAACGCCCAACTCCAGTACCAAGTCTGTTGAGCTTCACCCATGCTTCACTGGGGAGGTCAGACCCTGGACAGCTTTTATCTGGTGAAGAGGCGTAGCTGTGTAATGGAGATGAGGTTGCCTTCCACTCCTGTGACCACACGGTGGCTATCCAGTGGGCTTTTGTCTCAGTTGGCTGGATGGATGCTAGGAGTTGTTTCCCATGTGGAGCAAAGGGGTGTCGGGACTTGTGTCGGGGTGGCTTCTGCTCTCTGCTGATATAGCAGAGGCCACTCTATGATTCTATTAGTAGTAACAATGTGTGTGAGACCGTAATCTATCGCTGGTTGCCTGGTGCAATTAAATGTTCGGATGCCAGGATTCACGAATTTCAGCCATCTGTTTTGATTCCTTTGAACTAGAAAGAAAAATACAATTGCATAATTGTTATTTGCTGAAGCAGTTGCCAGATTAAACTATTAAGAGGTAATTCTATTTTTCACACATTGTCTTGGGAATTAGGAACTGAATTTTGTTCCAGGTATTTGCCGAAAGCATCCTTGACTTTGATTAGCTTTGTCTTCGATGCTGGATGGCGCGGTGGCTCAGCGGGTAGAGCCGCTGCCTCAGGGTGCTGGAGACCCGTGTTCGATCCTGACCTCGGGTGCTGCCTGATGCGTGGGGTTTGCACGTTCTCCCTGTGACCGGCTGCTCCGGTTCCCTCCCGCATCCCAAAGACGTGCGGGTTTGTAGATTAATTTTTACTCTGTAAACTCGCCCCATCGTGTGGAGGGAGTGGATGAGAAAGTGGGGTAACGTTGAGCCAGTGTGAACAGGTGATCGATGGTCGGCGTGGACTCGGTGGGCCGAAGGGCCCGTTTCCATGCTGCATCTCTAAACTAATCCGTTTGGGTGGCAGGGTGATGCCGCAGAGGGAAAGTTGCCGCCTCTCAGCGCTAGAGACCCGAGTTCGATCCTAACTACAGGTGCTTGTCTGTACCGAGTTTGTACCTTCTCCCCGTGACCTGCGTGGGTTTACTCCGGGTGCTCCGGTTTCCTCCCACACTCCAAGACATACAGGTTTATAGGCTAATTGACTTGGTATAATTGTAAATAGTCCCCAGTGTGTGTAGGGTAGTGCTAGTGTGCGGGGATCGCTGGGCCGGCGTGGGCTCGGATAAGGAGTACGCCGTTTAGAACGGAGACGAGGAAACACTTTTTCTCACAGAGAGTTGTGAGTCTGTGGAATTCTCTGCCTCAGAGGGCGGTGGAGGCCGGTTCTCTGGATACTTTCAAGAGAGAGCTAGATAGGGCTCTTAAAGATAGCAGAGTCGGGGGATATGGGGAGAAGGCAGGAACGGGGTACTGATTGGGGATGACCAGCCATGATCACATTGAATGACGGTGCTGGCTCGAAGCACCTACTCCTGCACCTATTGTCTATTGTCTATTGACCCGGTGGGCCGAAGGGCCTGTTTCCGCGCTGTATCTCTGAACTAAATTCAACTAAACTTTAAGTAACACAGTAGAATTTCACACGGTACGTCTGGTAAACCACAAGGTATTACTTCAAATTGACTGACGACTGTATCATCATATAACAACATTTCTAAACCTGATGTTGGCATCGTGATAAGTTTCTGTGTTGACAGTCACAATGAAATGAAGTGATTCTTGGTAAGGCGAGCATTGAAAAATGTGTGAGCTTACAATGTTAACTAACAGTGATTGTATGGCTGTCTTTGGTTGCACTAAGGACTTCAAGCATTTTTATACTAGCATTAGGGTTATTCATTTATTGATTTTTTAATTTTATTATATGTTACCTATGAGTACGTGCTCTATTGTCATTTAATATCACAATAGACAATAGTTGCAGGAGTAGGCCATTCGGCCCTTCGAGCCAGCACCGCCATTCAATGTGATCATGGCTGATCATCCCCAATCAGTACCCCGTTCCTGCCTTCTCCCCATATCCCCTGACTCCTCTATTTTTAAGAGCCCCATCTAGCTCGCTCTTGAAAGCATCCAGAGAACCTGCCTCCACCGCCCTCTGAGGCAGAGAATTCCACCGACTGAGGCAGAGAATTCCACAGACGATTAAATATTCTTTACTTTTGATAAGCTCTTATTGTAATAGTCCCAGCCTCATCTACCCCCTCCGGCAGCTCGTTCCATGCACCCACCACCCTTTGTGTGGAAAAAAAAAATCCTGTTAAGATTTTCCCCTCTCACCCTAAACCCATGTCCTCTGGTTCTCGATTTCCTTACTCTGGGTAAATGACTATTCCTCTCATGATTTTGTACACCTCTACAAGATCGCCCCTCATCCTCCTGCGCTCCAGGGAATAGAGTCCCAGCCTGCTTGACCGCTCGGGGCCCTCGAGTCCTGGCAACATCCTGGCAAAATCCTTTCTCCAACCTTTCCAGCTTCTAGATGACTATTTTGCCATTCAACAGGAACATTCCAGGTGGACTTGCTCATTCCCAGTAAAAAAATCAGTCAATTCCCAGCATTTTTCTTTAAATTCTACATCTTAAACTGATCATCTTTGGCCTCTGTACATGAAACAATAGTAACAGGAATCAATTATTCCAATCGAAAATTGATTTAGTTTAGTTTAGAGATACAGCGTGGAAACAGGCCCTTCGGCCCACTGAGACCGCGCCGACCAGCGATCCCTGCGCGCTAACACTACCCTACACGCACGAGGGGACAATTTTACATTTACGCCAAGCCAATTAACCTGAAAACCTGTACGTCTTTGTAGTGCATGAGGAAACGGAAGATCTTGGAGTTTAGCTTAGAGATACAGCGCGGAATCAGGCCCCTTCGGCCCACCGAGTCCGAACCGACCAGCGATCCCCGCACACTAACACTATCCTGTACATTAGGGACAATTTACAATTATTCCAAGCCAATTAACCTACAAACCCGCACGTCTTTGGAGTGTGGGAGGAAACGGGAGCACCCGGAGAAAACCCATGCAGGACATGGGGGGAATGTACAGACAAGCACCCGTAGTCAGGATCGAACCCAGGTCTCTGGCGCTATGAGGCAGCAGCATTACTGCCATGCCACCGTGCCGCCCATAATTAATTTGATTAAAAGCAATAATTGTCAATTAACCTACAAACCCGCACGTCTTTGGGATGTGGGTGGAAACCGGAGCACTTAGTCACTGGTATAATTGAGGCTTTTGACGCAGTACTGTTAAAATGGTGTTTATTTATAAGCAATCCCAGAGTTTGTTGGTATTAGTGATTTTTTTTTCTCTTTACAGTTTTATTGATGTTAGTCTCCAGCGTACTATAAATAGCATCAAGTAACCCCCTTTACAACGTGAATCATTTAAGGTTTATTTAAGGTATTGTGTACAAATTCATGAGAGGGATAGATTGCGAACAGGCCCGGAATCTCTTGGCCAGAGTAGGGGAATCGAGGACCAGAGGACATAGGTTTAAGGTGAAGGGGAAAAGATTTAATAGGAACCTGAGAGGTCACTTTTTCACACAAAGGGTGGTGGGTGCATGGACCAAGCTGCCGGAGGAGGCAGTTGGGGCAGGGACTATCGCAACATGGATAGTACAGGTTTAGCAGGATATGGGCCTAATGCAGGCAGGTGGGACTAGTGTAGATGGGACATGTTGGTCCGAGTGGGAAAGTTGGGCCGAGGGGCCTGTTTCCAAATTTTAACACTCTATGGCTCCATGAGAGGACATTCTACTGCTAATGACAGACACAAAAAGCTGGAGTAACTCAGCGGGACAGGCAGCATCTCTGGAGAGAAGGAACGGGTGAGGTTTCGGGTCGAGACCCTTCTTCAGTCTGAGTACCCCAGCACTTTGCATCCGTCTTCGGTTTAAACCTCCATCTGCAGTTCCTTGCTACACATTTCTGCTGCTCATGGTTGGGATTCAGGTTCAGGTTTAGGTTCATTATTGTAACATAGACCGAGATACAGGGAAAAGCGTTTGTTTGCATGCTCAAGATGGCACGGTGGTGCAGCCCGTATAGCCGCTATCTCACCGCGCCAGAGACCCAAGTCCGATTCTGACCACGGGTGCTGTTTGTGTGTGTGTGTGTGTGTGTGGAGTTTGCACGTTCTCACTGTGACCGCGTGGGTTTCCTCCAGGTGCTCCGGTTTCCACCCACATCCCAAAGACGTGCTGGTTTGTAGGTTAATTGACTTCAGTAAATTGTCCTCAATGTATGGGTAGGTATTTCATTGTCCCATCCGGGACATATGACAATAAAACACTCTTGAGTCTTAACTAAACTAAACTAACGACCCTGATGTAATAAATCCCAGCCCAATCACAGTTGCCAGCTGCCTGCCCATATTTCCATCATCAATTCAGTTTAGTTTATTGTCACGTGTAACGAGGTACAGTGAAAAGCTTTAGTTGCGTGCTAACCAGCCAGCGGAAAGACAACACATGATTATGATCGAACCATCCGCAGTGTACAGATACAGGATAAGGGAAATAAGAAATGTAGCAGATTTAAGCGTGTGGCGCGATTGTAATATGCGATTGACGATCTGCTTCTGCGGCTAGAATGCAAATGGTCGCCTGGGTTGGTCGCCATCTTGGAAGCATTAGATTTGGGTCCTTGTGTCACCCACCCATGCAACATACTGGCAACATTTACAATGCGCCTTCCGATGCAGGTGACTGGACAGCAGCTTATACAAGGGCGGCAGGGTGGCACAGCGGTAGAGTTGCTGCCTCACAGCGCCAGAGACCCGGGTTCGATCCCGACTACGGGCGCTGTCTGTACGGAGTTTGCATGTTCTCCCCGTGACCTGCGTGGGTTTTCTCCGAGACCTTCGGTTTCCTCCCGCACTCCAAAGACCTACAGGTTTGTAGGTTAATTGGCTTGGTGTACACGTAAAAATGTCCCTCGTGTGTGTTGGATAGTGTTAGTGTTCGTGGTCAGCATCGAACCTGGGTCTCTGGCGCTGCGAGGCAGCAACTCTACCGCTGAGCTGCCCTTAAGAGCTGGTCTCACCTATATCTGTATGTATGTATGTATGTATCTATCTATCTGTGTAGACACAAAATCCTGGAGTAATTCAGCGGGTGAGGCATCATCTCTGGAGAGAAGGAATGGGTGACGTTTTGGGTCGAGACCCTTTATTCAGAGTGAATGTCCCTAGTGGGTGTAGGATAGTGTAAATGTGCTGGGATCTCTGGTCAGCGCGGACTTGGCGGGCCGAAGGGCCGGTTTCCACGCTGTATCTCTAAACTAAACTAAACTAAACAATTTCTGCATTTTGGAATATTTCTTTTTTGAGACAAAATGCACTGTTGGCACTTTTTAGAGCCAGTGCAGTTTTATATTGATGTATAAAAACAGCTCCACAGTTTTAAAGTAGGTCCCTAGCGATATTTAGTTATTCATGGAAAAAAAAAACCCCAAAGAAAACTCAAGAATAAGCGATTCGTTTAGTTTCGTTGAGTTTAGAGATACATCGTGGAAGCCGGCCCTTTGGCTAACCCAGTTTTATATATGCCTTATATAAGGTGAGGCTATAGAGGTATATGATATCATGAGGGGAATCTATAAGGTGGATGCACAGAATATTTTACCCACATGTTTTGTGCGGGTGTCAGGGGTTGTGGGGAGAAGGCAGGGGAATGGGGTTGGGAGGGAGAGATAGATCAGCCATGATTGAATGGCGGAGTAGACTTGGTGGGCCGAATGTCTGTACGGTGTGGAATTCTCTGCCACGGAAGGCAATGGAGGCCAATTGATTGGATGTTTTCAGGAGAGAGTTCGATTTAGTTCTTCGGGCTAACGGAATCAAGGGATATGGGGGAAAAAGCTGGAACAAGGTACTGATTTAGGATGATCAGCCATGATCATATTGAATGGCGGTGCTGGCTCAAAGGGCCGAATGGCATACTCCTGCACCTATTTACTATGATTCTATGTTTGTTTGAATGGCCGAATTCTGCTCCTATCACTTATGAACTGATGACATAGGTTTAAGATGAGAGGGGAAAGATACAACTGATATTTTATTATCGCATGTGAACTCTTTGTTTGTGAGTACCGTACACAAGGTATGCAAAGAGTCGCTACGTAAAGGGCACCGACAATGTTATAAAGTGTTCAATTGGGTCCCCAATGGTCCCCCTTTATTCTTGCCACCTCTCCACGCTGGAGCCCCCTTTGTTCTCTCAGAGGCGCCACCTCAACTGACCCCTGGCACTTACGCGGGCCCTTCTGACCTCTGACCTGAGGGGCAACTCATCTGGGACAAGTTGGCAGAGGCGATAGTTGGGATGGGTACTAACAGAGGTGTTCTTGATTAATGTGCCACACACATACACACACACACGCATACACACATACGCGCGCACACGCACACGCGCACATACACACACACACAGACACACACGTGCGCGCGCACACACACACACACACACACACACACACACACACACACACACACACACACACATTGCAAGCTCCTGAATAATTCACAAAGGTTCATGAGTTCACAAGTGAGAGGTTATGGGGAAAAGGCAGGATAATGAGGTTAGGAGGGAGAGATAGATCAGCCATGATTGAATGGCGGAGTAGACTTGATGGGCCGAATGGCCTATTTCTACACCTATCACTTATGATCTTATGAAGGGCCTGTTGCAAGCTGTATCTCTAGACTGAACTAAAGCAAACTAAAAGATATAAAGCAACGCTGATCATATTGGATGGAATTGCAAACGCAGCATATTTTATTCTCCTTGTAGAAATCCACGTTAAGACACGGTTTTTAACCTTAAACTGTTCAGACAAGAGCTGCGATTGTTGTGTCTGCTGCTATCAACATTTCAAAGCAACAGCAAGGGTGGAGATTCAATATGGTAGACAAAAATGCTGGAGAAACTCAGCGGGTGCGGCAGCATCTATGGAGCGAAGGAAATAGGCAACGTTTTGGCCCGAAACCCTTTGGGTTTCGACCCGAAACATTGCCTATTTCCTTTGGGTTTCGGCCTGAAACGTTGCCTATTTCCTTCGCTCCATAGATGCTGCCACACCCGCTGAGTTTCTCCAGCATTTTTCTCTACCTTCGATATTTCCAGCATCTGCAGTTCCTTCTTGGAGATTCAACATAGCAGCATTGGACGGTGACAAGCTTCATTTATCATCAGCTTAGTTCTGCAGTTCTGAAGCAGATTGATTTGGAGTTATTTCCTTTGCTTAAATATGAACATGTTCATTGGGTCACTGCTACTCTAACGTCATATCGGCACTGAGCAGTGTTTTTTTTTGCTTAGCTCGCACATGTATTTGGGGAAGGATGTGCCGGCTCTGGAGAATGTCCAGCGGAGGTTTTACAAGTATGATCCCAGGAATGAGTGGGTTAACCTATGACCAGCGTTTGATGGCACTGGGGCCTGTACTCGCTGGGGTTTAGAAGGATGAAGGGTATGAACCTCTTTGAAACTTCCCGAACAGTGAAAGGCCTGGATATTCTGAAGAAGGGTATCGACCCGAAACGCCACCCATTCCTTCTCTCCACAGATGCTGCCTGTCCCACTGAGTTACTCCAGCTTTTCGTGTCTATCTTCTGGATAGAGTGGATGTGGAGAGGATTTTTCCACTAGTGGTCGGGTCCAAGACCACAGGTCGCAGGACTAAAGGGCTTTCCTTCAGGAAGGAGATGAGGAGGAATTTCTTTAGTCAGAGGGTGGTGAATCTGTGGAATTCATTGCCACAGAAGGCCGTGGAGGCCAAGTCAGTGGATATTTTTAAGGTGGAGATAGATAGATTCTTGATTAGTACGGGTGTCAGGGGTTATGGGGAGAAGGCAGGAGAATGGGGTTAGGAAGGAGAGATAGATCAGCCATGATCGAATAGCAAAGCAGATTTTGATGGGCTAATTCTGCTCCTAACACTTATGATCATGTGACCTTATGATTGAATGGCGGAGTAGACTTGATGGGCCGAATGGCCTAATTCTGCTCCCATCACGTATGATTGCTCGGCTCCACCATTCCAGTCAAAATCTCTACACCTTTGTCAACCCCCCAGTCCAATCTTTAACCCCCCCCCCCCAATCTCACTGCAGAGTTAAGTAAAAGCTGCCTGATTTGATTCTGCCCCACTAATCACGTCTTGTGATGCTTCACTTTAACTGTTAATTACGTCCTCACTGTTCAAATTCAATTAGCGGGGCTGAGCGGAGGGACTAGTTCCGTGAATTACGATCCAGTCTCTTGCCTGGCGGCCTGTAAGGAGAATGCACCAGCCCTTCGCGGGAATGGTTTACTGGAGTTTGACTTGCCTCCCCGCAGGAGACTGCAAACCATCTGTGCCGCGGTGAGGATTGCCAATCCACACAGCTAGACAACCAGCCTCGGCTACACTATAGTTTCGTTTAGAGATACAGCGCGGAAACAGGCCCCTCGGCCCACCGAGTCCGCGCCGACCAGCGATCGCCCCGCACACCGACACACACTTGGGGACAATTTAAAGCCCTGTCCCACGGTACGAGTTCATTCCAAGAGCTCTCCCGAGTTTAAAAAAAAATCAAAACTCGTGGTAAGCACGGAGAATGAACGTAGCGGGTACGTCGGAGCTCGGGGACGTCTCTTAGCGCTAACGGCAGGTACTCGGGAAGACTCGCTAACGGCAGGTAAGCACGGGAAGACTCGTGAAGATTTTTCAACAAGATGAAAAATGTCCACGAGAGCCCCGAGTACCGACGAGTGGCCATTACCGTAAATCTCAGAGTTTGAATCAGGGCAAACTCGGGAGAGCTCTTAAAATGAAATCGTACCGTGGGACAAGGGGTTTTACACGTGCAGCAAGCCAATTCACCTGCAGACCCTGCACGTCTCTTTGGAGTGTGGGAGGAAACTGGAGCACCCGGAGAAAACCCACGCAGGTCAGGGGGAGAACGTGCAAACTCCACGCAGACAGCACCCGGATCGAACCCCGGCCTCCGAAGCTGCGAGCGCTGTAAAGCAGCAACTGTGCCGCTGCGCCTCCGTGCCGCCCCCCTGAGTCTCCAATAGTTCACGAATAACAGCCTTCTGTTATTGTTCTTATTGCACCTGCCGGGGGTGAGACTGGTCCTTGATGATGCTGCTGGCCGTGCCGGGGATGTGTGAGGTATGAATGTAGTCGATGGGAGGGAGGTTGGTTTGTGTGATGGTCCGGGCTGCGTCCACAACTCTCTGCAATTTCTCGCACTTGGACGGAGCTGTTCCCAGACCAAGCCGTGGCCCATCCTTGACATATGATGAAAGAACGGGTCGACTGGTCGGTTCGGACTCGGTGGGCTGAAGGGCCTGTTTCCGCACTGTATCTCTAAACTAAACTAAACTAAAAGAAAAATCCCCTACCGACCTTGACCTCGACCTCGACCTCGACCTCTGCTTCGTCCAACAAGTTAATAGACCTCTGTCTGACATTTGAAACATAGAGGCATCATTATTTTTTGTGGATTGAGCACTTACACAAAGCCATAGTCACAGAGTGATCCAGCATGGAAACAGGCCTTTCGGCCCAACTTGCCCACACCGGCCAACATGTCCCAGCTACACCAGTCCCACCTGCCTGTGCTTGGTCCATATCCCTCCAAACCAGTCATATCCATGTTCCTGTCTGTTTCTTAAACGTTGGGATAGTCCCAGCCTCAACTACCTCCTCTGGCAGCTCGTTCCATACACCCACCACCCTCTGTGTAAAAACGTTACCCCTCAGATTCCTTTAAAATCTTTTCCCCTTCACCTTGAACCTTTGTCCGCTGGTCCTCGATTCCCCTACTCTGGGCAAAAGACTCTGAGCAAAAGTATTATTTGCAAATGATATTTTGGTCCAAACTCGGATTCAGTCGCATCAGTATTAGTCTTATGTGTTCCCTGGAGCAGAAATAAAGGATCGCAGAGAGTGTGCGTTGTATTTGTGCGGACAGTGTAGAAACCTATGAGGTTTAGTGATGTGTAGGAAGGAACTGCAGATGCTGATTCACACCGAAGATAGACACAAAATGCTGGAGTAACTCAGCGGGTCGGGCAGCATCTCTGGATAGAATGAATGGGTGACGTTTCAGGTCGAGACCCTTCTTCAGACTGAGAGACAGTCTGAATTCCCATTCCCACACTGACCTTTCTGTCCTGGGCCTCCTCCATTGTCAGAGTGAGGCCCAGCGCAAATTAGAGAAACAGCACCTCATATTTCTCTTCGGCAGCTTACACCCTAGCGGTATGAATATTGACTTCAAGTAACCCCTGCTTTCCCTCTCTGTCCATCCCTCCCCATCCTAGTTCTCTGAGTAGTTTGAATGTCCCCCTGATTAATTTTATCTCTGTTTGCCTCCTTGTCACCTTCCCCGAGCTGACAATGGTCTATTCGACATTTTCCTTCACCTTTGTCCCCTTTGATCTCTCGTTTTCACACCTTACCCTTCCATATTTTTCACACGGAGAGTTGTGAGTCTGTGGAATTCTCTGCCTCAGAGGGCGTTGGAGGCCGGTTCTCTGGATACTTTCAAGAGAGAGCTAGATAGGGCTCTTAAAGATAGCGGAGTCAGGGGATATGGGGAGAAGGCAGGAACGGGGGTACTGATTGGGGATGATCAGCCATGATCACATTGAATGGCGGTGCTGTCTCGAAGGGCCGAATGGCCTACTCTTACACCTATTGTCTATTGTCTATTGACTCGGTGGGCCGAAGTGCCTGTTTCCGCGCTGTATTAACTAAACTCAAGGGCTGAATGGTCTACTCCTGTTCCTATTGTCTATTGTCTGTTGTCATATCTCTGTATCTCCCTCTCCCCCAACTCTCAGTCTGAAGAAGGGTCTCAACCCAAAATGTCACCCATTCCTTCTCTCCAGAGATGCTGCCTGTTCCGCTGAGTTACTCCAGCATTTTAAGTTTAGTAAGCAGAAAGGTGCAATGTTTATATAACACAGGTTGACCTGAGATCTCCTCACCACATATATACAGCTTCATCAAATAAATAACATGGCCATTGACTGCACTTTGAAAGTAAATCCTAGTGCTCTGCAGGTGGAATTCGTCTCATTATAGCCAGTGATAGACTCAAAAAAGCTGGAGTAACTCAGCGGGACAGGCAGCATCTCTGGAGAGAAGGAATGGGTGACGTTTCGGTTTGTGTCTATCTTCGGTTTAAACCAGCATCTGCAGTTCCTACTCGTCATTGCCAGTGATGTACATTGCATGTAGCAAGGACACATATATGAGTTGAGTTTTAGTTTAGTTTGGTTCATGGGGGCCCGTCCCACCTACGCGATTTTTTTTCGGCGACTTGCCGGCACCCGTCATAGTCGCGGCAGGTTGCCGAAAGTTTTCAACATGTTGAAAATCCAGCGGGGACCAGAACAAGGTACGACTCTTTGGGCGACTGCTCACCACCATACAGGCTTCGTGCACCCCGCGACATGTCGTCAGGGTGTAGCCTGGACGGTCGTGAGTCGTCTCCTCTTTCGCCCAAAGAGTCGTCGCGTCTTTCTGGTCGCCGCTGGATTTTCAACGTGTTCCTTTCAGATGTTCCTTGAAGCCACCACTTCACTGCTCCTTGTCCCTGACCTCGTGGAGCGGTGACACAGTGTGTGTTGCTATCACTCAGTACAGAAGTTGAAATATTGTAGCGCATTGAAGCCACGATGTATCTGTGAATGTCTGTTGTTTACAAAACACTTTAATAGATCCTAATACAAATCCTGCCATGAACAAGGCTGGGTATATTTGTAACCTTTGTGGTGTGTGTGTGTGTGTGAGAGTGTCTTATGTATGTGTATGTCTGTGTGAGTCTGTGTGTGTGAGTCTGTGTGTGTGTGTATGTCTGTGTGAGTCTGTGTGTGTGTGTGTGTGTGTATGTAAGTGTCTGTGTGTGTGTGTATGTAAGCGTCTGTGTGTGAGTCTGTGAGTATGTCTGTGTGTGTGTGTGTGTGAGAGGGGCTTATGTATGTGTATGTCTGTGTGTGTGTGTGTGAGTCTGTGTGTGTGTGTATGTAAGTGTCTGTGTGAGTCTGTGTGTGTGTGTCTGTGTGTGTGTGTGTGAGTCTGTGTGTGTGTGTGAGTCTGTGTGAGTATGTCTGTGTGTCTGTGAGTCTGTGTGTGTGTGTGTGAGTCTGTGTGTGTGTGTGAGTCTGTGTGAGTATGTCTGTGTGTCTGTGAGTCTGTGTGTGTGTGTGTGTGTGTGTGAGAGGGGCTTATGTATGTGTATGTCTGTGTGTGTGTGAGTCTGTGTGTGTGTGTATGTAAGTATCTGTGTGAGTCTGTGTGTGTGTGTGAGTCTGTGTGAGTATGTCTGTGAGTCTGTGTGTGTGTGTGTGTGAGAGGGGCTTATGTATGGGTATGTCTGTGTGTGTGTGTGAGTCTGTGTGTGTGTGTATGTAAGTGTCTGTGTGAGTGTGTGTGTCTGTGTGTGTGTGTGTATGTAAGCGTCTGTGTGTGTGTGTGTGTGTGTGTGTGTGTGTGTGTGTGAGAGGCTTATGTATGTGTATGTCTGTGTGTGTGTGAGTCTGTGTGTGTGTATGTAAGTGTCTGTGTGAGTCTGTGTGTGTGTGTGTGTGTGTGTGTGTGTGTGTGTGTGTGTGTATGTAAGCGTCTGTGTGTGTGTGTGTGTGTGTGTGTGTGTGTGTGTGTGTGTGTGTGTGTGTGTGTGTGTGTGAGGGGCTTATGTATGTGTATGTCTGTGTGAGGCTGTGTGTGTCTGTGTATGTGTGTGTGAGAGTCTGTGTGTGTGTATGTGAGCGTCTGTGTGTGTGTCTGTGTCCTCGTGTGTGTGTGTGTGTGCGTGTCTGTCTGTATTTAGACTTTGAACTTTAGAGATACAGAGTGGAAACAGGCCCTTCAGCCCACCGAGCCCGCGCTGACCAGCGATCCCCCCGTACTATCCTACACACTAGGAACAATTTTACAATTTAAGTTACTGAAGATGATTGACCTACTAACCTATACATCTTTGGAGTTTGGGAGGAACCCCACGTGGTCACAGGGAGAACATGCAAACTCCGTGCAGACAGCACCCGTAGTCAGGATCGAACCCGGGTCTCTGACGCTGTAAGGCAGCAACTCTACCGCTGCGCCACCGTGCCGCCCTGCGTTCCACGTTCTAAATCTCTAGAGTGGGACTTGGCCCCCGAACCTTCTGACTCGGTGGCTACAAGGAATGGACAATATTGCTGCCGTTAATAACCAGCCCAACAGTCTTGGCTTCATCATTACGGGACCCGTGCTCTCACTCTCTCTCTCTCCGTGGGAGACACATATCCAGCTGTGGAACTTATCCACAAACAAACGCAAGATCAGATATGAATGACAGAAAAATCAAAGACAGGCCTTCAAATTATCCTGATCCAGATCTCCCACCGGGCACATGTTTCACAGCAGGAGATGTGCATGGACATGTATTACAAACTGAGGGAAAGATCATTTGGCTCAGGCTTAATCCCAATGCCAATTTTGATACGAAAAGACATCGATTTTTTTTATTTATGTGGTTCAACTCTTAGTTTAGTTCAGAAATACTACGCAGAAACAGGCCTCGGCCTACCTAATCTGACCAGCGATCGCCGCACATTAACACTACCCCCCCCCCCCCCCCGCACACAAGGGATGGGGTTGCCAACTTTCTCAAAAGGTCAAAACTGCCCTCGTCCCGTATTTGACCGCTACTACTCGGGTCGAGAGGACTGTCGGGTCGGAGCGCCGCGTCCGGCCCCGCCTCGCCCGCCCCGACGTAGTGCAGCCCATGGAGTGCAGCAGCAGCAGGAGCAGCGCCTTGCCCGTGGCCCCGTCGGTCGGTCGGCAGCCCGGCCAGCTGTCCGACCTCCGGATCTTCGCTTACCGCCGACACCACCACCACCACCCCTCCTTCTCACGGCCGGTCATCGGTTCATGAGTAGGATGGGGCGCTGGACTTTGCGCGTGGCCCCCGGGCCAAAACTCCTCAGCTGGCCCCGCCGACTGGGCTTTGTGTGCAGTCCAGCACCCGGGCCAACTCATCATTCACCCAGCCACGGACCAGTCGGTCAACGAATTGCCGTCGGGAATTTGTCCCGTATTTTGACCTTTTGTCCCTTATTTGGGAGTGAGAAAGTTGGCCACCCTAACTGTGGGCGAGGTGAAAACGAGTTACAGACAGTTACGACGTTGAAACTAGTAATGACGGGTGGGGGAGGGACGGGGAAAAACGGGATACATAGATACATAGAAAATAGGTGCAGGAGTAGGCCATTCGGCCCTTCAAGCCTGCACCGCCATTCAATATGATCATGGCTGATCATCCAACTCAGTATCCCGTACCTGCCTTCTCTCCATACCCCCTGATCCCTTTAGCCACAAGGGCCACATCTAACTCCCTCTTAAATATAGCCAATGAACTGGCCTCAACTACCCTCTGTGGCAGAGAGTTCCAGAGATTCACCACTCTCTGTGTGAAAAGGTTTTTCCTCATCTCGGTCCTAAAGGATTTCCCCCTTATCCTTAAGCTGTGACCCCTTGTCCTGGACTTCCCCAACATCGGGAACAATCTTCCTGCATCTAGCCTGTCCAACCCCATAAGAATTTTGTACGTTTCTATAAGATCCCCTCTCAATCTCCTAAATTCTAGCGAGTATAAGCCAAGTCTATCCAGTCTTTCTTCATATGAAAGACCTGACATCCCAGGAATCAGTCTGGTGAACCTTCTCTGCACTCCCTCTATGGCTATAATGTCCTTCCTCAGATTTGGAGACCAAAACTGTATGCAATACTCCAGGTGTGGTCTCACCAAGACCCTGTACAACTGGGAGCAAAGGGTTACGGGAAGTTTGAGTAATGTTTGTGTTTATCTTCGGTGTAAACCAGCATCTGCAGTTCCTTCCTACTTTGATTGCGTTTGTTTGTTTTTTTGTCTTAGATGTTGGTCTTCGGGAAGATGTCCTGACTGCTACGTCTGGCCACCTGTTGGAGACGGGTCGGGGAGCTGAGGACCAGGAGAGGGGTGAGAGGAGACGGGAGGGGGCTGTCGCTGCGAGTGTCGGCCACCCTCGCCCCGACCTCTTGCAGGCGGTGCTGCAGAAGAAGGACCTCCTCCAGCGGGAGTTTCGCCTCCTGCCGTCCGCCATTCCTGGGGGGCTACCCCTGCAGCGTCCCCCGCCGAGGCAGAGGTTTCCTTCCGCCATTCAGGCGGAGTCCTACGGCAAACGGATAACCGCGCTGGCCGCGCAGCTGGCGGACCCGTCTCCGTCTCCGTCTCCGTCTCCAGACGCCGACCCCCAGATGGGGAAGGAGAGGCCAGGAAGCGGGGAAGGTTCCGCCAACGTCGGGGAGGGAGAGCGCCGCGCCGTCTCGCCGCCGAGCCACGGCGATCGCCGGGCGACCCAACCCGGCCGCCGCGCCGCCCACCCGACCGTCGCCACCCCCGACGACTCCGACTCCAGAGAGGACGACCCACCGAGGGGGAGGTCCACCCCTCTTACCGACGGGCGCACGACCGCGCCGGCCACGGCTTCACCCGGCGAGAGCTCCGAGGCCGGCACGCTGGAGGCGGCGACCGGAGGAGGAGGAGGAGGGGGGGCTGGCGGCGTGGACACCAGCACCACCGTCACCATCATCACCACCACCGTGATCACCTCCCCGCCCACCGCAGGTACCGTCAGCGAGCCGGAGTAACTCAGCGGGACGGGCGGCATCTCTGGGGAATAAGGCACGGGGGGTCTGGACCCTTCTTCAGACTGAGTGTCGGGGGAAAGGGTGTTCCCGATGTTGGGGGGAGTCCAGAACCAGGGGCCACAGTTTAAGAATAAGGGGTAAGCCATTTAGAACGGAGACGAGGAAAAACTTTTTCACACAGAGAGTGGTGAGTCTGTGGAATTCTCTGCTTCAGAGGGCGGTGGAGGCAGGTTCTCTGGATACATTCAAGAGAGAGTTAGATAGGGCCCTTATGGATAGCGGAGTTAAGGGATATGGAGAGAAGGCAGGAACGGGGTACTAATTTACGAGGATGTAGGGTGCAAAGAAGATTTACGAGGGTGTTGCCGATGCTAGAGGGTCTGAGCTATAGGGAGAGGTTGAGCAGGCTGGGACTCTATTCCTTGGAGCGCAGGAGGATGAGGGGGTGATCTTATAGAGGTGTATAAAATCATGAGAGGAAGAGATCGGGTAGACGCACAGAGTCTCTTGCCCAGAGTAGGGAATCGAGGACCAGAGGACATAGGTTCAAGGTGAAGGGGATAAGATTTAATAGGAATCTGAGGGGTAACTTTCTCACACAGAGGGTGGTGGGTGTATGGAACGAGCTGCCGGAGGAGGTAGTTGAGGCTGGGACTATCCCAACATTTAAGAAGCAGTTAGACAGGTACATGGATAGGACAGGTTTGGAGAGGATGTGGGCCAAACGCGGGCGTGTGGGACTAGTGTGGCTGGGACATTGTTGGCCAATGTGGGAAGGTTGGGCCGAAGGGCCTGTTTCCACACTGTATCACTCTATGACTCTGTGATGGGGGACGTTTTGGTTTTTAAGTTAAACTGCGAAGGGAAAAGGGATGTGAAGTATATTTATTCTCTTTGCAGTTCCGTGCAGCATAAGCTTCTCTGGCTCGGAGGGATACATCGACTCCACCGACTATCTGCCGCTGTCAGCGTACGGCTCCATGCAGTGCTCATTTAATGTGACCGTCTTCATGGGCTATGGAGTGGAGCTCCAGGTAAGGCCAGCCTGCAGTCTATGCTCACACTGCTCTGCTGTTTGCACACACACTGACTATCCTCCATTAGTTTAGTTTAGTTTACTGATACAGCACGGAAACAGGCCTTTTGGATAGGTCATAAGGGTTTGGAGTAGAATTGGGCCATTCGGCCCATCAAGTCTACTCCGCCATTCAATCATGGCTGTTCTATCTCTCCCTCTTAACCCCATTCTCCTGCCTTCTCCCCATAACCTCTGGCACCCGTACTAATCAAGGGTCTATCTATCTCTGCCTTAAAAATGTCCATTGACGGCCTCCACAGCCTTCTGTGGCAAAGAATTCCACAGATTCACCACCCTCTGATTAAAGAAAATTCTCCTTTCCTTCCCCCCCCACCCACATCAGTCTGAAGACCCAAAACGTCACCTATTCCTTCGCTCCATAGATGCTGCCTCACCCTCTGAGTTTCTCCGGCATTTTTGTCCACCTAAAGAAAATTCTCCTCATCTCCTTCCTAAAAGAACGTCCTTTAATTCTGAGGCTGTGACCTCTGGTCCTAGACTCTCCCACTAGTGGAAACATCCTCTCCACATCCACTCTATCCAGGCCTTTCACTATTCTGTGCGTTTCAATTCTCATTCTCATTCTTCTAAACTCCAGCGAGTACTGTCCCAGTGCCGACAAATGCTCATCATAGGTTAACCTACTCATTCCTGGGATCATTCTGGTAAACCTCCTCTGGACCCTCTCCAGAGCCAGCACATCCTTCCTCAGATATGGTGGCCAAAATTGCTCACAATATTCCAAATGTGGCTTTATAGAGCCTTTCAGCCATGATCACAATGAATGGCGGTGCTGGCTCGAAGGGCCGAATGGCCTCCTCCTGCACCTATTTTCTATGTTTCAACATTACATCGCTGTTTTTTGTATACAAGCCCTCTTGAAAGAAATACTAGCATTGAGTTTGCTTTCTTTACTACCGATCCGACTTGCAGATTAACTTTTTGGGGAATCCTGTACCAGAACTCCCAAGTCTCTTTGCACCTCTGATTTCTGGATTGGCACCTTGGAGCTATGGAGGGATATGGACCAAACGTGGCCAGGTGGGACTAGTGTAGCTGGGACAAGTTTGCCGGTGTGGACACGTTGGGCCCAAGGGCCTGTTTCCACGCTGTAAGAACGTTGGTGACATTTCAACCTGAAACGTCACCCATTCCTTCTCTCCAGAGATGCTGCCTGTCCTGCTGAGTTACTCCAGCATTTTGTGTCTATCTTCACTCCATGACTTTATAGTTTAGTTTAGTTTAATTTAGTTTAGTTGGTTTGGTTTGGTTTAGGTTTAGTTCAGTCTTTTGCCATGAGTATGACAATCGATGACCAGAGGACATCGGTTTAAGGTGAGGGAGGAAAGATTTAATAGGAACCTGAGGGGTAACATTTTTCACACGAAGGGTGGTGGGTGGGTGTATGGAACGAGCTGCCAGAGGAGGTCGTTGAGGCAGGGACTATCACAACGTTTAAGAAATATTTAGACAGGTACATGGAGAGGACAGGTTTGGAAGGATACGGGCCAAACGTAGGCAGGTGGGACCAGTGTAGGTGGGGCGTGTTGGTCGGTGTGGGCAAGTTGGGCCGAAGGGCCTGTTTCCACACTGTGTAACTCTACGATTCTGTGAGAATAAGGTGTTTTGACAATACTTAATAATACCATTCTGCATCCCAATCCCAGTATTGTCTGTGTAGGAAAGAACTGGTTTACACCGAAAACATAGAAAACATAGAAAATAGGTGCAGGAGGAGGCCATTCGGCCCTTCGAGCCAGCACCGCCATTCATTGCGATGATGACTGATCGTCCCCAATCAATAACTCGTGCCTGCCTTCTCCCCATATCCCTTGACTCCACTAGACCCTAGAGCTCTATCTAACTCTCTCTTAAATCCATCCAGTGACTTGGCCTCCACTGCCCTCTGTGGCAGGGAATTCCACAAATTCACAACTCTCTGGGTTGAAAAGTTTGTTCTCACCTCAGTCTTAAATGGCCTCCCCTTTATTCTAAGACTGTGGCCCCTGGTTCTGGACTCACCCCAACATTGGGAACATTTTTCCTGCATCTAGCTTGTCCAGTCCTTTTTATAATTTTATAGGTTTCTATAAGACCCCCCTCATCCTTCTAAACTCCAGTGAACACAAAGCCCAGTCTTTTCAATCTTTCCTCATATGACAGTCCCGACAGATAGACACAAAATGCTGGAGTGACTCAGCGGGACAGGCAGCATCTCTGGAATGGGTGACATTTCGGGTTGGGACTTTTCTGCAGACCTGTCTCGACTCGAAACGTCACCCATTCCTTCTCTCCAGAGATGTTGCCAGCCCCGCTGAGTTACTCCAGCATTTTGTGTCTACCAGTATTGTCTATGCTGTAGTAGATGGATTTATTTATTCTCCAGGATTGCAGCTTGAGTGGTTTGTCAGTTTCACTGTTTAGTTTTAAACAGCCTGGGATTAGTTTTCATAAATCAAGATTATCTTGTCGACTTTCATCTGCGTCTCAATTAAGAGAAGACGCTCTGTGGAAAACAAGTTGGTGATGTCCCTCAGCGACCTATTTCTCTTCCGTTATTTTCCCATCGCTAGCCAATTAACCTACAAACCGGTACGATCTTAGAAGGCAATGGAGGCCTATTCACTGGATGCATTCAAAAGAGAGTTAGATAGAGCTCTTTGGGCTAGCGGAGTCAAGGGGTACGGGGAGAAGGCCGGAACGGGGTACTGATTGGGGATGATCAGCCATGATCACATTGCATGGCGGTGCTGGCTCGAAGGGCCGAATGGCCTACTCCTGCACCTATTGTCTATGTATCTATGTAGCTTAGCTTTGGAGTGTGGGAGGAAACCGGGGATAGTGGAGAAAACCCACGCAGGTCTCGGGGAGGACGTACAAACTCCACGCAGACAGCACCTGAGGTCAGGATCGAACCGGGGACTCTGGCGCTGTGAGGCAGCAACTCTACCACCGTGCCACACTAATACATTCAATGCCAACTCAAGTATAATTGGTAGATGAATGCTCACATGTTATAGGAGTAGAATTAGGCCATTCGGCCCATCGAGTCCACTCCGACATTCAATCATGGCTCCTAATCCCATTTTCCTGCCTTCTCACCATGACCCTTGACACCCGTTCTAATCAAGAACTTGTCGATCGCTGCCTGAAAAATATCCACTGACTTGGCTTCCACAGCCCTCTGTGGCAATGAGTTCCACAGATTAACTACCGTCAGACTAAAGAAGTTCCTCCTCACCTCCTTTCTAAAAGTGCGCCCTTTAATTCTGAGGCTACGACCTCTGGTGCTAGACTCCCAAACCTGTGGAAACATCCTCCCCACATCCACTCTATCTACGCCTTTCGTTATTCTGTCAGTTTCAATGAGGTCCCCCCCTCAACCTTGTAAACTCCAGCGAGTACAGGCGAGCAGAGGGGAAGGTACCGAGCGCAGGATATAGTTCTCGGCATTGTAGCGCGTCAGTTCCAGAGACAAAGTCCAATGTCCGCAGTGGGGTGAAGGGGTTCCCTAGCTTATGGAAGGGCCATTTTGAAAGGGGAAGCTTGGAGCTGTGTTGTCGACAGTGTGCGAAACCTGGTCACCGCTTGTGGTCCGCCACTGACCAGATGTCCGTGGGGGGAATGTGGCCGACTGGCCCGCTGCAGACTGCAGGAGTACGCGCTGAGGGACGCATGACGCTCGTTGCAGCCAACGCCAAGGCTCTGCGGGGGAGGACCACAAATCCTCAGAGATTTTAGACGTTTAGGAGATACGGTGCTGGAAACAGGCCCTTCAGCCCACGCCGTCCAGCGATCGCCCCCGCACATTGGCGTTATCCTACACGCAGGGGACAATTTACAATTTTTGCCGAAGCAACCAATTGACCTACAAGCCTGCCCCGCCTTTGGAATGCGGGAGGAAACCCACGCGGGTCACGGGGAGAACGTGCAAACTCCGCACAGACAGCACCCGTGGTCAGGATCGAACCCGGGTCCCCGGCGCTGTGAGGCAGCAACTCTACCGCTGCGCCACCTGCATTTCTAAACACAAATATACTTCCAAGTTCAGAGCGTTGGATTTCTTCAAGACGGCGGCGCAGCGGTAGAGTTGCTGCCTCGCAGCGCCAGAGACCCGGGTTCGATACCAACCACGGGCGCTGTCTGTGCGGAGTTTGCACGTTCTCCCCGTGACCCGCGTGGGTTTTCTCCGGGTGCTCCGGTTTCCTCCCGCACTCCAAAGACGTGCAGCTTTGTAGGTTGGTTGGCTTGGTATAAATGCAAAAATTGTCCTTCGTGTGTGTGCTTAGGGTGGTGTTAGTGTGCGGGTGATCGCTGGTTGGCGCGGACCCGGTGAGGCCAAAGGGCCTGTTTCCGCGATGTATCTCTAAAAAAAAACGAAAACTAAAATGCTGTGTCTAACCGCGAGCTCTGATACTCTAACAGAGATGGGGCAGTGTGAATGCTGGGGGAATGCATGAAATGATATTGCATACGCTGTCAGGATGATGAATGGGAGCAAGCGGATGACTGTCTACACTTGGAGCCATGGCAACAGAGGCCGATCTCTTTTGTCTTTCATTTTGTTAGAAGAATGCGCGCGGCACGGCGATACAGCGGTGGAGTTGCTGCCCTTCGGCCCACCGAGTTCATGCCGTCCAGCGATCGCCCTATCCTACACGCTGGGGAACGATTTACGATCTTTACCGAAGCAGCCATTTAACCTACAAACCTGCACGCCTTTGGAGTGTGGGAGGAAACCGGAGCACCCGGAGAAAACCCGCGCAGGTCACGGGGAGAACGTGTAAACTCCGCACAGACAGCACCCGGAGTCGGGATCGAACCGAGGTCCCTGGCGCAGTGAGGCAGCAACTCTACCCGCTGCGCCACCAATATTTCTAAATACAAATGTACTTCCAAGTTCAGACAGTTGAATTTCTTCAAGACGGTGGCGCAGCGGTAGAGTTGCTGCCTCACAGCGCCAGAGACCCGGGTTCGATCCCGACTCCGGGTGCTGTCTGTACGGAGTTTACACGTTCTCCCCATGACCTGCGTTGGTTTTCTCCGAGATCTTTCGTTTCCTCCCACACTCCAAAGACGTGCAGGTATGTAGGTTAATTGGCTTGGTATAAATGCATAAATTGTCCCAAGTGTGTGTAGGATAGTGTTAGTGTGCGGGGATCGCTGGTCGGCACGGACTCGGTGGGCCGAAGGGCCTGTTTACGCGCTTTATCTCTAAACTAAATTTTTTTTTAAATAAAGGTTGCCCGGGAATCTCGGTGAGATGGGGAATGCCCTCAAATTGCAATATTTAAAACCGTTTCAATTGCCATGCCATTGTTTTAAACTTCCACCCACAACCAGTCAGAGTTCTGTCATTTTAATTCATTTCACTTTGAGCTTGTGTCCATAATTTCACCAACACTCAAACACCAATTTGAATAACTTCAATAATATAATTACGCTCCTGACCTCGAACCCAAATGGATTTTACAGCTGCATTTGATCAGAATATCACTCAAACACACACTCACACACAGAGTGATAAGAAATAGACACTTTGGTTTTCAAAATAGTCCTTCTGTAAACTAGGGGACTGACCGATTCACCTCTACCCCATTGCGGACATTGGACTTTGTCTCTGGAACTGATGCGCTACAATGCTGAGAACTATATCCTGCACTCTGTACCTTCCCCTTTGCTCTGAAGACAGACACAAAAAAGCTGGAGTAACTCAGCGGGACAGGCAGCATCTCTGGAGAGAAGGAATGGGTGACGTTTCGGATCGAGACCCTTCCCCTTTGATCTACTTGTTGTGCCCGAACTTGGCTTGAATGACTGTCCCTCATTGTTAGGATAGTGCCAGTGTCTGGGGATCGCTGGTCGACGTGGACTGGGTGGGCCGAAGGGCCTGTTTCTGCACTGTATCTCCAAACTAAACTAAGCCAACACAATATCCTGCACTCTGTCTACTTCTTCCCCTTTGCTCTATCAATGGTTCTTGAGTTTGCATTGAATGTATTAGCGCTGCACGGTGGTGCAGCGGCGGCAGAGTTGCTGCCTTACGCCACCAGAGACTCGGGTTCGATCCTGACCCCGGATGCTGTCTGTACGGAGTTTGCACGTTCTCCCCGCGTGGGTTTTCTCCGGGTGCCCCGGTGTCCTCCCACACACCAAAGACGTGCAGGTTTGTAGCTTAATTGCCCCGAGTGTGTAGGGTGTGAAACAGGGATAACTTATGGCCCTGTCCCACTGTACGAGTTCATTCCAAGAGCTCTCCCGAGTTTGCCCTGATTCGAACTCGGAGATGTACGGTAATGGCCGCTCGTCGGTACTCGGGGCTCTCGTGGACATTTTTCATCATGTTGAAACATTTTCACGAGTCTTCCCGTGCTTACCCGCCGTTAGTGAGTCTTCCCGAGTACCTGCCGTTAGCGTTACGAGCCGCTAAGAGACGTCCCCGAACTCCGACGTACCCGCTACGTTCATTCTCCGTGCTTGCCACGAGTTTGATTTTTTTTTTAAACTCGGGAGAGCTCTTGGAACGAACTCGTACCGTGGGACAGGGCCATGAGAATTAGTGTACGGGTGATCGATGGTCGGTGTGGACTCGGTGGGCCGAAGGGCCTGCTTCCATGCTGTATCCCTACACGAAACTATTTATGTACAGCATTATCTGATCTGTTTGGATAGCATGCAAAACGCAGCTTTTCTCTGTACCTTGGTACACGTGGCAATAATAATCCCTAAACCTAAACTTAAGAAATAACTAAGTGGCCTCACATCACATGGCAAGTGTACATTCAGATTTACAAATCAAGTACCAAGATTTGTTTTTCCTGCAGTTGCAAATGTCTGTTTTCCTTTGATTGGCCTTTGCAATTACTCCAGGAGATATTGCATATGGCACAGCGCTGAATTTAATTGAATTAGTTTGCATGGAAATTGAATTTCTCCGTCCTGGATGGCAATGAATGGAATGACTTTTCTTGGATCATTGAACATGACCCTGTGCTGCATGCTAGACGTTTGTGACTCTGAAGAAGCTTGCAATGTCTACGAAAAGCGTAGGCTCACAAGGTTAATTCCCGGGACTGTCATGTGCTGAGAGAATGGAGCGGCTGGGCTTGTACACTCTGGAGTTTAGAAGGATTAGAGGGCATCTTATTGAAACATATAAGATTATTAAGGGCTTGGACACGCTAGAGGCAGGAAACATGTTCCCGATGTTGGGGGAGTCCAGAACCAGGGGGCCGCAGTTTAAGAATAAGGGGTAAGCCATTTAGAACGGAGACGAGGAAACACTTTTTCTCACAGAGAGTTGTGAGTCTGTGGAATTCTCTGCCTCAGAGGGCAGTGGAGGCCGGGTCTTTGGATACTTTCAAGAGAGAGCTAGATGGGGGTCGTAACGATAGCGGAGTCAGGGAATATGGGGAGAAGGCAGGAACGGGGTACTGATTGGGGATGATCAGCCATGATCATATTGAATGGCGGTGCTGGCTCGAAGGGCCGAATGGCCTACTCCTGCACCTATTGTCTATTGTCTATTGTCTATTGAAAATATTTCAACCTACAGTTTAGTTTTGTTTCGAGCTACAGCGCAGTAACAGGCCCTTCGGCCCACCGCGTCTGCACAAACCAGCGATCCCCAGCACACTATCACTAATGAAGTACTAACACACACTAGGGACAACTTACTTTTACACCAAGCCAATTAACCTACAAACCTGCACGCCTTTGCAGTGTGGGAGGTAACCGAAGATCTCGGAGAAAACCCTCGCAGGTCACGGGGAGAACGGACAAACTCCGTACAGACAGCAGGGATTGAACCCGGGTCTCTGGCGCTGCAACTCTACTGCCGCGCCACCATGACCGCCCACAGTGCACCAAGTTCAACAAAAATAATTGGTTCCCCTCCTCCACCCTAGTTCTTCTGACTTTCTAGTTTCTCATTAATTTACAGTTTGTACACCTCGTTGTCACCTTCCCCCTCAGCTAACTGTGAACCATTCCACATTTCCTTGAATCACCGTCTGCTTTGATCTGTCATTTTCACACCTTACCGTTCCATATCTCTAGACTCCCTCTCATATAAACATAGTAACGTAGACAATAGGTGCAGGAGGAGGTCATTCGGCCCTTCGAGCCAGCACCGCCATTCATTGTGATCATGGCTGATCGTCCCCAATCAATAACCCGTGCCTGCCTTCTCCCCATATCCCTTGACTCCACTAGCCCCTAGAGCTCTATCTAATTCTCTCTTAAATCCATCCAGTGATTTGGCCTCCACTGCCCTCTGTGGCAGGGAATTCCACAAATTCACAACTTTCTGGGTGAAAAAGTTTGTTCTCACCTCAGTCTTAAATGGCCTCCCCTTTATTCTAAGACTGTGGACCCTGGTTCTGGACTCGCCCAACATTGGGAACATTTTTCCTGCATCTACCGTGTATAATTTTATATAATTTCTATAAGATGCCCCCTCATCCTTCTAAACTCCACTGAATACAAGCCTAGTCTTTTCAATCTTTCCTCATATGACAGTCCCGCCATCCCAGGGATCAATCTCGCGAACCTACGCTGCACTGCCTCAATCACCTGAGCTTCTCAGGTGATTGAGAAAATCTCCCCTGACCTCCAGTCTGAAGAAGGGTCTCGACCCGAAACGTCACCCGCTCCTTCTCTCCAGAGATGCTGCCTGTCCCGCTGAGTTAGTTCAGAGTTTTGTGTCTGTCTTTGGTGTAAACCAGCATCTGCAGTTCCTTCCTACAAATTCTTTTCTTTTGCTCGTCCCCCTCATTAAACTGAAGAGGGAGCAAGTTTAGTTTCAAGATACAGCGTGGAAATAGGCCCATTCGGCCAACCAAGTCTGCATCGACCAGCAATCACCCGTTCACCAGTTCCATCCTACACGCTAGGGACAATTTACAGAAACCAATTAACCTTTAGGCTTTAGAGATACAGTGCAGAAACAGGGCCTGGCCATTCATTGCCACAGACGTCTGTGGAGGCCAAGTTATTGGGTATTATTAAGGCGGGAATCAGCCATTACTTGATTAGTATGGGTGTCAGGAGTTATGGGGAGAAGGCAGGAGAATGGGGTTGATAGGGAGAGATTGAATGGCAGAGTAGATTCAATGGGCCAAATAGCCTAATTATGCTCCTGTAACCAAAGGTCATAAGTGATAGGAGTAGAATTTGGCCATTTGGCCCATCAAGTCTAATCTGCCATTCAATCATGGTTGATCTAACTCTCCCTCCTCACCCCATTCTCCTGCCTTCTCCCCATAACCTCTGACACCCGTATTAATCAAAAATCTATATCTCTGCCTTAAAAATATCCACTGACTTGGCCCCCACAGCCTTATGTGGCAAAGAATTCCACAGATTCACCACCCTCTGGCTAAAGACATTTCTCCTCATCTCCTTCCCAAAAGAACGTCCTTTAATTCTGAGGTTATGGCCTCTAGTCCTGGACTCTCCCACTGGTGGAAACATCCTCTCCACATCCACTCTATCCTGGCCTTTGACTGTTCTGTACATTTCAATGAGGTCCCCCCCCCCCCTCATTCTTCTAAACTCTAGCGAGTACAGGCCCAGTGCTGACAAATGCTCAACATAGGTTAACCCACTTATGAACATAAGCAGTGCCTGATCCAGGCAAGCCCCAGGCTGCTGCAGGGGCCTCTAGCCATCGCCTTCCATGGACGTGTGGATCGACCAGCTCAGTCAGTTCAGTTTATTGTCACGTGTACCGAGGGTACAGTGAAAACCTTTTGCCCGATGGGAGAGGGGAGTGGCCGGGGTGTGACTGGTCCTTGATTATGCTGCTGGCCTTGCCAAGGCAGCGTGAGGTATAAATGGAGTCAATGGAAGGGAGGTCAGTTTGTGTGATTCCGTTACCCCTGAGAGCTAGATCTAACTCTCTCTTGAAAACATCCAGTGAATTGGCCTCCACTGCCTTCTGTGACAGAGAATTCCACAGATTCGCAACTCTCTGGGTGAAAATGTTTGTACTCATCTCAGTCCTAAATGGCCTACCCCTTATTCTTAAACTGTGTGACCCCTGGTTCTGGACTCCCCCAACATGGGGAACATTTTTCCTGCATCTAGCCTGTCCAATCCCTTAAGAACTTTAAGAAAGAACTGCAAATGCTGGAAAAACCGAAGGTAGACAAAAAATGCTGGAGAAACTCAGTGGGTGAGGCAGCATCTTTGGAGAGAAGGAATTGGCGACGTTTCGGGTCGAGACCCTTGTTCAGACTGAGGAAGGGTCTTGACCCGAAACGTCGCCAATTCCTTCTCTCCATAGGTGCTGCCTCACCCGCTGAGTTCCTTATTCTTAAACTGTGTGACCCCTGGTTCTGGACTCCCCCCCCAACATGGGGACCATTTTTCCTGCATCTAGCCTGTCCAACCCGTTAAGAATTTTAGATGTCAACCCTCACTGATTGGGGGTCTGTTGGCGCCGTTAGGCAGCAGGCTCTACCGCTACGCCGCCCTTCACACATAGGTTGTGTTGTCCTTGGTTTCAGGTGAAGACTCTGAACCTCTCCGAGGGAGAACAGCTCTCGATCCGCGGATTGGAAGAGGACAGGTGGATAGTCCTGGCAAACCAGGTGCTGCTGGTGGAAGGCCAGGTCATCCGGAGCCCGACCAACACCATTTCCATTCACTTCCGCTCCTTCCAGTACGGCGGCATTGGGTCCTTTCGACTGCATTATCAGAGTAAGTGAAGGGCGACGAGTTGGAGAAACTCGCAACGAGGAAGTTGTCGGGCCTAACTTCAGGCCCAGAGGGGCAGAGGAACGTCAACATATCTACGGCCTGCCTGACCCGCTGAGTTACTCCGGCGCTTTGGAAGTTGTTTGTTTTTGTTTGTTTCTTTTTTTTAAACCAGCATCTGCAGTTCCTTGTGACTCTATTTTGAAAGATGGAAGTTAGACAAAAATGCTGGAGAAACTCAGCGGGTGAGGCAGCATCTATGGAGCGAAGGAAATAGGCGACGTTTTGGGTCGAGACCCTTCTTCAGACTCCGTTTCGGGTCGAGACCCTTCGGTCTCGACCCGAAACGGAGTCTGAAGAAGGGTCGAGACCTGAAACGGAGTCTGAAGAACGGTCGAGACCCGAAACGTCACATATTCCTTCGCTTCATAGATGCTGCCTCGCCCGCTGAGTTTCTCCAGCATTTTTGACTACCTTCGATTTTTCCAGCATCTGCAGTTCTTTCTTAACTATTTGTAAAGTGGGATCAGTTTTAATAGGATGAACAATTTAGAAACATAGAAACATAGAAAGATAGGTGGAGGAGGAGGCCACTTCGAGCCTGCACCGCCATTCGATATGTTCATGGCTGATCATCCACAATCAGTACCCCGTTCCTGCTTTCTCTCCATATCCCTTGATTCCTTTAGCCCCAAGAGCTAAATCTAACTCTCTCCAATTTGTTCCCAATTTAGTTAGAGATAGAGACAGAGATAGAGAAAGAGATAGAGATAGAGATAGAGATAGAGAGAGAGAGAGAGATAGAGATAGAGATAGAGATAGAGATAGAGATAGAGATAGAGATAGAGAGAGATAGAGATAGAGATAGAGATAGAGATAGAGATAGAGAGAGATAGAGATAGAGAGAGATAGAGAGAGATAGAGAGAGATAGAGAGAGATAGAGAGAGAGATAGAGAGAGAGAGAGAGAGAGAGAGAGAGAGAGAGATAGAGAGAATAGAGAGAGATAGAGAGAGATAGAGAGAGATAGAGAGAGATAGAGAGAGATAGAGAGAGATAGAGAGAGATAGAGAGAGATAGAGATAGAGATAGAGATAGAGATAGAGATAGAGATAGAGATAGAGAGCGGAAACAGGCCCTTTGGCCCACCGGGTCCGCGCCGACTAGTGATCCCTGCACATTATCACTATCCTACACACACTAGGGACAATTTACACTTTTACCAAGCCAATTAACCCACAAACCTGTACGTCTTTGGAGTGCGGGAGGAAACCGGAGCTCCCGGAGAAAACCCACGCAGGTCACGGGGGGGGGAACGTACATACTCCATACAGACAGCACCCCCTAGTCGGGATCGAACCCGGGTCCCTGGCGCTGTGAGGCAGCAGCTCTACCGCTGCGCCACCGTGCCGCACAGAGACACACATTAGGATGATAAGGAGTCAGAATCATGGGAAGATACAGCGTGGAAACAGGCCATTCAGCCCAGTGTAGGAAGGAACTGCATATGCTGATTTTTAGATCGATGATAGATACAAAGTGCTGGAGCAACTCATCGGGTCAGGCAGCATCTCTGGAGAAAAATGATGGGTTTAGTTTAGTTTAGAGATACAGCGCGGAAACACTGAATCCGTACCGACCAGCGATCCCCGCACACTAACACTATCCTACACACGCTAGGGACAATTTACATTTACACCAAGCCAAATGATCTACAAACCTGTACGTCTTTGGAGTGTGGGAGGAAACCGACAATCTCGGTAGTTTAAAACAATGGCATGGCAATTGAAACCGTTTTAAAATATTGCAATTTGAGGACATTCCCCATCTCACCGAGATTCCTGGGCAACCTTTTTTTTTTTTTTAATTTAGTTTAGAGAAATATACAGGCCCTTCAGCCCATCGAGTCCGTGCCGCTCAGTGTGATCCCCGCACACTAACACTATCCCACACACACTAGGGCCAATTTTTGCATTTATACCAAGCCAATTAACCTACAAACCTGTACGTCTTTGGAGTGTGGGAGGAAACGAAAGATCTCGGAGAAAACCCACGCGGGTCACGGGGAGAACGTGCAAACTCCGTACGGACAGCACCCGTAGTGAGGATGGAACCCGGGTCTCTGGTGCTGTGAGGCAGCAACTCTACCGCTGCGCCATCGTGTCGCCCCAGATGACTAAGGAAGGATGGACCAAGGAGGCCATTCGGCCCACTGAATCCATGCTATCCATGAATCCCATTTTTGGTTAAATTACCAATCATTTACACACGGGATAGTTATTTCATGTTCTGGATTTTAAATGAAATCCTTTTCCAATTTCTGGCCCGTTTTAGTTTTAAGGCAGTCGCTAGGATTTGCAATAGTAAGCTACAAATCTGCATCAAATTCATACGCCCCACTATTTTTGGGAACTTAAAAATACATTCTCAAAGCTCTTGGTTGACTGAATGTACAAGCCTGCTCGGGGCATGGTGCATGGATGGACACACACTCAATCCCATTATGAATTCCATTACCTGGTTCAGGCCTGTCACTGCTTCACACCGTGAATGCTTTAGTACAGCTTAGTTTAGTTTAGAGATACAGCGCGGAAACAGGCCAATCGGCCCCGCCGATTCCGCGCCGACCAGCGATCCCTGCACACTAGCACTATCCAATACACACACTAGCAACAATTTACAAATATACCACGTCTTTGGAGTGTGGGATGGAACCGAAGATCTCGGAGAAAACCCACGCGGGTCACGGGGAGAACGTGCAAACTCCGTATGGACAGCACCCGCAGTCGGGATCGAACCCGGGTCTCCGGCGCTGTAAGCAACTCTGCCGCCGTGCCACCGTGACGCGTATAGTCCTGATATAGACCGGATACCTTTAGTTTCAGTATTTAGTTGTAGAGATACAGAACGGAAACAGGCCCTTCGGCCCACCGGGTCTGCGCCGACCAGCGATCCCCGCACACCAACACTACCCTACACACACTAGGGACAGTTTTTACATTTACGAAGTCAATTAACCTACAAACCTGTACGCCTTTGGAGTGCGGGAGGAAACGAAAGATCTCGGAGAAAACCCACGCGGGTCACGGGGAGAACGGACAAACTCCGTACAGACAGCAGCCGTAGTCGGGATCGAACCCGGGTCTGTGGAAACACTTTTGTCTATGAGTTTGTACGTTCTCCCCATGACCTGCGTGGGTTTTCTCCGAGATCTTCGGTGTCCTCCCACACTCCATAGACGTACAGGTTTGTTGGTTAATTGGCTTGGTGTAAATATAACATTGGCCCTAGTGTGTGTAGGATGGTGTTAATGTGCGGGGATCGCTAGTCGGCGCGGACTAGGTGGGCTGAAGGGCCTGTTTCTGCGCTGTATCTCTAAACTAAACCCCTAATCACTTTATAAATTAGATTAGTGAGGGCGTGAAAGGTTACGGGGATAAAGGGGGAAAGGATAAAAGATTTGAGTGCGGCTTTTATCATTTTTCTCTGGCAGTTTTCATGCTGAGTTGCAACTTTCCACGGAGACCTGACTACGGTGACGTGTCTGTCTTGGATTTGCACGCTGATGGGACTGCACACTTCCGCTGTAACCCTGGTTACCAGCTGCAGGGGTTGCAAACGCTGACCTGCATGAATGCATCACAGCCGCACTGGAGCACCAAGGAGCCAAGCTGCAGAGGTAAGCGTCGCAGAGTGTCTACACACAGAGCTTTGGATTGCACTGGCTGTGGGGATAGGAGGGAGAGAGATGATTGATCAGCCAAGATTGAATGGGCTTGATGGGCCGAATGGCCTAATTCTACTCCTAGTTATGACCATATCTCTCTCTCACACACACACACACACACACACACACACACACACACACACACACGCACACACGCACACACACACACACGCACACACACACACACGCACACACACACACACACACACGCACACACGCACACACGCGCACACGCGCACACACGCACACACGCACACACGCACACGCGCACACGCACACACGCACACGCGCACACGCGCACACGCACACACCCACACACACACACACACACACACACACACACACACACACACACACACACACACACACACAGTCTGAAGAAGGTGCCAACTCGAAACGTTATTTCATGTTCTGGATTTTAAATGAAATCTTTTTCCAATTTCTGGCCCGTTTTAGGTTTAAGGCAGTCGCTAATATTTGCAATAGTAAGCTACAAATCCGCATCAAATCCATGTTCTACGTTAGTGCTACATAAGAAACTACATTGAAAATGATACAGAATGCTGGAGTATCTCAGCGAGTCAGGCAGCTTCTCTGGAGAACATGGATAGGTGACGTTTCGAGTTGGCACATTTCTTCAGACTGTGTGTGTGTGGGTCTGTGTGTATTCATGTACATGTGTGTATGTATGTGTCTGCATGTGTGTGTGTGACTTTGTGCATTTGTGTGTGTCTATACTGTATGTATGTGCGCTCGAATGTATGTGTGAGCACATGTGTGTGTGTGTGTGTGTGAGCACGTGTGTGTGTGTGTGTGTGTGTGAGCACAAGTGTGTGTGTGTGCACGAGTGTGCATGTGTGTGTGTGTGCACATGTGGGTGTGCACATGTGTGTGTGTGTGTGGACATGTGTGTGTGCACATGTGTGTGTGTGTGCACGTGTGTGTGCACATGTGTGTGTGCACGTGCATGTGTGTGTGGACATGTGTGTGTGTGCACATGTGTGTGTGCACATGTGTGTGTGCGCATGTGTGTGTGCACGTGTGTGTGTGTACATGTGTGTGTGCATGTGTGTGTGGTACATGTGTGTGTGTGCACATGTGTGTGTGCACGTGTGTGTGTGTACATGTGTGTGTGTGAACGTGTGTGTGTGTGTGCACATGTGTGTGTGTGCACGTGTGTGTGTGTGTGTGTGCACGTGTGTGTGTGTGTGCACGTGTGTGTGTGTGTGCACATGTGTGTGTGCACGTGTGTGTGTGTACATGTGTGTGTGTGAACGTGTGTGTGTGTGTGCACATGTGTGTGTGTGCACATGTGTGTGTGTGTGCACGTGTGTGTGTGTGTGTGTGTGTGTGTGTACACGTGTGAGTGTATGTATGAGTGTGCATGTGTGTCTTCCTCCAAGGTTAAACCGTCCTCTAAAACAGGCATAAAGATGCAGCACAGCACAGCCACATGAGATCCTTCTTCCCTGTGGCTATCAAACTGTACAAGTCCTCCCCCTTCTGTCTTGGGGTAGACTGAGACTGACTCCCCCAGCCCCCCCCCCCCCCTCCCCAATCTTGGCCCATCTCCAATCCTTTCCACTCGTCACTTTAATTTTGTGTTTCATGTATCTTGCTGTGTGTTTTATGACAGTTGTTGGCGGATCAATTTCCCCCCTGGGATAAAGAAAGTTCCATCGTGTCGTATCGTAACTGCAGATGCTGGCTTAAACCGAAGATAGATACCAAAAGCTGGAGAAACTCAGCGTGTCATTTACACCAAGCCAATTAACCTACAAACCCGTACGTCTTTGGAGCGTGAGAGAAAACCGAAGATCTCGGAGAAAACCCACGCAGGTCACGGGGAGAACGTACAAACTCCGTACAGACAGCACAATCAGTCGGGATCGACTCTCCGTGGATCGTCGCCTTGTCGTGGTGGAGAAGGTTGTGTGGACCTGAGATCCTGAGAGCGATGCCGTCTGGAGCTATGCTCCTGGTAGGGCCACCCATGGCGGTAAGGTCGAGGGGGAGGTCCCTGACAAAGAGCGATCCAGCCAAGACCTCAACGGTGGAACAGGCGGAGGACGATGGCTGACCTTAGTGGAGCGTCACAACGGCTGGGAAGGCGGATGAAGGCTGCAGCAGAAAAGGGTCTCCGGTCGTCTTGGACTCCATGCCCCTGGATCCCGACCCAGATCTGTCAAGGACCGTGGGGTGGCTGTCTGTGCACCAGTCTCCCCACGTTAAACAAAGTCACGCACAGGCGTCCTCCATGAGAGGCCAGTCATACTCGTTTCCAGTGACCCCCGATGATGGGTCAGGATCGAACCCGGGTCTCTGGCGCTGTGAGGATACGATACGATAGAACTTTATTCATCCCAGGAAGGAAATTGATCAAATGGCTGTACAAATGGAGTTGCAAGAACTACCTTCAACTCCACAAATACCCACACACATGAAGGGGGAGGAAACTGGTGGGTGGATGAAGGGGATGTGAACCGGGGGGGTTGGTGGGGTTAATGGTTTCCCTAAACAACCCGCACCCTCCCTGCTTCTTCTCTCCTCAGCGCTCTGCGGTGGGACGATATCAAACGGTACCATAGGGAGAGTGCTGTCGCCCAATTACCCCGCCAACTACAGCAACAACCAGACCTGCACTTGGACCATCGCAGGAACCAAAGGGCAGAAGTTCCACATGCATTTTGAGAAGGTTTCACTCGCTGGGAAGGAGGACAGGTAAGAATAGGTGCTGGCCCCCCTCTTGCTTGCCTCCCTTACCTCAAGTTGCTGCTGTTGCTGCGATGAACTTTCACCGGGTGATGCACTCTCTCTCTCTCTCGAGCGCACGGTGGCGCAGCGGGTAGAGCTGCCGCCTCACAGCGCCAGAGACCCGGGTTCGATCCCAACCACGGGTGCTTGTCTGTGCAGAGTTTGTACGTGGCTTATATAGTCTACTGTAGCCCAGTACACTATATAAGGCTGCATGGTGGTGCAGTGGTAGAGCTGCTGCCTCACAGCGCCAGAGACCCGGGTTCGATCCCAACCGGAGTTTGTACGCAGCTTATATAGTCTACTGTAGCCCAGTACACTATATAAGGCTGCATGGTGGTGCAGCGGTAGAGTTGCTGCCTCACACACAGCGCCGGAGACCCGGGATCGATCCTAACTACGGGTGCTTGTCTGTATGGTGTTTATACATTCTCCCTGTGACCCGAGTGGGTTTTCTCCAGGCGCTTCGGTTTCAACCCACACCCCATGGACGTGCAGGTTTGTAGGTTAATTGGCTGGCTCCAAATGTAAAAATTGTCCCTAGTGGGTGTAGGATGGTGTTAGTGCGCGGGGATCGCTGGTCGGCGCGGACTCGGTGGGCCGAAGGGCCTGCTTCCGTGCTGTATCTCTAAACTAAACTAAATCTAACATGCCAATACAGTGCTCAAACATACATGAACGGAGGAGATGCCTTCTCAGGTGGGACACAAGTCCCAATACACAGTTTCGGAGACATATGTCTGGTCCCTTGACCAATCTTGAATCCCAAGCCAAGATCACCAATCTAGCCATCACAAGGAAGTCCTGAATTAGATTAGTTTGGTTTAGTTCAGAGATACAGTGCAGAAACAGGCCCTTCGGCCCACCCAGTCCGTGCCGACCAGCGATCCCCGCACACTAGCACTATGTTACACACACTTGCGGCCCAAAATCAAAGGTTAGCATTTGCAGAAAGAACATTTAGTACTCTATGGACGGCACGGTGGCGCAGCGGTAGAGTTGCTGCCTCACAGCGCCGGGGACCCGGGTTCGATCCCGACTACGGGTGCTGTCTGTACGGAGTTTGCACGTTCTCCCCGTGACCTGCGTGGGTTTTCTCCGAGATCTTCGGTTTCCACCCACACTCCAAAGGCGTACAGGTTTAACTGGCTTGGTGTAAAATGTAAAATTGTCTCTAGTGGGTGTAGGATACTGTTAGTGTGCGGGGATCGCTGGTCGGCGCGGACTCGGTGGGTCGAAGGGCCAGTTTCCGCGCTGTATCTCTATCTCTATCTCTACTGTATCTCTACCTAAAGTAGGAACAAATTGGAGAGAGTTAGATTTAGCTCTTAGGGCTGTAAGAATGAAGGGATATGGGGAGAAAGCAGGAATGGGGTACTGCTTGTGGATGATCAGCCATGATCACATTGAATGGCGGTGCTGGCTCGAAGGGCCGAATGGCCTGTTTCCGCACCGTACCTCTAAACTAAAATGGTTGGTGTCTGCCAATAACCTACACGTACTCGATCGCTGCGTAAGGGAGTATTAAGTGCGACAGAACTTAATTATTTGTTTAAGAAGGAATTGCAGATGCTGGAAAATCGAAGGTAGACAACAGTGCTGGAGAAACTCAGCGGGTGCAGCAGCATCTATGGAGCGAAGGAAATAGGTGACGTTTCGGGTCGAGACCTTTCAGACTGATGTGGGGTGGGGGTGGGGGGGCGGGAGGAAGAAAGGAAGAGGCGGAGACAGTGGGCTGTGGGAGAGCTGGGAATGGGAGGGGAAGGAGGGAGAAAGCAGGGACTACCTGAAATTGGAGAAGTCAATGTTCATACCGCTGGGGTGTAAACTACCCAAGCGGAATATGAGGTGCTGCTCCTCCAATTTACGGTGGGACTCACTCTGGCCATGGAGGAGGCCCAGGACAGAAAGGTCGGATTCGGAATGGGAGGGGGAGTTGAAGTGCTGAGCCACAGGGAGATCAGGTTGGTTATTGCGAACCGAGCGGAGGTGTTGGGCGAAGCGATCGCCATTTGTTTGTTCGTTAATTGTTTGTTAATTATTTGTTAATATTGCTACTTGCCAGAGGAGCAATATCATCTCCTGAAATCCTTCTATCTAGGTGATATATTGCAACTGCATACGTTGTGAAATGATGCATATGACAAGTGGAAAATTAGTCAGGGGAATATGAATAATAGGGACGGGATTGTATCCTTCACTGAATTATCCTGCTTCATTGTACAGAACTCCCCCTGAAACCATACCAAATACATTTAAACTCTGGCTAAAACTAGCTTCCTCTGAACAATAGCTATTTTGTCCACCGTCACACATGTTGAAGCAGGTGAAGGGGCATCAAATAATTCAAAGAAATTGTAAAAAGATAGTAACAGATTTGAAAATTATGCGTTCATTTAAAATCACGCTTAACTTTTCAGAATTATGTAATTGATAATGAAGGTGCTAATTAAAATAAACTATTAGGTAATAAAATAATTAAATGGACAATAATTTAGGGTGGAGTTGCTGCCTCACAGCGCCGGAGACCCGGGTTCGATCCCGACCACGGGTGCTGCCTGTGCGGAGTTTGCACGTTCTCCCCGTGACCTGCGCGGGTTTTCTCCGAGATCTTCGGTTTCCTCCCGCACTCCAAAGACGTGCAGGTTTGTGGGATAATTGGCTCGGTGTAAGTGTAAGCTGTCCCCGGTGTTAGTGTGCGGGGATCGCTGGTCGGCGCGGGCTCGGTGGGCCGAAGGGCCTGTTTCCTGGAGCTGTGTCTCTGAAACTTATCTAAACTAGACCGCCAATTGTTAATGAAAGTCAGCAACCTTTTTCAAATGAGTGGGTCGGATAAGATGTCGGAGACAGAACTGATATTGCCATGAGTCAGACGTGACATTCATGGACTAAAATGTTACCAAATGCGTCAGGTGTTGGTGGTAACCTTCATGGTGAGGTTGGAAGGCCAGATCATGTCTACAGCATCATAGAGTCTCTTAACAGAACAAGCTAATCGATAGTTAACAAAACCAGAAGGAGTTGAAACCTCTTATGCCAGCAATGCAATTAAAAACCTGAAGGAAATGTATAAAGGATAGATGAGGTAAGTGATCAGGCTTCGTTGTGGGATGGTACTTATAGATCTTTGTAATAGAGTCATACAGCGCAGAAACAGGCCCGTCTGCCCAACTTGCCCACGCCGACCAAAATGCCCCATCTACGCTAGCCCCATCTGCATGCGTTTGGCCCGTACACCTCTCAACCTGGGACGGGACGGCGGTAGAGCTGATGCCTTACAGCGCTTACAGGTTCGATCCCGACTGCGGGTGCTGTCTGAACGGAGTTTGTACGTTCTCCCCCATAACCTGCGTGGGTTTTCTCCGAGATCTTCGGTTTCCTCCCACACTCCAGTAGATGACTCTCAGACTCTATTAACCCAATTTGGCTTGATGCCCAGCGCGTGATACCCCGGTTCGATCCTGACTTCGGGCGCTGCCTGTACAGAGTTTGCACGTTCTCCCCGTGACCCGCGTGGGTTTTCTCCGAGATCTTCGGTTTCCTCCCACACTCCAAAGACGTGCAGGTTTGTAAATTGTCCCTAGTGTGTGTAGGACAGGACTAGTGTATGAGGGTTCGCTGGTCGGCGCGGACTCTGTGGGCTGATGGGCCTGTTTCCACGCTGTATCTCCAAACTAAACTAATCTCAACTCAACTGAACTGTAGGTAGACACAAAGTGCTGGAGTAACTCAGCGGGCCAGGCAGCATCTCTGGAGAGAAAGGATGTGTTACATTTTCGGGTCGGGACCCTTCTTCAGACACCTCCAATCTAAACTGACTCGAAGTGCAGGAAGGAACTGCAGATGCTGGTTTAAACTGAAGATAGACACAAAATGCTGGAGCAACTCAGCGGGACAGAGAGCATCTCTGGAGAAAAAGATTAGGTGGCGTTTCTGGTCGAGAACCTTCTTTAGAAATAGTGTATAAAATCATGAGAGGAATAGATCGGGTAGACGCACAGAGTCTCTTGCCCAGAGTAGGGGAATCGAGGACCAGAGGACACAGGTTCAAGGTGAAGGGGAAAAGATTTAATAGGAATCTGAGGGGTAACTCTTTTACACAAAGGGTGGCGGGTGTATGGAACGAGCTGTCGGAGGAGGCAGTTGAGGCTGGGACTATCCCAACGTTTAAGAAACAGTTAGACAGGTACATGGATAGGACAGGTTTGGAGGGTTATGGACCAAGCGCAGGCAGGTGGGACTAGTGTGGCTGGGACATTGTTGGGCGAGTTGGGCCGAAGGGCCTGTTTCCACACTGTATGACTCTATCACTCTATTCCTTTTCTCCAGAGATGCTGTTTGACCCGCTGAGTTACTCCAGCTTTTTGTGGCTATCTTCGAACTAAACTGACTAAACTGTACCATCCGATTTGATGGAGAACGGCTTCACAGCTCCCTGCTTTTCTCCTTTGTTGCCTAGACTCATCATCTACAACGGACAGGACGCCACCTCTGCCATGTTGTACGACTCCGCAAGGAACGAATACTTCCCTCTGGAAGGTTTAATCAGCAACGGGCACTTTGTCCAAGTCGACTTCACCTCCGATGAAACGGCAACAGCGGGAGGGTTCAACATTCGGTACGAAGGTAGGAAATAATTTTTCAGTTCAAATCCTGCAATCCTTTGGGGCAATGAAGTCCCAGCTCAAAGATGTTGCCGGGACACGAGGGGCCTGAGCTATAGGGAGTGGTCGAGCAGGCTAGGACTCTATTCTCTGGAGCACAGGAGGATGAGAGGTGATCTTATAGAGGTGTACAACACCGTGAATTGAATGGCGGAGTAGACTTGACGGGCCGAATGGCCTAATTCTACTCCTATCGCTTATGATCTTAGGTTGATCCTTCTGGTGGGTGGCGTGACTTGTCAGCAGCGGCCTCTGCAGTCCGTCTGTCTTTTTATTATTTTTGTCTCGTTTTTTATGTAGATTTTATTTTATTTTTTTGTCGGGGTATGTGTGTGGGGGGGTGGGGGTGCGGAAACTTTAAAATCTTTCCCCTGCACGGGAGGCCCGACCTTTTCTTTGTCGGGTCTCCGTTGTCGTTGGGGCTGGGCAACGTGGAGCGGCCTCCAGCAGGAGCGACCTGGGGCTCCAGTTGCGGAGCTGCGGACTACTCACCGTCGCGTGGCTGGCCGAGTCCGGAGCGGGTGGAACTGTGGTGGAGACAATCGCTGCTGCTACCCGACCCCCGGAGATTCGGAGGCCGCAGCCGCGGGTCTGGCGGACGGCAACACCGGAGGCCCGCGGGTCCCGTGGTGGGAGACCGCTTTTCGGGGCTTCCGCAGCGGCGACTTCTCCCGCCCGAGTTGCGGGGTTGAAGAGCACCTGGAGCGGGGCTTTACATCGTCGCCCCGCGCGGCTGCGAATGGCCGCCGGACCTTGCGAGCGCGCGCCGGGGCTCTAACACCAAGACCTGGTGCGCGACCTTGCATTAACCGCCGTGGCTTTAATGGCCGTGGGATAATCACCATCGCCCGCCGGGGGCTTTGACTTTGACTCTGACATCGGGGGGGGGGGGGTGCAGTGGAGAGATACGTTTTTTTGCCTTCCATCACAGCGCTGTGATGGATGTATGTGTAAATTGTGTTGTGTCTCGGGTCTTCTTCGTTTTGTAATGTATGGCTGCAGAAACGATATTTCGTTTGTACCTCAACGGGGTCCAAATGACAAATTTGTCCAAATGACAAATAAAAAATAATTGAATTGAAGAACGGAGATGAGGAAAAACTTTTTCACCCAGAGAGTTGTGAATCTGTGGAATTCTCTGCCTCAGAAGGCAGTGGAGGCCGATTCTCTGGATACTTTCAACAGAGTTAGATAGAGCTCTTGAAGATAGCGGAGTCAGGGGATTTGGTGAGAAGGCAGGAACGGGGTACTGATTGTGGATGATCAGCCATGATCACGGCGAATGGCGGTGCTGGCTCGAAGGGCCGAATGGCCTACTCTTGCACCTATAGTATATTGTCGGTGACCCGAAATGTCACCTATTCCTTTCTTCCGGAGATGCTGTTCAACAAGGAACTGCAGATGCTGGAGAATCGAAGGTAGACAAAATTGCTGGAGAAACTCAGCGGGTGCGGCAGTATCTATGGAGCGAAGGAAAGAGGCAACGTTTCGTCCCGAAACGTTGCCTCTTTCCTTCGCTCCATAGACGCTGCCGCACCCTGCTGAGTTTCTCCAGCACTTTTGTCTACCTCCAGAGATGCTGCCTGACCCGCTGAGTTCCTCCAGCACCTTTGCATCCATCTCAGTCGTTGCATGCTTTTCCCTCTCCCCAACTGAGCCCGGCAATGTCTTGCTCCTCCGCCAGCCTTCGAGCGTGGACACTGCTTCGAGCCGTACCTGCAGAATGGGAACTTCACCACAACCAGCCCTACCTACATCGTCGGGTCGACGGTGGAGTTCAGCTGCGCCCCTGGTTACACCATGGAGCATGGATCACCCACCATAGAGTGCGTCGACATCAGGGACCCTTACTGGAACGGAACGGAACCACTCTGTCGAGGTAAAGTTCTGACTCTTGCAAACACTGGCTATTGAGCTGAGTGCAGCGTAGGTTTTTTTCACCTCCGCAACATTGCAAAAATCAGATCCTCTCTCACACCCCCCCGCTGCTGAAAGACTCATCCATGCCTTCATCTCCTCCCGACTGGACTACTGTAACTCTCTTCTTTTCGGAATCAATTCCAGCAGCATCAACCAACTCCAACTGGTCCAGAATGCAGCCGCCCGACTCATTACCCACACCGAATCCTGGCACCACATCACCCCAGTTCTCAAAGAACTTCACTGGCTTCCCATTTCCCACCGGATCACCTACAAAATCCTGGTCCTCACCTACAAAGCCCTCAACAACCTGGCCCCCCCTTATCTCATTAACCTCCTCTCACCCCTACCAACGCTCACGGTCCCTCAGATCCACATCAGCTGGTCTCCTCTCCACTCCGAAATCAAACCTCTGCACTTTTGGAGGCAGAGCCTTCTCCAGGGCAGCTCCCAGGCTCTGGAATTCCCTCCCACAACCGGTCCGAAATTCTGAGTCCCTCACCATCTTCCAGTCCCGCCTCAAGACCCATCTCTTCACCTCTGCATACCCTTAGTCCCATGTTCCCCTCCCCTCTGTCTTACTGCTCTATTTTGTTTTGTTTATTCCTGACTCTCAATTGTAAAGCGACTTTGAGTCCTGAAAAGCACTATATATATAAAATCTATTATTATTATTATTATTAGGTTCACCAGGTTAATTCCCGGGATGGCGGGACTGTCACATGCTGAGAGAATGGAGCGGCTGGGCTTGTACACTCTGGAATTTGGAAATGAAGAGAGGGGATCTTATTGAAACATATCAGATTATTAAGGGTTTGGACACGCCAGAGGCAGGAAACGTGTTCCCGGTGTTGGGGGAGTCCAGAACCAGGGGCCACAGTTTAAGAATAAGGAGTAAGCCATTTAGAATGGAGATGAGGAAACACTTTTTCACCCAGAGAGTTGTGAGTCTGTGGAATTCTCTGCCTCGGAGGGCGGTGGAGGCCGGTTCTCTGGATGCTTTCAAGAGAGAGTTAGATAGGGCTCTTGAAGATATGGGGAGAAGGCAGGAACGAGGTACC
>CM075980.1:3243832-3268832 GCA_038087875.1 Malacoraja senta | reverse complement strand
CGCGGAATCATAACGTCATAGGTGATAGGAGAAGAATTAGGCCATTCGGCCCATCAAGTCTACACCATTCAATTATGGCTGATCTATCCCTCCCTCGTAACCACATTCTCCTGCCTTCTCCCCGTAACCTCCGACACCTGTACTAATCAAGAATCTATCTACCTCTGCCTTAAAAAATATCCGCTGACTTGGCCTCCACAGCCGTCTGTGGCAAAGGATTCCACAGATTCACCACCCTCTGACTAAAGAAATTCCTCCTCACCTCCTTCCGAAAGGAACGTCCTTTAAGTCTGAGGCTGTGACCTCTGGTCCTGGACTCTTCCACTCATGGAAACATCCTCTCCACATCCACTCTATCCAGGGCTTTCACTGTTTTGGTACGTTTGAATGAGCTCACCCCCCACCCCCTCCTCATTCTTCTAAACTCCAGCGAGTACAGGCCCAGCACCGACAAACGCTCATCATATGATGAGCCACTTCATTCCTGGGATCGTTCTTGTAAAGCCTCCTCTGGACCCTCTCCAGAGCCAGCACATCCTTCCTCAGATATAGTGGCCCAAAACTGCTCACGGTACCCTCCCCCACGCTGCCTGACCAGCGCCTTATCGGAGCTTCGCGTTACCTTCCTGCGTTTTGTATTCGAGGCCTCTTGAAATAAATGAAACCGGATGGAATAAAAAAGCATTCCTGTCCCTGCCCTGGCTCTGTAGATTTCTTGACAGACTCCAATTAGCCCAGTTTGTGAGGCGAATCTACGAGCGAGAGCCTTGACCTTGAAACGAAAATCTGCTTTTGCAACTAACCGTTAGCAGGAATCACAGTGCGCAGTGTAACAGTCGTGACACACAACGATGTTAATAATGGGAAGGGCAATGGCAGGACGTGGCGAGCGAGCGTGCGAGCGAAATCACAGTATATGCCACAAGACTGTTATCATTTATTTTTATAACTGCGCAATGAATGTTAAACACTTCAATTTGCTGCATTCGGACATGTCAAAAATACAGACATCATCCGTTTAAAAGGGACACTTGTGATTCGGTTTTTAATCTGACTTTAACTAACAAATAGTGAATGGCCTGGATAGTGAAGATAGCGGAGTCAGGGGATATGGGGAGAAGGCAGGAACGGGGTACTGAATGTGGATGATCAGCCATGATGAGCGTTTGCCGGCACTGGGCCTGTACTCGCTGGAGTTTAGAAGGATGAAGGGGAGACCTCATTGAAACGTACCAAACGGTGAAAGGCCTGGTGAGAGTGGATGTGGAGAGGATGTTTCCACTGGTGGGAGAGTCTAGGACTAGAGGTCACGGCCTCAGAATTAAAGGATGTTCAAGAGTTAAGAGGGTTTTAGAGTTAAGAGGGTTAAGAGGGGAGGTCATTTAAGACTGAGGTGAGAAATCAGTTTTTCACCCAGAGAGTTGTGAATTTATGGAATTCCCTGCCACAGAGGGCAGTGGAGGCCAAGTCACCGGATGGATTTAAGAGAGAGTTAGATAGAGCTCTAGGGGCTAGTGGATTCAAGGGATATGGGGAGAAGGCAGGCACGGGTTATTGATAGGGGACGATCAGCCATGATTACAACGAATGGCGGTGCTGGCTCGAAGGGCCGAATGGCCTCCTCCTGCACCTATTTTCTATGTTTCTATGTATTGTCATATGTCCCAGATAGAACAATGAAATTCTTACTAGCAGCAACACAACAGAATATGTAAACATAGTACTCTGTGCTTCCTTTAGGAAGGAGATGAGGAGGAATTTCTTTACTCAGAGGGCGGTGAATCTGTGGAATTCATTGCCACAGAAGTCTGTGGAGGCCAAGTCAGTGGATATTCTTAAGGCAGAGATTGACAGTTTCTTGATTAGTACGGGTGTCAGGGGTTATGGGGAGAAGGCAGGAGAATGGGGTTGAGAGGGAGAGATAGAACAGCCATGATTGAATGGCGGAGTAGACGTGACGGGCCGAATGGCCTACTTCTGCTCCTATCATTTATGAACATGAACTGACTGATGGTGGAATCGAACCATCCACAGGCTCCCAGTAGTGAATTTCACTCTGGGTGGAGTGAGCGCAACGGTGGCGCAGCTGGTCGAGTAGCTACCTCATCGCCAGAGACCCGGGATCTCCAGTTCCTGAACAATGAATGAATGAATAAGTTTATTGGCCAAGTATTCACATACAAGGAATTTGCCTTGGTGCTCTGCCCGCAAGTGACAACATGCCCTACAGTGACAGTTAGGAATGACACATAAAATGAATTAAATAAAATACCAGAGCAAAAGAAGGCTACAGATTTTTGGTTATTGAGTAGAGCTACTACTCGTGGGGAAAAAAGCTGTTTTTATGTCTGGCTGTGGCAGCTTTGACAGTCCGGTGTTGCCTTCCAGAGGGAAGTGATCAAAGAGTTTGTGGCCAGGGTGAGCGGGGTCAGAGATGATCTTACGCGCTCGCTTCCTGAATTATTACAAAATCATGTAACAACCAATTAGGCCCATGAAATACCAATAGTATTTCCCTAATTCATTGATCTCGTCACATCTAACAGTGCAACGGCACGGTGGCGTAGCTGGTAGGAGTTGCTGCCTTACAGCGCCAGAGTCCCGGGTTCGATCCTGACTGCGGGTGCTTGTCTGTACGGAGTGTGGCCGTGTGGGTTTTCTCCCGGGCGCTCCGGTTTCCTCCCACACTCCAAAGACGTGCAGGTTTGTAGGTTAATTGCCTTCCCGTAAATTGTCCGTGTTTAGGATAGACCTAGTGTACGGGGTGATCGCTGGTCGGTGCGGACTCAGTGGGCCGTGGGGCCTGTTTCCACGCTGTATCTCGCCAGTGTAAAGTCGAAAGACCCTTCATCAGAGCTGGTGAAGAAGGTCACACTGCTGGGTGTTGGCCACTGGGTTTTCTCCCCAGCTACAAGAGAGGGCGGCACGGTGGCGCAGCGGTAGAGTTGCCGCCTCACAGCGTCAGAGACCCGGGTTCGATCCTGACCTCGGAGCTGTCTGTGCGTGGGGTTTGTACCTTCTCCCCATGACTGCGTGGGTTTCCCCCGGGTGCTCCGGCTTCCTCCCACGTCCCAAAGACGTGCGGGTTGACGTCTTTGGTCGCTTAGAGTCCCTGGCCCGAAAACGTCGACCAACCTTTTGCCACCACAGACGCTGCTTGACCCGTTGATAACTCTGCTTATAAAAGGATTTTATAAAATAGCAAGTTCATCCAATCTCTCCCCTGTAGCCAAAACCAGGCATCATCCGGGCACAACCCAGCGGTATGAATATTGACTTCTCTAACTTCAAGTAACCCTTGTGTCCCCTCTCACTCCGTCCTTCCCCCATCCAAGTCGGACCAGCTTCAAAGTCGTCTTGTTGAGTCTCATTGCCTGTGACTCGTTTTCACCTAGCCGCCCACTGCTAACAATGGCCTGTTTCCTTTATAATCGTTACCTTTTTTTGCATATCTTTCATTCATTTGTTCTGTATCTCTCCACATCACCGTCTATACCTCTCATTTCCCTTTCCCCTGAGTCTGAAGAAGGGTCTCGACCCGAAAAGGTCACCCGTTCCTTTCCTCCAGAGATGCTACCTGTCCCGCTGAGTTACCCCGCCAGCATTTTGTGTCTATCTTCATCAGTCAGGTAAACCACCTCTGCACCGTCTCCAAAGCCCCCACATCCTTCCTGCAATGCGGGGGGGGGGGGGGGGGGAGGCGACCAGAACTGCACGCAGTACTCCAAATACGGCTTGACCAAAGTCTTAGAGAGCTGCGTCTCGAACGAAACAAAAATTAATCTCTTTGTTGAGAAAATCGTCTGGTGGCATTTATTGCATAGAATATATGTTTCCCTGAGAAATGTCTTCCCTTAATAATTGGTGCTGTCCATTTGCTTGTCAGGTGAGTATTTTTAACACATTCACACCAGCAATAACCTAGATTTTTTGCGTATAAACACATCTAAGGGCTGCAATTAGAGCAAATCATTCGTGCACATTTTTAAGCTGTATAATTACAGGGACAGTAAATTTGTTGGCAATGGTGTGCAAGATACTAATTTAGTCTTGGCTCCTCCGATATAAACATGCACCCTGAAGCCTGAGTGATCTATGCGAAGGAGAAAAGGCGTAGAACTGAATCACAACTTTAGATATTCAGCCAGGCACCCACTGCGTTTCCATTCTGCTTCATTTACTCTCGGAATAGATCCTCCTTTCCTCCCCGCCTCTTCCCAAATGACAATAGACAAAAGACAATAGGTGCAGGAGTAGGCCCTTCGGCCCTTCGAGCCCAGCACCGCCATTCACTGTGGTCATGGCTGATCGTCCACAATCAGTACCCCCCGTTCCTGCCTTCTCCCCATATCCCCTTATCTGAGGAAGGGTCTCGACCCGAAACGTCACCTATTCCTTCTATTTGGAAAGATGGAAGGTAGACGGAAATGCTGGAGAAACTCAGCGGGTGAGGCAGCATCTATGGAGCGAAGGAATAGGTGACGTTTCGGGTTGAGACCCTTCTTCAGACTCCGTTTCGGGTCGAGACCGAAGGGTCTCGACCCGAAACGGAATCTGAAGAAGGGTCCTCGACCCGAAATGGAGTCTGAAGAAGGGTCTCGACCCGAACGTCACCTATTCCTTCGCACCATAGCTGCTGCCTCACCCGCTGAGTTTCTCCAGCATTTTTGTCTTCATCCCCATATCCCCTATTGAAATGCACTGCTTCATGCTGAGGAATAATTCAAACTCTGATTGTCGACAGTCCGAGGGTCTCCAATGAGGTAGCTGATAGTTGAGGACCGCTCTCTAGTTGGTGGTGGGATGGTTCAGTTGCCTGATCACAGCCGGGAAGAAACTGTCCCTGAATCTGGAGGTGTGTGCGTTTGTTTTCACACTTCTGTACCTCTTGCCTGATGGGAGAGGGGAGAAGAGGGAGTGACCGGGGTGAGACTGGTCCCTTGATGATGCTGCTGGCCTTGCCGAGGTGTAGATGGAGAGTGAGGTGTAGATGGAGTCAATGGAAGGGAGGTGGGTTTGCGTGACGGTCTGAGCTGGGAGGTAGAGAGTATCTCAGGACCGCACCTCCAGTTGGTGATAGGATGTTTCAGTTGCCTGGATCGCCTCAACGCAGAGGGAGAACAAGGGAGGGGAGAGACAAGGACTTTAAGACTTTTTGCCTTCCATCACAGTGATAGCCCTGTCCCCACGGTACGAGTTCATTCCAAGAGCTCTCCCGAACGTTAAAAAAAAAAATCAAACTCGTGGTAAGCACGGAGAATGAACGTAGCGGGTACGTCGGAGCTCGGGGACGTCTCTTAGCGCTAACGCAGGTACTCGGGAAGACTCGCTAACAGCAGGTAAGCACGGGAAGACTCGTGAAGATTTTTCAACATGATGAAAAATGTCCACGAGAGCCCCGAGTACCGACGAGCGGCCATTGCCGTAAATCTCAGAGTTCGAATCGGGGCAAACCGGGAGAGCTCTTGGAATGAACTCGTACCGTGGGACAGGGGTTTGAGGAGGTGCCTGGTAGACTCACTGTGGTGGATGTTAAACTGTGTTCATTGTGCGTTTTGTTATTTTATTCTCTGTCATGACTGCAAGGTACGCAATTCCGTTCAGACTGAAATGTCTGAATGACAATAAAGTCGAGTCAAGTCACTTTATTTCTATAGCACATTTACAAAGCAACTCTCGTTGGCCAAAGTGCTTATATTGGTATAAGAATAGTATAGCAGTGGTTCATAGATTAAATACATACATCACTACATACATATAGCCCTCGCTCAGAGGACGTCAAGAAAGGCTTGGGAGTAAAGATGAGTTTTAAGTCTCGATGGAGTTTTAAGTCTTAAAGGAGTCGATGGAGGGGGCAGTTCTGATGGGAAGGGGGATGCTGTTCCACAGTTTAGGAGCTGCAACCGCAAAGACGCGGTCGCCCCTAAGCTTATGCCTAGGATGTTCAGTAACCCCAAGTAGGCCGATCTGAGGGACCTGGAGGTGGTGTGGTGGGTGAGCAGACTTTTGATGTAGGTGGGGGAAAGCCCATCGAGGGCTTTGTAGACATAAAGGAGGATCTTGAAATTTATTCGGAACCGCACAGGAGAGAGGCCAGGATCGGGGTGATGTGGTCCCTTTTTCGGGTGCCCATCAGGAGTCTCGCTGCGGCGTTTTGGACCAGTTGCAGGCAGATACTTTATACTTTTTATACTTTAAGAACATGATGGACCCGACTCGGGCAAATGGGACTGGCGTAGATGGGGCATCTTGGTGGGGCACGGGCAAGTTGGGCCGTCTCCGGCTGCGTGACTCCATGACTGACCTTTGGGTTTCCCACCCCCGCCATTTGTGTCCTCTCCTGGCAGAGATGTCTCGGAACGACACGTGCTCCGACCTCCCAGAGATTCCCAACGGCTGGAAAACCACGTCACACAGGGAGATGGTGCGCGGGACGATGACCACCTTCCAGTGTGACCCAGGCTACGACATCCTGGGGAGCGACACCCTCACGTGCCAATGGGACCTGACGTGGAGCAGCGATCCTCCATTCTGTGAGAAAAGTAAGTAAGCGATTGTTTCGTCCGGAGGTGCGGGGCCGCCATGGTGGCGCAGCGGTAGAGTTGCTTCCCTTACAGCGCTCGCAGCGGCGGAGGGCTTAATTAGGAAGGGAAAATAGATTATGAAAGGAAACTGGCAGGGAACATAAAAACTGACTGCAAAAGTTTTTATAGATATGTGAAGAGAAAGAGATTAGTTAAAACAAATGTAGGTCCCTTGCAGTCAGAAACAGGTGAATTGATCATGGGGAACAAGGATATGGTGGACCAATTGAATAACTACTTGGTTCCGTCTTCACTAAGGAAGACATAAATAATCTGCCGGAAATAGCAGGAAGGCCGCGGGTCAAGAGGAGATGGAGGAACTGAGTGAAATCCAGGTTAGTCGGGAAGTGGTGTTGGGTAAATTGAATGGATTAAAGGCCGATAAATCACCAGGGCCAGATAGGCTGCATCCCAGAGTACTTAAGGAAGTAGCTCCAGAAATAGTGGATGCATAGTGATAATTTTTTCAAAACTCTTTAGATTCTGGAGTCGTTCCTGAGGATTGGAGGGTAGCAAACGTAACCCCACTTTTTAAGAAGGGAGGGAGAGAGAAAACGGGGAATTACAGACCAGTTAGTCTAACATCGGTAGTGGGGAAACTGCTAGTCAGTTATTAAAGATGGGATAGCAGCACATTTGGAAAGTGGTGAATCATTGGACAAAGTCAGCATGGATTTACGAAAGGTAACTCATGTCTGACGAATCTTATAGAATTTTTCGAGGATGTAACTAGTAGCGTGGATAGGGGAGAACCAGTGGATGTGTTGTATCTGGACTTTCAGAAGGCTTTCGACAAGGTACCACATAAGAGATTAGGATACAAACTTAAATCACACGGTATTGGGGGTTCAGTATTGATGTGGATAGAGAACTGGCTGGCAACAGGAAGCAAAGAGTAGGAGTAAACAGGTCCTTTTCACAATGGCAGGCAGTGACTAGTGGGGTACCGCAAGGCTCAGTGCTGGGACCCCAGCTATTTACAATTTATATCAATGAACTGGATGAGGGAATTGAAAGCAACATCTCCAAGTTTGCGGATGACACTAAGCTGGGGGGCAGTGTTAGCTGTGAGGAGGATGCTAGGAGACTGCAAGGTGACTTGGATAGGCTGGGTGAGTGGGCAAATGTTTGGCAGATGCAGTAAAATGTGGATAAATGTGAGGTTATCCACTTTGGTGGCAAAAACGGGAGGCAGACTATTATCTAAATGGTGGCCGATTAGGAAATGGGGAGATGCAGCGAGACCTGGGTGTCATGGTACACAGTCATTGAAAGTAGGCATGCAGGTGCAGCAGGCAGTGAAGAAAGCGAATGGTATGTTGGCTTTCATAGCAAGAGGATTTGAGTATAGGAGCAGGGAGGTTCTACTGCAGTTGTACAGGGTCTTGGTGAGACCACACCTGGAGTATTGCGTACAGTTTTGGTCTCCAAATCTGAGGAAGGACATTATAGCCATAGAGGGAGTGCAGAGAAGGTTCACCAGACTGATTCCTGGGATGTCAGGACTTTCATATGAAGAAAGACTGGATAGACTTGGCTTATACTCGCTAGAATTTAGGAGATTGAGAGGGGATGTTATAGAAACGTAACAAAATTCTTATGGGGTTGGACAGGCTAGATGCCAGGAAGATTGTTCCCCGATGTTGGGGAAGTCCAGGACAAGGGGTCACAGCTTAAGGATAAGGGGGAAATCGTTTAAGACCGAGATGAGGAAAAACTTTTTCCACACAGAGAGTGGTGAATCTCTGGAACTCTCTGCCACAGAGGGTAGTTGAGGCAGTTCATTGGCTATATTTAAGAGGGAGTTAGATGTGGGCCCTTGTGGCTAAGGGGATCAGGGGGTATGGAGAGGAAGGCAGGTACGGGATACTGAGTTGGATGATCAGCCATGATCATATTGAATGGCGGTGCAGGCTCGAAGGGCCGAATGGCCTACTCCTGCACCTATTTTCTATGTATCTATGTATCTATGATCCCGACGACGGATGCTGTCTGTACGGAGGCTGTACGCCTCTCCCCGTGACCGCCGTGGGGTTTGTCCGAGATCTGCCTCCACTACCTCCTCCCGGCAGCTCGTTCCATACACCGACCAAGTATGGCGGGTTTTTCACACACACAGGGTGGTGGGCGTATGGAACGAGCTGCCGGAGGAGGTAATTGAGGCTGGGACTATCCCAACGTTTAAAAAACAGTTAGACAGGTACATGGATAGGACAGGTTTGGAGGGATACGGACCAAAACGCAAGCAGGTGGGACTGGTGTAGCTGGGACATGTTGGCGAATGTGGGCAAGTTGGGCTGAAGGGCCTGTTTCCACACTGTATCACTCGATGACCCTATCTCCGGTTTCCTCCCACACTCCAAGGACGTACAGGTTTTGTATGTTAATTGGCTTGGTACAAGTGTAAATTAACTTGTGCGGGCATCGCTGGTTGGCGCTGGCTCGGTGGGGCAAAGGGGCCAATTTCCGCTCTGTATCTCTACACTAAACAAAACTAAAGTAGACTTGATGGGCCGAATGACCTAATTCTGCAACTATAACTTGTGAACAAAATGGCAGCAGCCATATCCAAAATTAAGGGTTTTTTAGACAACACTAGCAATCTATCAAGCTGGCATAGTGACCCATGATATAAATATGATTGATAACACCAGCGTATATTTCAGCGTGATGAATGTGAACTGCTTATATTAACACTCTGCTCTCAGCTGGATGAATGTGCGATACATCCAAGCAGGAGTGAGACGGGAAATCTTCTACGAAAAAGGTCACAGCCTGTTAATATAATACAGGACGATATTTGATATTGGAACATTTATTAAACCTGTTCTGACACCTATCTTTTGCGCCTCATATTTAATTTTTTTTTATTTTTTTTTTATTTTTATTTATTAGAAGTACATTACATTACAACCACATACATTAATACTCGTCATTTATATCTTCTTACAATTAATGTACTCCCTTTATTTATTTTTTTACACTAGAGAAAGAAAAGATTGAAAGAGAGAAGAAAGTGAAGGAAAAAGTGCAAGTGTAGAAAAGTGTAGAAAATGTAACAACAAAAAAGGACGAAGACCCTATAAGAGCGAAATTAAAAACAAAAAGAAAAAGAGTTAAGAAATAGGCCCTCATATTTAATTTTTAAATGATTTTTAGGCTGGACGAGTTGCTGCCTCAAGGCGCCAGAGTCACGGGTTCAATCCTCACCTTTTAGTTTTTCGTTTTAGAGATACCGCGCGGAAACAGGCCCTTCGGCCCACCGAGTCCGCGCCGACCAGCGATCCCCGCGCACGAACACTATCCTACACACACTAGGTGACACTGATCATCCAAAATCAGTACCCCGTTCCTGCTTTCTCTCCATATCCCTTGAGTCCGTTAGCCCTCAGAGCTGCACGCCTTTGCAGTGTGGGAGGAAACCGAAGATCTCGGAGAAAACCCAACGCGGGTCACGGGGGAGACCGTACAAACTGCGTACAGACAGCGCCCGCAGTCGGGATCGAACCTGGGTGTCTGGCACGGCAAGCGCTGTAAGGCAGCGACTTTACCGCTACGCCGCCGTGCCATGGCGTCCAATTCCTTACCTCTCTGCTAATGGATGGATTTTATGTTGCAATGAGATGAGGGAGTTGTATAACGAGGAAAGATGAAGTAACATTGACCTGCACACCCATGGGTTTGTATAAAGCCGTACTGGCGTTGACAATTTGTTGAAGTGGAGCGGCAGGGTAGAGATTACGAGGCTAAATATCAGAAAAACTGCAAAATCAGATAAATCAGAAAATGCTGAAGGAACTCTGCCTGCCCGCGTTTGGTCCATATTCCTCCAAACCTGTCCTATCCATGTACCTGTCTAACTATTTCTTAAATGTTGGGATAGTCCCTGCCGCAACTACCTCCTCCGGCAGCTGGTTCCATACACCCACCACCCTTTGTGTGAAAAAGTTACCCCTCAGATTCCTATTAAATCTTTTCCCCTTCACCTTGAACCTATGTCCTCTGGTCCTCCATTCACCTACTCTGGGCAAGAGACTCTGTGCATCCACCCGATCTATTCACCTCATGATTTTATACACCTCTATAAGATCACCCCTCATCCTCCTGTGCTTCAAGGAATAGAGTCACAGCCTACTCCATCTCTCCCTGTAGCTCAGACCCTCTAGCCCTGGCAACATCCTTGTAAATCTTCTCTGTACCCTTTCCAGCTTGACTAGATCTTTCCTTTAACACGGTTCCCAGAACTGAACACGATGTTCTAAAAGCGGCCTCGTCAACGTCTTATACAACTGCAACACGACCTCCCAACTTCTGTACTCAATACTGACTGCTGACGGCCAAAAGCCTTTTTGACCACCCTATCTAACTGCGACTTCACCTTCAAGGAACCATGCACCTGCACTCCTAGATCCCTCTGCCTACAACACTCTCCAGAGGCCTACCATTCACTGTGTTGGCCCTGCCTATGTTAGACTTCCCAACAGGCAATACAATGCAAGGATACTTTTGGATTGTTTCACAGGGAGAGGAGGTGGGAGAGACCTGGAACGTCGGAGGTCGGGGAGGAACTTGATAGGAGTATATAAAATTATGAGGCCCAAACCTTTTTCCCAACGTTTTAAACTGAAGGGTACGGCTAAAGATGAGAGGGGGGGAAGTTTAATGCAGATATGCGGAGCAGGTTTCTTTTACACCAAGAGTAATGGGGGCCTGGAACGCATTGCCAGGGGTGGTGTCAGAGGGAGAGACAATAGGTTGACACATTGAAGCGCAGGGATAGAGGATTATGGGTCATATGCATGCAGATGGGATCAGTTAAGCCATCTAAACTAGCTCCATTTGCAAGTGTTTGGCCCATATTCCTCTCATCCCTGGGAGACACAAGATGTTCCTTCCTACGCATTCCTCTAAACCTTTTTTATCCATGTACCTGTCCAAATGTCCTTTAAATCTTGTTATAGTACCTGCCTCAACTACCTCCTCTGGCAGCTCGTTCCATACACCCACCACCCTCTGTATGAAGAAGTTACCCCTCGGGTTCCTACTAAAATCTTTCCCTCCCAGCTTAAACCTGTGCCCTCAGGTTCTCGATTCCCCTACTCTGGGTAAAAGACTGTGTGTATTCATGCTACCATTTCTCCACTTGATTTTATACACTTGTATAGGATCACCCCTTAGCCTCCTGCGCTCCAGGGAATAAATTCCTTGTATCCTCAGTATCAGGAGCCATTGATACGATGAATGGCGAGAGTATGTTGGGATACATCGGAAGCTTTGGCGAGGTGAGCTAGATAGGGCTCTTAAAGATATGGGGATATGGGGAGAAGGCAGGAACAGGGTACTGATTGGGAATGATCAGCCATGATCACATTGAATGGCGCTGCTGGCTCGAAGGGCCGAAGGGCCGAATGGCCTACTCCTGCACCTATTGTCTATTGTCCTCTTGCCGGTGGCGCAGCGGTAGAGTTGCTGCCTCACAGCGCCAGAGAACAGGGTTCAATCCTGACCACGGGTGCTGTCTGTACGGAATTTGTACGTTCTCCCCGTGACCTGCGTGGGTCTTCCCCGGGTGCTCCGGTTTCCTCCCGCACTCCAAAGACGCACAGGTTTGTCGGTTAATTGGCTTGGGTAAAATTGTAAATTGGCGCTAGGGTGTGTAGGATAGTGTTAGTGTGCGGGGATCGCTGGTCGGCGCGGACTCGGTGGGCCGAAGGGCCTGTTTCTTTATCTTTGAAGAAGATATATCTTCTGTACCTTTAAACTCTTAACGTAAATAGAATAGACGAGACTAATCTAAGGTAACAGTTTCAAAATCAACAGAGAGGAACATGACTTCAGGCAACTAACTAAAAGATTTGGAGATGTCCGCCTGAGCATGGAAATTTCCTGTCAAAACACATTATTTCCCTTGCCAGATCCCTTTAGATCCACCACTGTGGAGAGGATAGCTCCACTAGTGCCGGCACAGTGGTAGAGTCTCTGCCTTAACCCAGAGACCCGGGTTCCATCCCAACTACGGGTGCTGTCTGTACGGAGTTTGTGCGTTCTCCCCGCGACCAAATAGGTTTTCTCCGAGACCTTCGGTTTCCTCCCACACTCCAAAGACGTGCAGGTTTGTAGGTTAATTGGCTTGGTGTAAATGTAAAATTCCCTAGTGTGTGTAGGACAGTGTGGGGATCGCTGGTCGGCGCGGACTCGGTGGACCTGTTTCCGAGCTGTATCTGTAAACTAAACTAAACTAGTGGGCGAGTCCAGGAGCAGAAGCCATGGCCTCAGAATAATCTAAACAGGAAATGTGGAGGAATTTCTTTAGCCAGAGGGCGGTGAATTCATTGCCACAGACGGCTGTGGTGGCCATGTCATAGGGTATTTGTAAGGTGGAGAGTGACCGATTCTTGATTAGTAAGAGAATCAAGTGGGGAGATGACAGGAGAATGAAGTTGAGAGGGAAAGATAGATCAGCCATGATTGAATGGCGGAGTAGACTCGATGGGCCGAATGGCCTAATTCTGCTCTCATGACTCATCAACATGAAGCAAGCAACTGTGGCCATCTTTACAGCAGTGACTCACTTCCGAATGCCCTTTCCACGGCCCTGCTGTTGAATGATTCACATCTTAGTTGAGTCGGCATTGGGTTTAGTTTAGTTTAGACACAGCGAGGAAACAGGCCCTTCGTCCCACCGAGTCCGCACCGACCAGCGATCCCCGCACACTAACACTATCCTACACGCACAAGGGACAATTTTTGACGTACAGTGCCCTCCTTAATGTTTGGGACAAAGACCCATCATTTATTTATTTGCCTCTGTACTCCACAATTTGAGATTTGTAATAGAAAAAGAAATCACACGTGTGGTTAAAGTGCACATTGTCAGATTTTAATAAAGGCCATTTTTATACATTTCTCTCTGTCTCTGTCTCTCTCTAGTTATGTACTGCACAGACCCAGGCGATGTCAAGCATGCCAGCCGCACCATTTCAGACAGCAAGCTACTGGTGGGATCCACGATCCAGTTCAGCTGTGACGCCAGCTTTATACTGGATGGGAATGCGCTGGTGACCTGCTACAGCCGGGAGACAGGCACGCCGCTGTGGACATCCAAACTGCCGCACTGTGCACGTGAGTCAAACGTGGCCAGGAGGACCGTCAGCAGCAGCATGATAATCGTTTGAGCTCATATCAGCGAAACCTCGAAAAGGGGGAAGTCTTTTAGGACCGAGATGAGAATTTTTTTTTTTCACACAGAGAGTGGTGAATCTGTGGAATTCTCTGCCACAGAGGGTAGTTGAGGCCAGTTCATTGGCTATATTTAAGAGGGAGTTAGATGTGGCCCTTGTGGCTAAAGGGATCATGGGGTATGGAGAGAAGGCAGATACAGGATACTGAGTTGGATGATCAGCCATGATCATATTGAATGGCGGTGCAGCCTCGAAGGGCCGAATGGCCTACTCCTGCACCTATTTTCTATGTTTCTATATCCAGGCCACAGCTTCCAATTATAACTCACGGATTAGTTCATCATCACAGTTTCGACGGCACAGTGGTGCAGCTGGTAGTGCCGCTGCCTCACAGCGTCGGCGACCCAGGTTCGATCCTGACCTCGGGTGCTGTCTGTGTGGAGTTTGCACGTGTGACCGCGTGGGTTTCCTCCGGGTGCTCCGGTTTCCTCCCACATCCCAAAGACGTCAAGGTTTGCCACGTTAATTGGCTTCTGCAAATTGCCCCTAGTGTGTAGGGAGTGGACGAGAAAGTATGAAAAGTTTGGTTTGGAGATACAGCGTAGAAACAGGCCCTTCGGCCCATCGAGTCTGCACCGACCGACAATTATCCATACACTAGTTATACGCTGCACTCTGGGGACAATTTGCAGAAGCCAATTGATCTACAAACCTGCACGTCTTTGAAATGTGGGAGGAAACCGGAGCACCCGGAGAAAACCCACGCGGTCACAGGGAGAACGTGCAAACTCCGCACAGACAGCACCCGTAGTCAGGATCGAACCCGGGTCCCCGACTCTGCAAGGCAGCAACTCTACCGCTGTGCCACCCTGCATAGAACGAGTGTGAACGGGTGATTGGTGGTCAGCGTGGACCCGGTGGGACGAAGGGCCTGTTTCCATGCTGTATTTCTAAATCTGCAGTTCCTTCTGTCTAAATGAGGGCTCTTCATCAAAATAGGAAAGGCACAAATGTATGACTATGAATGACTGATAATTAACGTGATTATTCATATTAATGAGGTGCTCGTTGTCATTAACGAGCTGTGTGAGGTTCAGCTCAGGGCGGCACGGTGGCGCAGCGGTAGAGTTGCTGCCTCACGGCGCCAGAGACCCGGGTTCGATCCCGACTACGGGCGCCGTCTGTACGGAGTCTGTCCGTTCTCCCCGAGACCCGCGTGGGGTTCCCTCGGAGATCTTCAGTTTCCTCCCACACTCCAAAGACGTGCAGTTTTGTAGGTTCACTGGATTGGTGTAAATGTTTTTTTTTAATAGTGTGTGTAGGGTGGTGTTAATGTGCTGGGGTCGGCGCGGACTCGGTGGGCCGAAGACACTGTTTCCGCGCTGTATCTCGAAACTAAACACTGAAAGGTCGATTGTGATGCAATGTGACAGGTAGTTAGATTGCAACACGACAGATAAGCGATGACATTGAACGCCCGGCTGACGTTGGCAAGGTGTAGTAGAGACAAGGAAATCGCAGTGAGTGTCAGATAGATACTGACACTTCCAACCAGTAGATAACACAACAGCAGCGACTACCAAGACAGGGTCAAGAGTCAGGTGTTTTATTGTCAATGTGTCCCAGACAGAACAATGAAATCTTACCTGCAACAGCACAACAGAATATGGAAACATAGTACACTGTAAACAATATATTAAATGAAAAGTTCAGTATACATATACATACATTGCTTTTATATATATAAGCTATATATGTGTATATAGGGGGGGAGGGGGAGGGGGGGGTTGGAGTGCTGGAGTGCCCCTCCTTCCCGGAGTAGCCAGCCTTGCCTTGCCTCGTCACTCGGATTTTTCTTTCCAAAATGGGTGAGCTTGAAGAAATCGGGCTGTTTTTTAAATTTTCAACGATTAATTACTTTGGAAATATAGGTGGAAATGTGACGGGAAGATGTTTATCGCCACCACGGGGAAAATGTGAGTAGGATGTGTGAAAATGGGAAGGCTGTGGCCTAGCGTTTGGAAGATAGGAATTAACCAGATTGACACACATTGTAGGCACAAACAAGACAAAGACTTTTAGTTATATAGATAGAGATATATACACATATAGCTTATATATATAAAAGCAATATATAGATATGTATACAACTTCACACAATCACATACATACAATGAACTGGCCTCAACTACCTTCTGTGGCAGAGAATTCCACAGATTCACCACTCTCTGGGTGGAAAATGTTTTTCTCATCTCGGTCCTAAAAGACTTCCCCCTTATCCTTAAACTGTGACCCCTTGTTCTGGACTTCCCCAACATCGGGAACAATCTTCCTGCATCTAGCCTGTCCAACCCCTTAAGAATTTTGTAAGTTTCTATAAGATCCCCCCTCAATCTTCTAAATTCTAGCGAGTGTATGTGTGTGTGTGTGTGTGTGTTTAAATACAAATATGTGTGTATATACACAATCATACACACACAGATATATCTACATATATGTGTGTGTGTGTGCGCGCGGTGGCACGGTGGCATGGCGGTAGAGTTGCTGCCTTACAGCACAAGAGACCCGGGTTCACTCCTGGCTACAGGGACTGTCTGTAAGGAGTTTGCACGTTCTCCCCGTGATCTGTGTGGGTTTCCTCCGAGATCTCCGGTTTCATCCCGCACTCCAAAGACGTGCAGGTTTGAAGGTTATTTGGCTTGGTGTAAATGTACAATTGTCCTACAGTGTGTGTAGGATGGCGTTAATGTGCGGGGGATCCCTGGTCGGCGCGGACTCGGTGGGCCGAAGGGCCTGTTTCGAAACTAAACGAGACGAAACAAAACAGTTAAGGAGTCTCTTCCCAAAGGTGAGCAATTTGATGCATGCATTAGTGTGCTGCTGGTCACAAACCAATTGATTCCAATCAAATAGAAGCAGATGGCATCAAGATGTGTACAGCACTGCTCTATGTGTGTGTGCAGTGTGAAGTGGCTAATAGAACTCCCACATCAAGTCATTTAAAAGGAAGGCTTGTATCGATACTGTACTTTTCACCGCCCCAGCTCATCCCAAGTGCATGACAGCCAACGCAAGCACTTCTCAAGTGCTGCCAATGATGTTGGGTAGTTTCGCCGAACACCTCCGGTCAGTCCGCAATAACCAATCTGAACTCCCGGTGGCTCAGCACTTCAACTCCCCCTCCCATTCCGTATCTGACCTCTCTGTCCTGGGTCTCCTCCATGGCCACAGCGAGCAACACCGTAAATTAGAGGAAATTGGAGGAAATGCACCTCATATTCCGCTTGGGCAGTCTACATCCTGGGGGCTTGAACATTGAATTCTCCCAATTCTGCTAGCCCTTGCTGTCCCCTCCCCTTCATCAGCCATCTGGTTGTCTCCTCCCCTCCCCCAGCCCTCGGGCTCCTCCTCCGCCTTTTTCCTTTTTTCCTTTCTTCTCCCCACCCCCTATCAGTCTGAAGAAGGGTTTCGGCCCGAAACGTTACCTATTTCCTTCGCTCCATAGATGCTGCTGCACCCGCTGAGTTTCTCCAGCATTTTTGTGTACCTTCGATTTTCCAGCATCTGCAGTTCCTTCTTTAACAACATGTTGGGTAGGATATTAGTTCAGTTAAATTTAGAGGCCCAGCGTGGAAACAGGCCCTTCAGCCCACTGAGACCGTGCTGACCAACGATCACCCTGTACACCAGTTCTATTCTACACACACCAAGGATCATTTAGTTCTTCTTCTTCTTGCATATGGCGTGCACAGCCTAAAGCTGTACGTCGACTTCTTCTATTTGATCTTATTTGATTGTGCACGCCGGGTCGATTGCATTCGTCGAAACAGGGCGGACCAGGTGAAGGTTGCAATCTTCCACCCCAAGGATAATTTACAGAAGCCAATTAATGTGCAAATCTGCAAGTCTTTGGAATTAGTTTAGAGATACAGCATGGACACAGGCCCTTCGGCCCAACGGGTCTGCATCGACCAGCGATCCCCGCACATTAACACTACCCTACACACACCAGGGACAATTTTTTTTACATTTACACCAAGCCAATTAACCTACAAACCTGTACGTCTTTGGAGTGTGGGAGGATTTTAGAGATTTTAAAGATACAGCGTGGAAACAGGCCCTTCGGCCCAACTTGCCCACACCGGCCAACATGTCTCAGCTACACTGGTCCCACCTGCCTGCGTTTGGTCCATATCCCTCCAAATGCCATTTCCATGTATCTGTCTAACTGTTTCTTAAACGTTGGGATAGTCCCAGCCTCAACTATCTCCTCTGGCAGCTCGTTCCATACACCCACCACCCTCTGTGTGAAAAAGTTACCCCTCAGATTCGTATTAAATCTTTTCCCCTTCACCTTAAACCTATGTCCTCTGGTCCTCGATTCCCCTACTCTGGGCAGGAGATTCTGTGCATCTACCCAATCTATTCCTCTCACCTCCATAAGATCACCCCTCATCCTCCTGCGCTCCAAGGAATAGAGACCCAGCCTACTCAACCTCTCCCTATAGCTCACACCCTCTAGTCCTGGCAACATCCTCGTAAATCTTCTCTGAGCCCTTTCAAGCTTGACAACATCCTTCCTATAACATGGTGCCCAGAGCTGAACACAATACTCTAAATGCGGTCTCACCAACGTCTTATACAACTGCAACATGACCTCCCAACTTCTATACTCAACTAGTGAGGCAGCATCTCTGGAGAGAAGGAATGGGCGACGTTTCGGGTCGAGACCCATTCCTTCTCTCCAGAGACGCTGCCTCACCCACTGAGTTACTCCAGATTTTTGTGTCTGCCTTTCATTTTACCAGCATCTGCAGTTCTTTCTTACACATTCTATACTCAACTATCCTACTAGGATATTGTATCCTACTACACCGACATTTTTTTACACTTACACCAAGCCAAATAACCTGCAAACTTGCACGTCTTTGGAGTGCGGGAGGAAACCGAAGATCTCCGAGAAAACCCACGCAGGTCACGGGGAGAAACTCCGTACAGACAGCACCGCTAGTCAGTCTGAAGAAGGGTTTCGGCCCGAAACGTTGCCTATTTCCTTCGCTCCATAGACGCTGCTGCACCCGCTGAGTTTCGCCAGCACTTTTGTCCACCTACGATTTTCCAGCATCTGCAGTTCCCTCTTAAACTCTTAAGCACCGGTAGTCAGGATCGAACCTGGCACTTTAAGGCAGCAACTCTACCGCTGCGCCACTGTGGCCGCCCTACTGTTGTACCGTTCTACGTAATGATCAAGAGAAATAGACAATCATAGAATTGGCACAGTTCAGGATGGAATTACTGTTTTTGATGCTGTCTCTGATCCAAATCACAGCCTCCCAAGTCAGTGAGCAGCTCCTTGCTGCCACCTGCTGGCGCCCGACAGGAATTACTTGTTAATAGCGAGTGAGAGGGACATCAGTTTACACTGACCTTTCTGTCCTCGGTCTCCTCCATTGTCGGAGTGAGGCTAAACGCAAATTGGAGGAACAGCATCTCATATTTCGCTTGGGCAGCTGACAGCCCAGTGGTATGAATATTGATTTCTCTCACTTCAGGTAGCCCCGGCATTCCCTCTCTCTCTCTCTCCATCCCTCCCCCACACAAGTCGCACCAGCTTACATAGAAACATAGAAAATAGGTGCAGGAGGAGGCCATTCGGCCCTTCGAGCCAGCACCGCCATTCATGGCTGATCGTCCCCAATCAATAACCCGTGCCTGCCTTCTCCCCATATCCCTTGACTCCACTAGCCCCTAGAGCTCTATCTAACTCTCTCTTAAATCCATCCAGTGACTTGGCCTCCACTGCCCTCTGTGGCAGGGAATTCCACAAATTCACAACTCTCTGGGTTGAAAAGTTTGTTCTCACCTCAGTCTTAAATGGCCTCCCCTTTATTCTAAGACTGTGGCCCCTGGTTCTGGAGTCGCCCAACATTGGGAACATTCTTCCTGCATCTAGCTTGTCCAGTCCTTTTATAATTTTATATGTTTCTATAAGATCCTTCTAAACTCTCATTCTCACTGGCATGGTCCCCCCCCCCCTTCCAGGGGGGCAGCCTTTAGTGTGGTGGGTATATGAAATGAGCTGCCTGAAGAGGTAGTTGAGGAAGGTACTATCGCATCATATAAAAGACACATGGACAGCCTACATGTATAGGACAGGTTTAGAGTTGTATGGGCCAAACGCAGGCAGGTGGGACTGGTGTAGGTACGTGCCTCCGTTTCTACTTTCAGTCTGAAGAAGGGTCCCGACTCGAAACGTCACCTATTCCTTTTCTCCAGAGATGCTGCCTGGCCGCTGAGTTGCTCTAGCACTGTGCGTCTGTCTGTGGGACTAGAGTCGATGGGGCATGTTGGTCGGCGTGGGCAAGCTGGGCCGAAGGGCCTGTTTCCACGCTGCCACGTGACTCTATAATAGATAATGCTCTCTTCAGACCGAGTGCCAATGGGGCATCGTTCCCAGACAGATGGCCCTGAGTTTCCAGCCCCTTGGCTGCCTGTCATTCCTGTTTTACTTCCACAGTTGTGAGCGCTGAGCCCAGATGGCGAAGCAGATTGTCCCCCTTGGAGAGGAGAAGGGAGTCGAGGCTCCTGTCAAGAGCTGCCATTCCTTGCACCTGATCATGAGAAGGCTTCGGGCTCGAGGGACCTCGGAGATGTCTCACCTCAACTCAAGCAGCAGTATCTGACGTAGAAAGATCACCACCCAAAGGATAAATGTGTGCAGTTCTGGTCACCCCACTACAGCCTTTGGAAAGGGTGCAGAGGAGGTTTACCAGACCGATGCGTGGATTATAGGGGGTATTTGACACAGTGAGAGCAGTTGGACAGGCTTGGAACACCAAAGGTTCAACATGGACATTGTGGGCTGAAGGGCCTGTTTCTGTGCTGTACAGTTCTATGCTCTTTCTGGAGTTTAGTTGAGAGATACAGCGTGGAAACAGGCCCTTCAGCCCACAGAGTCTGCGCTGACCAACGATCGCCCCTACACTAGTTCTATTCTAAAACCTACGGACAATTGACAGAAGCAGCACGGTGGCGCAGCGGTAGAGTTGCTGCCTTACAGCGCCAGGGACCCAGGTTCGATCCTGACCACGGGTGCTGTCTGTACGGAGTTTGTACGTTCTCCCGTGACCTGCGTGGGTTTCTCCGGGTGCTCCGGTATCCTCCTGCACTCGAAAGACGTGCAGGTTTGTAGGTTAATTGGCTTGGTAAAATTGTAAATTGTGTCCAGGATAGTGTTAGTGTATGGGGTGATCACTGGTCAGTGCGGACTCAGTGGGCTGAAGGGCTGTTTATGCACTGTATCTCCAAAGTTGTGAGTCTGTGGAATTCTCTGCCTCAGAGGGCGGTGGAGGCCGGTTCTCTGGATACTTTCAAGAGAGAGCTAGATAAGGCTCTTAAAGACAGCGGAGTCGGGGGATATGGGGAGAAGGCAGGAACGGGGTACTGATTGGGGATGATCAGCCATGATCACATTGAAGGCGGTGCTGGCTCGAAGGGCTGAATGGCCTACTCCTGCACCTATTGTCTATTGTCTATAAAGTCCAAAGCATAGATAGGATAGATTGTCAGAACCATTTTTTTACCAGGATGCAAAAATAAATTACTAGCAGACATAGCTTTTAAGGTGAGGGAGGTAAAGTATCAGAAGGATGTGCGGGCAGGGTTTTTTTACACAGAGGGTGGTGGGTGCCTGGAACATGCTGCCACAGGTGATGGTGGTGTAGGCAGATACAATAGTGGCATGTAAGAGACTTTAGGAAAGGTGCATAGATATGCAGGGAGTGGAGGGATTTGGATCATGTGCGGGCAGAGGAGATTACGTTAACTAGGATTACCTTCGACGTGGACATTGTGGGCTGAAGGGCCTGTTTCTGCGCTGTACTCTTCAATGTTCTATCTCAGTTTAGTTTAGAGAAACAGTGTGGAAACAGGCCCTTCAGCCCACAGAGTCTGTGCCGACCAACGACCTCCCGACGTTGGGGGAGTCCAGAACCAGGGGCTGCACTTTAAGAATAAGGGGTTGGCCATTTAGAACGGAGATGAGGAAAAACTTTTTCACACAGAGGGTTGTGAATCTGTGGAGTTCTCTGCCTCGGAAGGCAGCGGAGGCCAATTCTCTGGATACTTTCAAGAGAGAATTAGATGTAGCTCTTAAAGATAGCGGAGTCAGGAGATATGGGGAGAAGGCAGGAACGGGGTACTGATTGTGGATGATCAGCCATGATCACAGTGAATGGTGGTGCTGGCCCGAAGGGCCGAATGGCCTACTCCTGCACCTATTGTCTATTGTCTGCCATACACTAGTTCTATCTGACACACCAGGGACAATTTACAGAAGCCAATTAACCAACAAACCTGCACGTCTTTGGAATATGGGAGGAGACCGGAGCACCCGGTGAAAACCCGTGCGGTCACAGGGAGAACGTACAAATTCCGTATAGACAACACCCGAGGTCAGGATCGAACCTGGGTCTCTGCACTGTGAGGCAGTAACAATACCGCTGCACTACCGTGCCGCCCTGTTAATGGTTAAGATATAGCCCATTGCCAGCTGTCCACTGATTTCAACAACAGATCCTCACGTCATTCATGGTGCTCAAAATGACATCGCAGGTTGACCTGAAGATGGCTGTATCAATGCACATTAATAATCCTCTTGCTATGATGTCCTAATCCATAAGGGGGTGCCACGGTGGCGCAGCGGTAGAGTTGCTGCCTCACAGCGCCAGAGACCTGGATCGATCCCGACTACGGGTGCTGTCTGTACGGAGTTTGCACGTTCTCCCCGTGACCTGCGTGGGTTTTCTCCGAGATCTTCGGTTTCCTCCCGCACTCCAAAGACGTACAGGTTTGTAGTTTAATTGGCTTGGTATAAATTATAAATCATCCCTAGTGTGTGTAGGACGGTGTTAGTGAGTGGGGGGGGGGGGGTTGCTGGTCGACGCGGACTCGGAGGGCCTGTTTCCGCGCTGTTTCTCTGAACTTCTCTGAACCATCTGAACTTGTTCTTTCAGCGGAGGAGTCGGTGGCATGTGAGAACCCGGGACTACCGGAGAACGGCTACCAGATCCTGTACAAGCGGCTGTACCTACCGGGGGAGACGCTGACCTTCATGTGCTACGAAGGCTTCGAGTTGGTTGGAGAGGTGACCATCAGATGCATCATTGGTCACCCATCACATTGGAGTGGGCCACTGCCCTCCTGTAAAGGTACGGCCAAACTTCCAACCACCCACGGACAATGGACAATAGACAATAGGTGCAGGAGTAGGCCATTCGGCCCTTTGAGCCAGCACCGCCATTCAATGTGATCATGGCTGATCATCCCAATCAGTACCCCGTTCCTGCCTTCTCCCCATATCCCCTGACTCCGCTATCTTTAAGAGCCCTGTCTAGCTCTCTCTTGAAGGTATCCAGAGAACCGGCCTCCACCGCCCTCAGAGTAGTATGGATTAGGTGTAGGCAGATAGCGTGGATGTGGAGAGGATGTTTCCACGAGAAACATAGAAAATAGGTGCAGTAGTAGGCAGGGCCGGCCTTAGGAGGTGCGGGGCCCAGTTGGGAACAATTTTGGTGAGCCCCAGGTTCCCAGCCAAGGTCTGTAGAATCATAGAAATACAAATAAAGTATATTATAGACTATATCTCTTATGGTAGAATGGAAAGTAATCAAAATGTGCGCTTAAACAGTGCCTGCGACTTAATGGATCAAACAAATCTAAGCAACATTTTAATATACAATTGCATACATGTAAGCCTGCAAGTAACGTTAGATAGAGCTCTAGGGGCTAGTGGAATCAAGGGATATGGGGAGAAGGCAGGCACGGGTTATTGATTGGGGACGATCAGCCATGATCGCAATGAATGGCGGTGCTGGCTCGAAGGGCCGAATGGCCTCCTCCTGCACCTATTTTCTATGTTTCTATGTAAGTACCAAACAAAATGTGTAGATCATCTCTGAAAAGTACATAGTTACAATATCACTTGTTTTAGTGACTGTGAAATGAAAAAAAAGTAATTTAATTAACTAGATCTGGAAAACCAATAACCATTGGTGAAAAACCAGTCCAGGCATTAAAATTTGGGGCTTCAGCCCCATCCTACCCTTTGGGCTTCTACCCCATCCTGACTTAGTTGTGTGTGTGTGTTAGTTGTCTGCGCGTTATGTGTGTGGGGGGGGGAAGGGAAGGAGAGAAGGGAAGGAGAGAAGGGAGGGAAGGGAAGGAGAGAACAGAGGGAGGGAGGGAAGGGGAAGGAGGGGAGGGAGGGAAGGGAAGGAGAGAAGGGAGGGAAGGGAAGGAGAGAAGGGAAGGGAGCGATGGAAGAGGAGGGAAGGGAAGGAGAGAAGGGAGGGAAGGGAAGGAGAGACAGAGGAGGGAGGGAAGGGAGGGAGGGAAGGGAAGGAGAGAAGGGAGGGAAGGGAAGGAGAGAAGGGAGGGAGCGATGGGAAGAGGAGGGGAAGGGAAGGAGAGAAGGGAGGGAAGGGAAGGAGAGAAGGGAGGGAGGGAGGGAAGGAGGGGAGGGAGGGAAGGAAGGAGAGAAGGGAGGGAAGGGAAGGAGAGAAGGGAGGGAGCGATGGAAGAGAGGGAAGGGAAGGAGAAGGGAGGGGGAGGGAGGGAGGGAGGAGGGAGGGAAGGGAAGGAGGAGAAGGAGAGGGGGAAGGGAAAGGAGAGAAGGGAGGGAGGGAAGGGAGGGAAGGAAGGGAGGGAGGAGGGAAAGAGAGAAGGGAGGGAGGGAAGGGAAGGGAAGGAGGGAAGAGAGAGAGGAGGGAGGGAGGGAAGGGAAGGGAGGAGAAGGGAGGGAGGGAAGGGAGGGAGGAAGGGAGGGAAGAGAGAAGGGAGGGAGGGAGGGAAGGGAAGGGAAGGAGAGAAGAGAGGGAGGGAAGGGAGGGGGGGAGGAGGAGGGAGGAGGGAAGGAGGGAAGGGAGGAGGGAGGGAGGGAGGGAGGGAAGGAGAGAAGGAGAGGGAGGGAGGGAGGGGGGAGGGAAGGAGAGAAGGGAGGGAAAGAGAAGGGAGAGAAGGAGGGAGGAGGAAGGGAAGGAAGGAGGGAAGGAAGAGAAGGGAGAGGGAGGGAGGAGAGAGAAGAGAGGGAGGGAAGGGAGGAGAAGGGAGGGGGGGAGGGGGAGGGAGGGAATGAGAGAAGGGAGGGAAGGAGAGAAGAGGGAGGGAGGGAGGGAGGATGGGATGGAAGTAGGGAGGGGCAGGAGAAGAAGTATGGAGGGAAGGGTAGGAGAGAAG